>JAPXFY010000024.1:31275061-31285061 GCA_030674185.1 Monoplex corrugatus
TGGCTTTTAGAAAGCTGTGTGTCAAGTCCTTGGGAATATGACCTTTCTCAAAACTGTCTTGACAGAGCGTAAACAATAAATGTTTGTTGTGTTCAGACAACCTTTAAATGTCAAAATATCGAATTTTGTCTGGACAAGGGGCCGTGTCTTTTCTACAACATGCAAGTCCTTCATGCATTGTTTGTTCAGCTATTTCATCATGTGGTCTAGTCTGTTTCAATTTTTTTTGTTTAAGTCCACAGGGAAATGTCGTTTTTCTTCAAGGTTACTCTGGTCACTCTGTTGTATGAAACGATACAGTAGGTCTTGTCTTTTCTCTTCATCTATTCTTAATATGGTTTCATCTGTGTTCGTGATATTATGTGTCATGGTGTTTGTGGTTTTATCTTCCATTTGTTGACCAAACCACCACAATTGTGTTTGTATTCTATTGGCACTGATCTTTTTTTGCAGAATTGTTTCCATTTATTGTCTTTTGCTTCATCAGCTAGGGTTTTGAACCACTCTTTTTTTTTCGTCCGTATTACTTTTATACTCATCTGTTTTTTCCCACTATCTAATCTGAACAATTTCTTCTGTGCTTTTGCCAGGCTTTTACAGCAATCCATTTTTCCTTCCAAATAGTCTCTGTGTCATGGTTCCATTAAAGGGATTGTTTTGGAGATGTTTGGTGTTTCCTGTTTTCCGTTTTGATTTCATATAATAGGTTTCTTGGTTGAGTTATGGAGTTCCTTGATGATACTATGTTTTATTAGGCTGAATACCACTAGTACATGGTCGTTGCCATGTATGTTCAGTGTTTCTGCAGTCATCAGTAGTGTTAATGTAGGAGAGATGACTGCTATATCAATGGTACTGTCTGTGTTTCCTTGTCTTACACCAATATGGGGTGGTGATGTTGTTAGTAGTGGCTGAGCTGGATATCGCACAACATCTCTTCCAGAGCATGTCTTTGGGCGTTAGAACCATTCTGATCCCAAGTTGGAGATCTTGCATTGAGATCACCACATACCACAATAGTGTATCCTTGTTTATCTTCAAAATTCTTCTAGGACGTTCCATGTTGTTTTTAGGCACAAGATCCTGGGTGTATTTCAGCAGCTTTGACGAACTCCAACTGAAGTATGGAACAACACTCCAAAAGCACCCTGTTCAAGTGTTGTATTGTTTGCTTTGGAGTATAGTTGCTGGATGGTGTTGATTAGCTTTTGTCCAATGTTAAATTTCCTCACTGCAGTCTATAGTGGTTCTTGTTAGACTCATCAAACGCCTTCTTGATGTCTATGAAGACGTGGTAGAACTCATTTGGAGCTGGAGGTGTTTTCCGCAAAGGGTGTGCAAATTAAAGATATGTTTGATAGTATTTCGCTTGCTGAATCATCGGCTATAATGATATCTGCTTGGATTTGTGACTACATGTAAGCTATTCAGAATGATGGTGCAGTAGTTCTGGCAGCGTTGGACCTTTCTTTTCTTGGAAATGGTGACGATTGGTTTTTGGATCCATGGAATGGACCGCTTGCTTGCGTACCAGATTTTGTTGTACATGTAGATGGCAATTAGGATACTACAAGAGGTCTGCAGGAATGTTGTCAATAGCTGCAGCCTTACCACATTTCAGCGACTTCAGTGCTGCTACAGCTTCCTCACTGAGCATTAGGAAATCATTTTTGTTTGATGAATCTTTTAGTCTTGGCACACTTGAATCTCCTTTGGTCCGTTTGTTGTACAGTTCGTAGCAGTACTCAATTCATCTTTTCATAGTGTGTATATCCTGTGCAAGACAGTTATTGTCTTTGTCCTGAATGGTGCTGATTCTAGCGTTCTTTTATTGCATAGTCTTCACTTAAAAAAACAAAAAACTTCATTGCTTCGTTGTTGAGAATGTTTTTGTCCATCTCTTCACCTTGTTCTTCTTTAAAGTTCTCTTGCGTTTTTCAGTTCTTAACCAGTCCTCTTGTTTATAGAGCTGTATCTCTTTTCCCTTCTCAGTTTTCTTTGGCTGCTTTCTCCAAGAGATTACTTGTGATCCATGACTTGGATTTCCTTCAGCTTATCGTTAAGACCGCTGTTGCTGTTTCAGCCTGTCACTTGGTTGAAATTGTTTGTAAGGGCTTCATGGTCTTATTCCAGCGATAGTAGTTGGGCACATCTTCCTTTTGTGGTATTATGGAATTGTTCAATGGTGTCAGGATATTTTAGTTTGTTAAGATACAATTTGAGATAGTTGGTTTTTATTCTCGTGTTGATCTTCAACCTCACTTCACAGATCATCACGACAAAATTATGGTCACTGCCAAATTCAGCTCCTGCGAATGTCCTTGTTTTAGCCCTATTGATGCCAGACCTGTTCCACTTCTTAACAAGAATATAGTCAATCTGGCTGTGAATGTTTGTAAAGCGCCATGTCAATCATTGCAATGCTTTACGTTTACCAAAAGTTTTAATAAGATCCAAGACATTATCATTCACGAATTCTGGCAGGGTTAATTGAGTAAGTGTTTTCATTCTATTTTCGTGTGTTTTTCATGTTAAATCTTTGGTGTAAAGTTTTCTCAGGTATTTTGTAATGGTATAGGATCCATTCAAATAATACTTATTTAATAATTTTGCTACACAGAGCAAATGGTCCACTTCTTAAGCATACTTTTTATCCTTTACAGAAACAAAACATTATTACGCTGTCAATCAAGCTACTAAGAGATAGTGACAAAACCTGAAAAGACAATAATTGTTAGGAGCTATAGTGACACACGTGTTAAGAACTTAGGAACCATAGTAACATACATATTAAAAACAATTGAAAGAAAATAGCCAAATAATATAAATGACTACAAGTAAGCGCAGACACACACACAATGGGCATATGCACGTGCACGCACATACACGCACATCCTCACTCACTCACGCACACACACACACACACACACACACAAACAAACAACACACACACACACACACACACACACACACACACACACACACACACACACACACACACACACACACACACACACAAACACACATACGTAAACACACAAACACACAAACACACACACACACACACACACACACACACACACACACACACACACACACACACACACACACACACACACACACACACACACACACACACACACACACACACTAAAAGCTACCGTGATGATTATTGTTTTCAGAATGTTCAATATGGAGTGAAGCTGTATGACACCTAGCTGTGCTTTACACATCCTTTTATATCATATTTCGCCATAAGTAAGAACCCATCACAGATCTATGTTTTCCGGGATCTGATGCAGACAATTATTCCACCCATGAAATTCAAAAACTCTCTTCTAAACCTTTGACCAGTCAGGCAATACAGGTAAAAGTTCATAGAGTAATTGAAATACCAAAAACACAGAAAAATAATGTGAATAAAGTGGCTCAAAGCCATTTCATAGATATCCATTCCTTTTTCATAGCCCCACAAAAATTGGTGGTACAACGCATTTCGAATGTATAGAGGCAGGGCGAAGATAATGAAAGACACAGATACGACAAGAGCTGTGAGTGTGATGGAATTCACTTTTCTTTCTCTCTCACTCTGCTGTCTGTCTGTTACAGCCAAGTGGTCACCAGCTTCCTTCACTGATGTTCGTAAGTTCACCACAAGCACGATGTTGCTGATCATCAGAAAGGTGAAGGGTAGAACACAAAACAGAATAATGGTCATTATAATGATCGTTTCAAAGTACATCACTGCGAAATCTTTCTTTTGTTGACAAACCCCCTCTGAAATGCCCAGTGCATGAAGATAGAAACTTTGGCACAAACTGGAAAATATTATTATGCTTACAATGACGCCCCAGGATGTCTTTGCTGTACACATCACGTTTACACGATGTGGCCACACCACAGACATGGCCCTGTGTGTCACCATCACCACCACAAACCATGTAGAACAGCACATGGCTATCTCAATGATGTAAGACCCGATCTTGCATATAACCTCATGCATGTTAAATATAGAGAAACCCGTCTTCATCATGATAATGTCATCAAGAAATCCCAGTACAATTACACAGAGATCAGATATGGCCAGACACAGGAAATAACGATCCAAGGCCGAATGGTTGGCTTGTAATCTATGAAGGATGATGATAATCATCAAATTGCCAAACACACCCAGGGCAATAATGATGGGCCCAAAGATGTCGACAATCTGATGTCCAAGCTGAACCAAGGGCAACGAGAAAAAGTCAGTAAAGTTCAGTGATGGGTGAGAATCACTCATCATGATACTGGACAAAGTCATCATCACTAATGTTACATTTCCTACTGATGGTGTAGGTTCATCCATCATGTCATCCGACACAGTCATCATCCAGTGTGTGACATTTCTCTTATCACTATCAAATGCATTGTCCAGGTCACAGGTTCTTCTAAAACCAGCTCTCAGAGAATGTTTTGGAAATGCATTGATTTGTGTTTCTAAGTGTGACCCATTGTGACAGAATCACTCATAAATTACAGTTTGCGCCGGTTTAGTTTTTCATAGCAGAAGATACATACATGCTCCACAGTTTGCACTGGCAACTATTTTATTTCTTCACTGTAAAAATTGACAGAGATGTTAGTATTTCAAGGTCTGTAAATACTGGCTTGGACCTTTTGAGGACACAAACTTCAAATGTTTCAATCACACAAATAACTGAAGTCCTTAGCAACCAGTCTAAATCTGAAAGAAATGTACTTGAACGTTTTAATTAGCTATAACACAATGCAGTTTACCATTTTCATGCATTCAATCAACTTTGATGCTTTTTGTTAGTTTATCTTTAATTAGTTAAGAAATATGACTGTAGACATTTGAAAGAGCAAAGTCAGCACTAAATTATTGTACATGCTGAGACTTTTCTTGTTTCAGCCATATAGGCGTTACTTAATTTTATGACCATTGTTTTGTGAAATTATAATAGGCACAATCTTATTATAATTTACACATATATCACGCCTAAACGAATAGACTGACGAGGATTCGCTGAACCGATCAGGCCTAACAAAAAGTAAGTGAAATTCCTTGATGGATAATATTCGTTTAGGCGTGATATATGTGTAAATTATAATAAGATTGTGCCTATTATAATTTCACAAAACAATGGTCATAAAAATAAATTATTGTAACATTGAACTTAATTCTTTTTAATGCATGTGAATGGGAAATGATAGAAGAAACACGTTTGACTTCAAACTACAAAAATACCAGTGTTCATCATGTGATCTGAATCACCTCTCTGAGCCTCTAGCATAACTTGGTCTCAGCAACTAACAGACGATTTTGTCAAGAAAGAGTCATAAATTGGAAATGTACCAGGTCTCTAGAAATCAGTGATTGTCTAAGTCCTGTCTAGTTAACCGCAACACACGAGTTCAGGAATAGCCGATAATATTACAGCATAAGCCATGATTCATTCACTCTGTTGAATGATGATAGCTATTGCAAAAGTACATGTAATGGTTCATTTACTGTAATGAATTAGTTTTGCAGGGTAATAGTAACGAAAGTAATTCAGTACACACTCTAAACGAGGCTTACACTCGCAAATTTTAATGTTGATACAATGAAAAATAAATGGATTAATATGAGGGTCAAGGGTCACTCACCTGGCAGACAGCTGTGTATCTGAGCTCTGATATCATTATTGTCGTTTGGACATTTAGAGTGCTTTTTGTGTGTTCTGGTGTTGTGACCATCTCTAATGATGAAATGGATTGTTCTTTGGCGACGATGTTTGATGAATTAACCGTTAATTGTATTTGTACTGTGCATTTTATTTTTGGCACAACTATTAAGTTATAATTGTCTCCACTTTCTGTCATTGTTGGCGTCAATTTCTTTGGCGTGTGTTCACGCCTTGCACAGTGTACAATAAGCAGAAGAGACTACACGTCAGGGCGCTGTCTATAAGCTTATCACATACTCTAACGCTGAACTCTGTAAGGAGTGAAACCAGACAGCCTGTCAGTTGATACACGTGCTCATTTACATGAACTTTAGAATCGATTTTCAGCTACGCTCTCGAACAGGTGGTAGGCAAAAGTGCAAACATATATGTGGTTCCAGCTTTAAGTTCCAAAACACCAGACCAAGTAGCAAACTCTGGTTCAAATCCTTTTCAGACTTAGACCACTTTTCCTGTGTTTTCTGCAAAGTTTACGGTCTGTTTGTTCAATGCTCTCAGTGTGTCTGTCATGATAAGAAATTTGATTGCATATCTGTCTTTATTGTTGTGGTTAATTTGAACTGATTTTTGTCACAGAAATCTGGTTGAAACCAAGTGTCCATGAGCCAAAAATCAAACAATTAACACCTCCGTCCTTCTCAGGAGCTCTCTTGGTGACAGGATCACTGTTTTTACAAAGATGTGCTTGTCTCTCCTTTATCCATCCCTTTCCCTTTCCTACTCTGTCATTTAAAACTGCCAAAATCGTTCTTCGTATGTCAGGACAGTCTATTATTTTCTCTTTTACTTACCGTCTTCCTCCCAGCCATTCAAAAACAAATTCACTCCGTCAATATTTCATCATGAAATTGTGTCTCTTCATGATCATTTACATTTTAAGATCAGGAAAACTCGTCAATCTTGGAGATGTCCGTATACACTTTGACGATGAAAATGACAGGGAAACCAAGCGCTTGTGCCTATGTCTAATTCATTCTCTCTCTTAGCTTTTTGCCCAGCCTACACATATTAAATTGTAAAAAGGAATAGATAGAGGAATTGGCCGGAAATCTACTAGGAAGGAAAAACAAGAGCTGTCATTAATCAGACCAACATTGTTTTTTTTAATATTTCTTTTATTTTATCTTTTTTCAGACCAACATTGTTATTATCTAAGAATTAACACTGTGCACTCTTACAGCGTGGAATGAGAGTGTTTGGGCTTTTCCTGAAACATGTCAGGTCATAAAGGTAAAGGAAAATTGTGAAGAAAAGGACAAGACAACTGGAGAACAAACAATTTGCCAAGTTGCAAACCGTTTGTGTGTGTTTGTGGGCTGTTCATTGATTGTTGTCCGGATAGTCTGTATGTTTGTCATGATATGTTATATATGTGTGTTTCCTCTTTGCTGTTGTTGTTTGTTGCTGCTTAAGGTTTAAAATGAAGTCGTTGTAAGTTTGTTATGTCGAGTAAAGGCAAAGCACCAGACTCACTGTAAGTTTTATCAGTAGATGGTGTAATATATTCTCTGCCTAAATAAAATATCAGTGAAATTATCTGATTTTTTGTACTAGATGTACTGAATTTGATTTTTTGCTTTGGGTATGCATGACTAAGATCAGTCGACGAAAATTTGCGCCGGTCTTGTTTCATCAAATAAATACGGGTTTTCATGTTATCTTTTATGTATTTTTGCTTTCAGACTTACAACAAGTAAGTACTAAGTTTGTGCGAGGACAGCTCCCAATTTGATATCAGTCTTGCTTCCTGGTTGCTTTAAAGGAAGACTGTCAATGCTTCTTTGAAATGTCAAAATCAATTGATCTTTCTGAGATAAACTTTAGAGACATTGCCAGGACTTAGATTAAGAATTGTCTGCCTTGGTTACTTAAAAACATCTTTCATAGACCTTGGCTGGTATCATGCTAGTAAAAATAAAAGTAATATGTGTGTTACAAATACTCATAGAGAAAATACAAAGCACTGATGATGAAGCTTTTGTCACCTTCATTGACTATAACAAAGCATTTGATAGCGTGACTCATCTCCACCTATTCAACGCAAGGGCTTTCTCAAACACCTCATTTCATTAATTGCCTCATTATACAAAGACCAAAAGGCTACAGTAAGAAGGAACAGTCAGAAATGTGAATTTGTGAACATTCACAGGGGAGTTAGACAAGGATGTATCCTTTCAGCGTATCTCTTTAACATCTGTATGGAACAAGTTATGATGTAGAAAACATGGGACAAAGATAGGAGGAAAAAATACTTATAAACCTGCATTATGTTGATGATACTGCGCTATTAAAGAAAACAAAAGTGATACACGTTGAAAGCAAAGGCACTGAAAACAATCCAGATATCTCAATTAATAAAGTTGCTCTAGAAAATGTTAAAGATTTTAAATATCACGGTTCTGTAAGAACTAATGATGGAACCTGCTCTAAAGACATCAAAGTAAGAATTGGAATGGCAAAGCAAAAATGGTTCAACTCAACAATATCTGGAAAGACAGAGACATAGGCTACCAAATGGCCTGAAAATTAAACTTTTAAAATGTGTGACCTGGCCAATCATGATTTATGGCTATTACATGTCAAATGGCCAGATAGAAAAACTAATGAAAATGTCCTAGAAGAACTTGATACCACGAGAAAATTACTAGCGAACATCACCAGAGGAAGACTAAAATACATTGGCCATGTGTCACGTAGCAAGAACACAAACCCCATGGCAACCATTTTTCAAGGAAAAACTGAGGCAGAAAGGAAGAAAGGCAGACCTCCAGTCTCATACACCGAAAACATAACCAACATCAGTGACTTAAACATTCAAGAAGTTGTCCACAAAAGTCAAGAGAGCCATTTGGAGGTGAGCAGCAGTGTCAAAGAGTGCGGCAGCTACGAGTACAATGAACCTGTTGATATACGTAAGGTACACTGTTTACACACTGTGCATGTGTTGATTACAGTAAGGTACATTGTTTACACATTCTGCTGTAAGGTGAGACAGGTGAGGTGAAAGTTTGTGGTTCTGACGAAGCACAAGAAATAACTCAAACAAACACTTCCTACAAACATATACTGATGGATCGGTATCTTCTTTCCATTGCGTAAATATTGTTCCCGTAATTTCAGATCTGAACGCACTAAAAAGAATGTGTCTTTCTAGTGAAATTTCAGTGTATCAGCCGAACTTGTAATTAATCTAATGGCACTTTCATTTTTAATTTCACATACCTTGTCATCTTTCTTTGTCGGCTATTATGTCTGACTAGAAAGTTGCACTCAAGGCTTACAGAGCATGCTTACAGTATTACACAACACACTTCAGAAAGGAATGTACATGTACATGACTAATCTTAACGTATGATTTCATCCTAGAATTTTAACAGGAGAACACAAAACAGTCTGACCTAACACTACCAAGTGAACAGAATATATCTACATCACATCGTTCTAAAATCTTACAGAAGATTACATCAGATTAGAAGATACTGAACTGATTCAAACACATGAATAGTGTGCGTTTTACACCATTTCATTCTAGAT
Source organism: Monoplex corrugatus (assembly GCA_030674185.1). Classification (NCBI taxonomy): domain Eukaryota; kingdom Metazoa; phylum Mollusca; class Gastropoda; order Littorinimorpha; family Ranellidae; genus Monoplex; species Monoplex corrugatus. The sequence continues at coordinate 31,284,325 of JAPXFY010000024.1, forward strand.
ATCTTACAGGAAAGCACGACTTGCTCTGAGTGAATTTTTTTTCGAGCTAGTTGGTTCGTTGATAGAGCCACTGACTCAAGATCTTGATCACGAGTTCATTCCCAGTCCACAACATTGAAAACTAGCCTATTCACTGTCCATCTTATTGTTTCCACAATTCTTTTTCAGACCTTTAATTAATTATTTATTTGCTTTATTTACATGTTCCTTTTTTTGAAGGTAAGATACACACATACACATGTCATTTACATGCAACCAAGATTATTCCAGTGATAGGCTGATAAAATACCAGTATAAAATATAGACTACATAAAACATAGTCTAGGTAGGGCCTCAGGACCTAGCCAGCTCATGGGTTTATGTGCAGGCTTAAGGTTTTTGCCATGATTACCATACACATAGTACCTGTGACGTTAGTGCATAATCATGGAATTTGTTCCGAGCGCGGAGACGTCATCTTGAGAAACTGAAACTGAAACTGAAACTAATTGAGTCAGCTTATTGTTTGTAGGTCCGTTCTCTTAACCCCCCCCCCCTCTCAATTTAAGACTTTGCAAGTGCATTTGTTTTTCAGAAGGAGCCTGCCAGATAATAATAGCTGGCAGATTTAGGTGGAGCGCTTGTTGAATTGTCCAAGTGTGATGAATCAATATTAAACAAGCTCCAAAGTTCCACAATACAAGTGAACAGAGTGATTTAACGAGACTTTATTCTAGACACTTACAGAATGGCATGGA
>JAPXFY010000024.1:31290061-31302561 GCA_030674185.1 Monoplex corrugatus
GTTCTCAGAGAGTAAGGGTGAGGTGATGTTTGTTATCATCAAAGGACGGACAGTAAACGAAGTGAATGTTTGGCACATCATTGTCAGATCTAATCTGATACTAATGATTATAGTGACAAGAACAAGAACAACCACAATAATGATAATGAATGAATGAATGAAAATTTATATCGCGCAACAAAAATCTCCATGCTATAAAAGCATGCTCGCGGCGCACGGTGGGGGGGAGGGGGGGCACAAAAACAATTCCACACAGCCTTTGCACCAACATTCATAAAGGCATTCAAGGTATTAACATTCAAATAAGCAATCCCATACAACATTAGAAAAAGTGTGTCTTGAGACTAGATTTAAAGGATGAATGAGTCTTTTTCTCCCTGATGCTCATGGGAAGCATGTTCCACTTGGTAGGGGCAAGGTATTTAAATTCTCGCTGACCATATCTTTTGGTTTTAACATCCCTTGTCCCAGGAACATGAAGAAGAGACTTGGAAGCAGATCTCAGACTGCGAACAGGTTTATATTCAGAAAGAAGATCTTTAAGATAAGAAGGACTACTAGAGTTGAGTGCACGGTAGGTGATAGTTAGTAGTTTGTGATTGATGCGTTGTTGAACTGGGAGCCAGTGCAGATTCCGTAAGATGGGAGTTATGTGTTCAGTCTTCCTGCATCTAGAGATTACTCTGGCAGCTGCGTTTTGTACAGCCTGCAGACGCTGTATTTTCACCTGAGGGAGACCAGCAAGTAGACTATTACAGTAGTCTAATTTTGAGAGTACTAGTGTGACAGCAACAGTCTTAGCAGCTTGAATAGTCAAGTACTGGCGGGCTTTACCAAGAGATCGGATATGGCAGTAGCAAGTTCTGATGATTGAATTGATCTGATCACGCATCGAGAGATTAGCATCCAGAAACACTCCTAGTGTTTTTACTTTCTTCGAGAAAGGGATGTCTGCACTACAGACCGAAAGTGAAGAAAAAGGGACAATTTCTCTTTTAGGAGCAGTTCCGACCAGCAGAACTTCAGTTTTCTCTTCATTCAACTTCAACCGGTTTGCAGACATCCAATGTTTTATTTCCAGACAGCACAATTCAACATTTTTCTTTGATTCAAGAGCGAGAGTATTGTCGGAGGGAAGGCGGGAATAGAGTTGGGAATCATCCGCAAAGAAATGAAAGTCAACATTGAACTGTTCAATCAGAGAAGCCAGGGGTCTTGTGTATAGAGAGAAGAGAAGAGGTCCGAGGACCGATCCTTGCGGAACGCCTGTAAGAAGAGGTGTTTCTTTCGAATATGAAGACCGGACAAGAACTTTTTGAGATCTCTCAGAAAGATATGAAGTGAACCATAACAAGACAGTTTTGTTCAGGCCGATTTCAGTGTGAAGACGCTGCAAGAGAAGGGTGTGATCCATGGTATCAAAAGCAGCGCTCAAGTCTAGCAGAACAAGAATGGCATTGTCACCGTGGTCAAGAAAAGAAAGGAGGTCATTTAATATGCGGAGAAGTGCAGTTTCAGTACTATGTCCACATTTGTACGCTGACTGGAACCTCACTTCGAGATTGTGTGAGACAAGATGTGTTGTCAACTGATCCACAACGGCTCTCTCTATAAGTTTTGAAAGAAATGGCAAGTTCGAAACTGGACGGTAATTATTTAGGATCTCAGGGTCTAAACCAGGCTTTTTGAGTAGTGGTTTGACAATAGCTTGCTTAAGAGGTTTGGGTACGGTTCCCGACTGAAGGCTGAGATTTATGATTTCCTGAATTACAGGAAGCAGAATGTCCGAAAATTCTAGAAGGAGTGTTGTCGGAATTGGATCTACAGCTGCAGTGGTTGGTTTGGACTTATACAACAGTTTCTGGATGGCTTCAAGTGAGATGGGCTCAAAATCAGACATTGCATCAGGACCACAAGCAGAGGATGCAGCAGTTAGATTGTGATGAATTTGTGGGAAAGTCTGCATGATTTTCTGAATCTTGTCAAAAAAGAACTGAGAGAATGCGTTTGCAGCTTCTTCAGAAGGTAGATCAGGAAAAGTGGTCGACTTATCAGTATTATTTAAAACAGAATTTAATACTTGAAACATTTTCCTTGGGTCAGATGATGCGTTACCGAGCTGGTTGTGAAAATGAGCTGCTTTAGCGTTTTTGATTTCTTGAGTAAGCGCATTCCTTGTCTGTTTATAGATATCTCTATGAATCACTAGTCCTGTTTTGCGCATCTTTCGTTCAGCCTTACGTTTAGCCTGCTTAGCTGAAAGAATCACATCATTCAACCAAGGGGATGAGGGACGATGCGGGACAGTCTTTTCTTTCTCTGGAGCATGTTTGTCTAACAGATTAGACAGAACTGTGCTGTAGCTATGTACTAGCTCATCAACATTATGATGAGTGTCAGAAAGAAGGAGGGAATGAGACAAATCATCTCTAAACAGTGTTCTATCAATGCCCTTAACATTTCTACAGTGAATAGTTTGGCGTGGGACTCTTGGTCTCGAAAAATCTGTTTCCAGTTTAAGGAGAAAATGATCAGACAAATGGACATCTTCGACAACAATGGAAGTTACAAAGCTATCATTTCTAACCATGACAACATCCAAGGTATGGCTCTTAGTATGGGTGGGTACATTAACAAGTTGGATGAACCCAAGAGATGTAAACAAATCCACAAAACGTTTTGTGTCACTGTTATCAGGCTTATCTAGATGGAAATTCAAGTCACCGACAATCACAACATTCTCTGCAGGTAGACCAGCAACAGTCAAGAAGGTCTCAAACTCCGTGAGAAAGTCAGATACAGTACAGCCATTTTTACTAGAGGAGGGAGGGCGGTAAATACAAACAAGTCGTACTGACTTCTTGCCCCTCGAAATACACACCTCAATGTTATCAAAGGTAATAAAAGAACGTCGCTTACACTCACGAATCGTTAAGTAATTACGGTACAGGATGGCTACACCACCACCTCTGCCACTCGTACGCGGACTGTGGACACAGGCATATTCAGGAGGTGTCATTTCACTGATTGTAACTTCATCACCACACTCACGCAACCAGGATTCACACACACACAGAACATCCAGATCACTCTCAACGACCAGGTCACAGATTTCCAACGCTTTGTTCACCACTGAGCGAGCATTAAGCACACCCATCACCACTTGCGTTGGCTTCTTATTCACAATAATACAGCTGTCCGTCGAAGAAGAAAGCCGGATGGGCCGGACGGGTGAAGGCTGGAACGGAGACGGAGGGACGAAGGCAGGGATGCAATGATAATGATAATGACAAAAGAATAGTGAAAATATCTGAACCGTTTCACAGGTCTATAAAAATAGTCCTACCACAAAATATCAATAGACACTGCTGAGAATGGCAAGAAAGTAACGCTGACGTAGAGATCAAATGACGTATTGAGCAAATCAACTGTATCTCCAAAGATGTCACCATGGTCACCATAGGCTTATACACCAAGAACAAACTTTAACGTCCTAAAAATAAATCAGTTCTTGTTCAAATTTAAGTTTAATATTCCAGTCTCTGAGGTTTTATTAGGGTAGACATGTCAGCTTCAAGAATGTCAATTTTCGCATTCTCTCAGTTTTTTGTTTATTGTTCAACATCCAAGCAACTAAAGCCTTGTTGGCTTATGATAATCCTTATATATCCAGTTACACAAACAAGTGAAGTATACAAAAATTTTACAGCCACAAGTGGTTAAAACCTGATCAACAGTACCTTTATCTAAAGAACAAACCAAACTGTTAATGATGCAATACCACAACAACTTCACCAAAGCAGCACCTCGTGTAACGTCATCACCGACAGATTGTACATGTGAGTGTTTGAAAATAGTCTGTTGAAGCTTACAACGCTGTTGACTCAAAGTGTTCTTCTTGTTTTGTCAGAAGTCTATTGTAGAGTGTGTAGGACTTTTTTTTCAATTAATCTAAGGAACTGTGAAGGAAGTTTCCGTCTATGTTGATATTCTCTAACTGGCATGTAAGCCAGTATGTAACAAAGTCTGTTGAGGCTGGTCCATGTGGTTGACAGTAACACAGAGAAGATATCTGCAATCTGCACATCTGAATGAAGCTGTCCTCTAGTCATAAGTTTCTAAATTAACTACTTTGCACATATTCAGTTCTTTATTATGTCTGCTGAATTCTAAGGGAACCTGTAAATGTCTTGGTCAGGTGAGTTGGAGTGTATGTATCATATGTATGGCATACCTTTGAGCCTGAAGTTTTATACAGTTTAACGTAGTGCTTTGAATGGTTTGTACCTACTGAGCTGATGTAATCATGAGTAAAGTACTCAGTTATTATGTCAGTTGTTTGAGAGACGACAAGTTCTGGGAGTGTTAATGACGTTATTACCCTGACCTGAATCATGCATACCATCATCAAGTGCCTTGCCACATGGCGTTGTCGATCATGGCCCTCCATATGTATCTGTCCCTTGTTACCGCAAGCACATCTCTCACCCTCTCTGTCCTCAGCCACTCTGCAAGTCCGTACTATCAGGCCCATATCTCAGAAAAAAGAACTGTTTTTACAGAAGCAAAATCTTTTGTTCTCTTCAACACAGAATACAAATTCCAGCGCTTAACGTGGGTGGAATGTTCTTTCTTTGCTGTATCTTGACAAGTTTGTCTGAAATGCTTTTGCACTCTGACTTCCCGCTGCTGTTGGACCGACTTTTACAAGATTATCGGGCAGAAATCCATTTCAAGACCTTGCTAGCACATAGGGTTTTGCGCATGCTGAGGGAGTCTGCCAGATGATTGCTGGCATATTTGCGTGGAGCGCATATGAGATTGTCCGAGTGCGGTGAATCCCTCTTGAACAAACTCCAACACGGGCAATACATAATTTAGCCCGTGTCAAAGTGTTAGAACATCTGCAAAATGCTCCATATAAAAATGGTCAAAACTCGTCAGCACAATAAAAGACAGTCGACTCCAACGTAGAGAATCAGAATTGGCTCAGGGAGAATAGTCAAGTGAGCACATATGACAGTGAACTGAACTCAAAGTAACGAAACAGTGGGGAAAATATCCAAGTCATTTCGTGAGTCAATACAAAAACAACCATATCACAAAATATCAAAAGACACTGCTGTGAACAGCAAGACGGTAACGCTGATGCACAGATCAAACGCTGATGCACAGATCAAACAGCATATACAGCAAATCAGATTATTTCCAAAGTTGTCACCATATTCACCATAGGCCTGTGAATCAAATGCAAATATGAATGGGGCTTCACCATCAAAAAGAACGGAAGTACATGTACAATACATGAAGAAAGTACTAAATATATAAACATAGCCAACACGCTGATGATGACGGTCACGCTTGACGTAAAATGGTTGATTGCCTTTGTTAAATGAAATGATGGTGAACTATGTTTTCTAATGAAACCATGAATCTACTTTAAAAATTGAAAATTGGAATCAGAACTCAGAATGATATGAAGCAATGCGTAGTATCAAAGTGTAAAAGCCTACATGGATCTAATGTCACAGAAACACTGGCGTGAAGAGAAACAGAGGTGCTGAGAAACCGACAGTAATGCAATTATAGCTTGAGGCAACAAGGAATAGAAACAGATGGAAGGCCCTGATCGCCAACGCCATGTGACAAGGCACTTCATGATGATGATTGTGGTGTTTGCGTGTGAAGACTATCACTCATTCACAACCACTAAACATCACCGAAACAGCTTGTGCATTCAATGAAACAAACTTATTATTTCAGTCCAAAATGATGACAATTTGACATGGCTGCTACTGCTGCATGCTCAATGATAACTAATCACGAACATCCGGGATCCCGTCCTTCCGCTCCTGTAACGTAGCAACCGCACCACAATAGTTTGGCAAATCAAGCGAATGATGGGAATTAAAATAATCAATATTGAAAACATTACATCCCTCCTCACCTCAAATCAAAAGTGCCATATAGTAAACTCTGACTTTGATGGTCAACTGAAAACTCTTACGAAAAGGAAGAGAAATAGGATCAGATGCCAAACATATATCATGCCAAAAAACAACAACAACAACAACAACAACAAACCAACAAAATTGAAACCAACTGAATCATGCAGATTAGAATCCAATCATTTTTGTAACTTTGTGACACAGTCTCATGCATTTTTGTTGTTGTTGTTGTCGTTGTTGTTATTTTTAGTTTGTCACATAGTCTTTCAAGTAGGTCGGCTTGGTTCGGACTCTCATGGGGTATTTCCGGGGTTTTTGGGGGCATGCAAATGAGGCTGGTGAAAGTCGCTGATGGGGCTGTTGCACATCTGCTGAAATTGGCAAACATTCATCATCATGGTGATCTGGGGACCAGTCATCGTTCATCCCATCCTCGTCGCCAGTTGTGGTGTTTGCGTGTAAAGACTATCACTCATTCACAGCCACTAAACATCACCGAACACAGCTTGTGCATTCAAAGAAACAAACTTATTATTTCAGTCCAAAATGATGATAACTTGACAAGGCTGCTACTGCTGCATGCTCAATGATAACTAATCACGAACATCTGGGCTCCTGTCCTTCCGGGATGATGACGAAGAGGTAAGAAAATTTTGAAATTTAATGAGAAAGGAAATCGAAGTTTAATGTACAGTTCCATAATGCAGTTTACTGGAAGGGAAGGATGTATGAGATGTGCAAATGCCAGGACAGTCATACAAACTAGGTCATCTACCCAGAAGATCGAGCAGCTGTAATCCTCTACAGTGTCAGCATCAGTCCCACGTATCTGCCAGCACTCAATTCATTGTGTCGTGTTTTCATCAAAGATATTTTAAATCTTCCCATTCACATACTGGATTTATTAAAACAATACATTGCCACCCAGGTGTACATTCCTTTACAGGGAACACTTTTTTTAATTTATGGGTGAGTACATACAGAGTGAGGGCACATAACGTTCCAATCTCATAAACTACATCATTGAATTCTACACAGAGCTTGGTTTCCTTAAAGTTAGTCCTCATTTAAGTTTGAAAAGTGTTTGTACCTGTGTGCTTCCAAGATGCACACAATATGCAATAGATGCTTTACTTTCAGTTTGTCAGTTTTTACTTCTCCCTTCAGAAAGGTTCACTTTCTAATGTCAGTTTTCATTCAAGTATCAAATTTCATACCTTACAGTTTCGAAAATTAAATGATCCGTGAGATTTTTTAAAGTAATTTGGTTGCTTTGAATTTTTATAACATTCTAATAAGAAATAATGTAAATAGACGTACGTGTGAAAAATTGTTCAGTACGTTCTGTGTTCGTGACTAAGAAATATGAACGAAATGATACATGCTGTTTACCTATTACAGTTAGTACCATGCATTCCTATTTTAACCATGTTCTGTGAGACTCTAGAATGTTCTGTTGGCTTGTGTACTGGTACAGTGGGCAGTTTGAAGTCCAAAATCAAATAGGTGACGAAAATGTTACATTTCAGTTTTAAAATGGCGTCTCCACACTCGCTATAACTTCTATACACACTGAGGCTACAAATGTAACATAATGGAGAAGATTTAAAATCGTCGTCGTCGTCGGCCTCTTTACATCTCAGGAGATGATAGTCTGCACCAGGAGGCGTTGTGGTCATGACGTGCTCCAGGTGCAGGCCTGGGCAAGTGAATATGGAGGACGAGCTGTTGCCCATGCAGCAGATCCCCCCTCTCCTCGCCACTAGTAGAATCCAGAGGAAAGACGGAGGCCTGTACGCCTGGTACCAGGGGCGACGCAGGAGTTGCCAGAATGAGGTTGTAGACAACGGCGAACTGCCTTAGGGACTCCGACTCCGGATTTTTCCTCAGGGTTGACTCCCGAAGCCTTTCCTTTGAGTGGGTATAGGCCGCAAGGCAGCGGAGGTTTGAAATCAGAGTTTATCCTTCTCTTAGATGAGCTGTCTTCCCAGACTGATGAGCCCCATCAACCCAAAGCACTGGTTTTCAGGCGCCAGTAACCCGCCTTCACCCCTTCTCCTATCAGTAGTAGCAGTTCCGCCGGGCTTATATCTAAGCCACGTGAGCAGGCTAGGAGCTGGACTTAGTTGTCAGAGGCTATTGGAGCCGCGCGCCGTGAGGGGCATTTTATAGACAATGGGAGCTTGTCCCCATTGCCACCCCTCGGCTATGACAACCTTGGACACCTTGGATAACATACAAGCCTGTACATAAACGCTAAACACTGGCAAGCTCTAGAGGTTTTTACCAAATGTAGAGAAACTATATTAATCCTTTTATCAAATGTAATAAAAAGTGACAACTTAAGCTATGTTATAATGGAATATATCTGTCTATTTGCAAGGTCCTTTGAAGCCCCACACAATTAAGATCTCCCGTGCACGATCTGAATTTAGCTCTGAGATCTCTCAGGTAAGCATGTGTGTAGACGTGCCAGTGCTTAAACCTTTTTTATGTACGGTGTATATACACAGATACACACTTTAATTCTTTGATTCTCTCAGCTTATTGGTAGCTTCCATTAGTTTCCTATTAACCCTCGTCATCAGCTGAAGAAAGCTGATGAATAGGCTGAGGGATCCAAAGGGTTAAAACCCTTTAAGTCACGTCAGTGTACGATTAATGGATGCAGGACAACACCTAGCTTGTGAACAATGGAAACTTTGAAAAAAAGGCTTTTAATTCATGCTTCTAATGTTGAAAAATAACGTTTTCATTATAATTATCAAAGACTACAATCAGATAGGCAAAGCCTGAGTGTACAAATTGTCCATGTGCCGAGGCCACAAACTCCTACAAAACAGACATGTCCCTTCCCCTCCCACTCTCACCTTATCCATCCACCGTCTAAGGATCCACACTATCGATATCTCAGTAATCCCCAAACCATCAGCCGGACCAAATGCAAGCTGCCAGCTACCTCATGGAAACCGCCAGGAACACCACCAACCTGACCACACAACTTCCCCTTCCATCACCAACTGCTACCTCATAAGACTGGAACACTAACTCCCCGCCAAGGCCAAAATCCATTCCAGAGTCCATCTTCTTGATTCTGTAAGACGTACAACAGTGTGGGCAGAGACATTGTGTTACCATTTGACTTTCCTGCCTCCAGCTTAATCAGAATTCTGCAGCCCATCTTGCCGTTTATGAAAAAGGCGTGACCCTGTCACTCTCTTGCTACACTTTTTTCACTGGTCGCCTGTTTCTCAAAGAATTTCATACAAGATCAGTACGTTATGCTACAAGAGTATCAGTGCTATTGCACCTAGTTATCTTTGTGACCAGCCCTGAATGTGCACTTCTGTCTGACTTTTGTGTTCTGTTCTGACACTACTTCTGTACACATTCCTCAGTACAGATGTTCTACAATCAGTCGCCAGTACAGATGTTCTATAGTAAGTCGCCAGTACAGATGTTCTATAGTCAGTCGCCAGTACAGATGTTCTATAGTCAGTCGCCAGTACAGATGTTCTATAGTCAGTCGCCAGTACAGATGTTCTATAGTCAGTCGCCAGTACAGATGTTCTATAGTCAGTCGCCAGTACAGATGTTCTATAGTCAGTCGCCAGTACAGATGTTCTATAGTAAGTCGCCAGTACAGATGTTCTATAGTCAGTCGCCAGTACAGATGTTCTATAGTCAGTCGCCAGTACAGATGTTCTACAGTCAGTCGCCAGTACAGATGTTCTATAGTCAGTCGCCAGTACAGATGTTCTATAGTCAGTCGCCAGTACAGATGTTCTACAGTCAGTCGCCAGTACAGATGTTCTATAGTCAGTCGCCAGTACAGATGTTCTACAATCAGTCGCCAGTACAGATGTTCTACAATCAGTCGCCAGTACAGATGTTCTACAGTCAGTCGCCAGTACAGATGTTCTATAGTCAGTCGCCAGTACAGATGTTCTTTTGTAAGTCGCAGTTTATTTTCTGGATCTCGTCCATATAGTGTGAATGAGCTGCCCATGCCTTGCTTTATGTCTAACTTGACGACATACCTTTCAGTCCAGGTGTGATTTCACGCTCTATACAACCACTCTTTTGTCCCACTACTCTCCTGTCATCTCCTTTCCCGGTATGCGTGATTTGTGCCCCTGAATTTTTGTCATTGCGATTGAATGTTTTAGTGAATGATGAGTGCATGCTATTTGATTTACTATGCGTACCAAGAATTAAGGCCTTATAAGTATCATTATCAACATACAGTAACTATCACACACTGCTGTCACTTTAGCTCAGAAGGACAGTTCATCTGCCCACTTCACTTTATAAGACAGATAAAACAGATAACACCCAGAAAACACGCAACAGCAATTGACCCCTTCCCAGTGGTTGTATGCAGACAATCGATGTCTCTACAACGTTTGTATATTATATACTTTTGATGTAACGAAACCTTGTTTCCAGGTATGAACAATGCTTTGAAATACATAATTCCATGATGTGCCTTTTTCTTTTTCCAAATAAACAACAAATAATACACCTTTTTATTTTTCCAAATAAACACAACAAATAATACAAACATACATATTTCGTGAATACATTAGAAATAGAAAGCAACTGGAACTAAATAGCAAAAAATCTGAAGTCATGGTAATCAATAACACCAAGAAATCCCCTCATGCAAAATAACAGCAAATAGCACAACACTGAGACAGGTTGATAAGTTTAAATATCTCGCAATGATCATCTCACCAGACGGCAGATACACATCATAAATAGCCAGCAGAATCAGCCAAGAAGATGAAAAGTGTTCTTAACCAACAAATGGCTATCAGTTAACATCAGGATTAGAGCTCTTCAGTGTCATAAAGAACCGATACTGTTGTACAGATGTGAGGCGTGGACAGTCAACACGCAAAGTTAGAAGAAGATTAAGGCAACTGAAATGTAGTTTCTAACAGGAATGCTGAGAGTGCCATGGACAGCAAAAGAAAGAAACGAGACAGTCTTGAAGGAGGCAGACACAAGAAGAACATTGATGAAGACTATTAGGAAAAGACAAGCAACGTTTACAGGACATTTTATGAGGCAAGAGAAAGTAGTGTACCCAGTCATAACAGGAAAGCTGGAGGGAAAGAGAGCATCAGTTAGACCCAGGAAGAAAATATTGGAAGGACTTGCGGAGTGGCTGAGGACAGAGGGGGTGGGAGATGTACCTGCAGCAACAGGGGATAGATTCGTATGGAGGGCCATGATCGCGAACGCCATGCGGCAGAGCACATGATGGTGGTGACGATTTCTGAAACATGAAGAAACAAACATATATCACAGTATAGTAACAAAAGAAAATAACAACAAGAATAGCAGTTTTCTGACTGTGAGTAGGCTGTAAATGACCAAGCACATTCAAGAAGTCAGTATGGTGCATATGTGTACACGTATGCACACACGGGAGGGAGAGAGAGAGAGAGAAGAGAGAGAGAGAGAGAGAGAGAGAGAGAGAGAGAGAGAGAGAGAGAGAGAGACAGACAGACAGACAGATAGACAGACAGACAGAGACAGAGAGGAAAAGAGAAGAGAGAGAGAGAGAGAGAGAGAGGAGAGAGAGAGAGAGAGAGAGAGAGAGAGAGAGAGAGAGAGAGAGAGAGAGAGAGAGAGAGAGTGCTTGTGTGCATTGTGAACGTGTCTGTGTTATTTGCATGTGCAATTGTGCGACTGTGGTTTGTGAGAGTGCTGTGGTTTGTGAGAGTGCTGTGGTTTGTGAGAGTGCTGTGGTTTGTGAGAGTGCTGTGGTTTGTGAGAGTACGCGTATTTGTGTTTCTTGGACAAAAACTCAATGATGATCCAAACGAGGTCTTCATAAAATAATAACCAAATCATCATTTACCACAGTACAATGATTAGCGCAACAGACTACCAACTAGAACGTTGTGGGTTCGAATCCCCATTAGTACTGTCAAAATCTTTGTCAGATTTTTCGGCCCCTACCAGCTTCTTCTACCCAGAACTGACCATACTACGGACTCATTAGAAAAACTGGGACCACACAGTTAAGTTTAATTCATTTGACGTATGCCTCATCAACGTAGCTGCTCAGATCTCCTGACCAATACTGCAGTTGTGTGTATCTCTTGGAACTGGTTGATGCTAGGATAGACTATGTGAATGAGCTTAGCGTACAGCCCTGTCTGATATTCTCAATCCAAGGTAGAACTTCATAGCATCATGATTCTCATACTCATTGTCATCATCATCATCACCATCATAGCATTGTGAACATTGTTCTAGCTTCTGTCGTCATTAAGTTGACGTAGAAAATGGGAAACGACAACAGCAACAACAACAACAACAACAACATAATAATAATAATAATGATGATGATGATAATAATAATAATAATAACAATAATAATAATAATAATAATAATAATAATAATAATAATAATAATAATAATAATAATAATAATAATAATAATGATAATAAAACAAAGAAAAAAGAATACAAATAAAATTGCCAAATAGCGATGATGCTAAAAAATGAATAAAAAACTGAAGCAATCAAATTGAT
>JAPXFY010000024.1:31307561-31315061 GCA_030674185.1 Monoplex corrugatus
TTGAGTTTGCTTGACAAAGACAAAAATAATATGCGCCTGCCTTGTTTTAATGACATGTGCCTCTCATTTTATTTTGATGTTGCGTGTTAAAATCTTTGGTGCAAACTAACTTCAGGTATGGAAAAGACAAGAACAATAAGATCACCCTAACAGCAAGTCATGATAGACTATTTAATGTGGACAGATTCTGCAACTGTGCGATGATTCATTAAAACAGTAATAATTGAATAATTCACTTACGTAGCGCAAACGTTCCATGTCAAAAGCATGTCGTTTTACTCTACAACACTGGTCGTTATTAAACTTTCAACTAAGGAAAAAAAAAAAGAACTGACAAAACCTGAAAATACGTATCAGGAACCATGGTGACACAAATATTAAAAATTTAACAACCTGAGTTACGTGGGTATTAAGATATAAAAACAGAACAACCAACCTGAATAACATAGGTAATAAGAGCCATAGTAAAAGAGAGGAACCAAATAAAACAAATGATTACAAATATGCACAGACACACACACACAACGCACGTGTGCACAAGCACATGCGCACGCACAACACACCACACACACACACACACACCAACACACACACACACACACACAACACACACACACCCGTGCGTAATTTGTCTAAAATCACTTAAGTGAATAGACATTAAATGAAAGACCACCACCACCCGCGCGCGCGCGCACACAGAGGAAAAAAAAAAAAAAAAAAAAGAGAGAGAGAGAGAGAGAGAGAGAGAGAGAGAGAGAGAGAGAGAGAGAGAGAGAGAGAGAGAGAGAGAGAGAGAGAGGACGACGTTGAGCTAGGGTACACTTACACTGTTACGAGTGTCACCCTTGACCCAGATTGTCATTTTAGCTCTGTTTCAACCACACAAACATACACACGCGCACACAGAGAAACACACAAGCTCATACAAATGCTGAAAAAGCCAGTGTGACGATGATCATGTTAAGAATGTTCAATTCCCAGTCAGGCTGCAAGACATCTAGCTGTGTTTTTCACGTCAGAACCCATAACAGATTTATTTTTTCAGGGATCTTATGTATAAAATTATTTCACTCATGAAATTAAACCACTCTCTTCTGAACCTCTGGCCAGTCAGGCAATACAGGTAAAAGTTCAAAGAATAGCTGAAATACCAAACACACAGGGCAGTAGCATGCATGATGTAACTCAAAACCGTTCCTCGTTCCTGGTCCCATATAAATTTGATATACAAAATATTGTGGATGTACAGAGGTAGGGTGAAGGTAATGAAGGACACTGACACAACAAGAGCTGTGAGTGTGATGGAATTCACTTTTCTTTCTCTCTCACTCTGCTGTCTGTCTGTTACAGCAAAGTGGTCACCAGCTTCCTTCACTGATGTTCGTAAGTTCACCACAAGCACGATGTTGCTGATCATCAGAAAGGTGAAGGGTAGAACACAAAACAGAACAGTGGTGATTATAACAATTACGTTAGAGTGAATCGCCATGAACTCTTTCGTTTGTCGACATTCTCCATTTGAAATAGTCATTGTAAGAAAACAGATACTCTGGTATACACTAAAAAGGAGAATTATGCTGACAATATGCTCCAGGATGTCTTTGCTGTACAGACCACATTTACACGATGTGGCCACACCACAGACATGGCTCTGTGTGTCACCATCACCACCACAAACCATACAGAACAACACATGGCTATCTCTCTGATGTAAGTCCCAATCTTACAAACAACATCATGAACGTTGTATATAGAGAAACCTGTTTTCATCCAAATGGTTTGATCAAGGCATCCTAAAATGACTACACAGAGATCGGAAACAGCCAGACACAGGAAGTAACGATCCAAGGCAGAACGGTTGGCTTGAAATCTACGACATATAATGATAACCATCACGTTGCCAAACATACCCAAGATTATATTAATGGGAGAGAGGATGTTGACAATCTGATGAGCCAGCTGAACCAAGGGCAATGAAGAAAAGTCAGTAAAGTTCACCGGTAGATGAGAATCACTCATCATGACACTGTACAAAGTTACCATCATGAATGTTACATTTCCTCCTGATGATGTTACATCACCCATCATGTCATCAGACGAAGTCATCATCCTGCATGCATTATTTCTCTTATCCGTAGTTTGACACATAGTCCAGGTCACCGGCCCTTCTAAAACTAGCTCTTGAGGGGAATGTTTTGGAAATGCAGTGATGTATGTTTCTAAATGCCAACCATTACCACAGGATCCCCCATAAGTTACAGTTTGCACAGTTTTAGTTTTTCATAACTAAAGAGAAGTACACACACACACAATTTATTATGATACCAGTAATATGGCTCTACTGTAAAAAAATAATGGAGATGTAGTGCTTCAAAGCAGTTGGGCCACTTTGAGAAAACAAACTTCAAAGATTTAGACAGAAATAAGTCCTTATCAACAGGTCTAATTCTCAACGAAATTTACGAAAACGTCATAATTTGGAGCAATATAATTTGCAGTTTTCATACATTCAATCAACTTTGTGCCCTTTGTTAGCTTACCTATAACTATCAATAAATTCAATCAACATTGTGCCCTTTGTTAGTTTACCTATAACTATCAATAAATTCAATCAACTTTGTGCCCTTTGTTAGTTTACCTATGACTATCAATAAATTCAATCAACATTAAGCCCTTTGTTAGTTTACCTATGACTATCAATAAATTCAATCAACTTTGTGCCCTTTGTTAGTTTATCTATAACTATCAATAAAATACGACTGCAGGCATCGGAAACAGCAAAGTCAGCAATAATTTATCTTTTGTAACATTTAACTTTGTCTTTTTCAAAACATGTGAATAGGAGATGATACATAGACATATCTGACTTTAAACCGCAAGAACCCCAATTTTCACTGTCTAACCCCTAGAGGCTGGAGGAAAATGCAAACAATCTTCCTTACACAGATGACACCATTCTAATTGCAGAAAATAAAAAACAAAACCTACAAAATTTTGTGAATAAAATGGAAGTAGAAAGCAGAAATAAAGACCTGGAGCTGAATAGCAAGAAGACTGAAGTCATGGTAATCAGTAAAAACAAACCCCCTTATGCAAAATAACAGCAAACGGCACAACATTCAGACAAGCTGATAAGTTTAAATATCTGGGAACAGTCATCTGTCATCTCACCAGACAGCAGATGCAATTAGAAATAGCCAGCAGAATCGGCCAAGCTAAAACAGCATTCGAGAAAATTAAAAGCATTCTTACCAACAAATGCCTATCAATTAACACCAGGACGAGAGCTCTTCAGTGTTATATAGAACTGATACCATTGTACGGATGTGAAGCGTGGACAGTCAACACAACCGGTCTTAAAAGAGGAAAACACAAAAAAGAACATTAATGAAGAGGATTATCAAAAGACAAACAACATTTACAGGACATTTTATGAGGCAAGAGAAGTTAGAGCACCTAGTCACAATAGGAATGCTGGTGGAAAAAGAGTACCAGGTAGAAGCAGGGAGAAAATATTGGACGGACTTGTAGAGTGGATGAAGACAGAGAGGGTGGAGATGTACTTGTAGCGACGAAAGATAGATTGGTATGGAGGGCCATGATCACCAATGCCATACAACAGAGCACAATCATGATGATGATGATCATGACCCCTAATCACCTTCCTGGGCCTCCAGCCCAACTCGGCTTCTATGATTAACAAGTGATTATGTCAGAAAGAGTCACATATCTGACATAGTCCCAGGTCAATATAAATCAGTTATGTCAAATTCCAGAGCTACATATCTGTAATACACGATTTTAGGAACAGCTGGTGATAACTATGGTGTAAGGTATTGTTTATTCACTCTGATGAATAATGATGATTATGGCAGTAGTAATGGTTTATTCACTCTAATGAACTCATTTTGCCGGGCACTAGTAGTGAACTTCATTTAATGACCCTGTGAATGAGACAAGTACTTGCAAACTGTAATGCTGGTTCGATGGAAAAATAAATTGTTTGATATCCCATTCCTGGTTTGTTACATGTTCATCATACATAAAAATGGACTGGTACTGTGTGCTCCTGCCTCCTCCTCTGAAAATGGCCAACTGTTTGTACAAGTTGTGTCAGTTTGTCTGATCTTCTGAATGCTAGTAAGTCTACTCCACTTCCTTCAAACATCAGTCTTCTACATGTAGATCTTCAAGTGTTTTTCCAACTTTTTTCTTTTCCAAAGTTAACGATCTTCGAGGCAAGCTTGACAACCCCTCTTTTCTTCCATCTCTCTCTGATTGTTCGGTCACGTACAGGCCTTCCATTCACGAATTTCGACTTGTTTCTGAAAATCTCATAGCTAGCATCCTGAAGAAGATTTCACAAAATCTTGTGAACTCGACCTCATAGCTGCCCCTCTCTTTTGATAGACACTTCCTGAGCTTCTTCCTTTCATAACTCATGTTATCAAGACCTCTGACCAAAGCATTGAAACTGTTCTTGTTTACATTAGGAATGATTTGTTGATTTCAGCCGACTATGTCCGAAACATTCGGCTATTGTATTGGATCTTTCTACTGTCTTGGAGCACACAATATTAAAATGAGAACGTAGAGTTAATTTACAAAAGAAGACAGGCGCACATTTTTTGGCCACTTGGCCATTGTCAAACATATACAGCAGTCAACAAAGAGCAAGTTGATATAATGCATAAAGCTTAGCACATAAAACAGCATTTCCGTGGATATTTTGTTGAGCAGGGAAAATAATAATGGTGGATATTGTCCCAAGGAATGAAAAGTGATCCTGCATGCACTAATCGTTTACCAGTAGAGTGTACATACGGACGACCTATAAACAGCAACCCCCCAAAACAACAACAACAACAACAACAACAACAACAACAACAACACACAACAACAACAACAACAACAACATGTGAACATGAAGTCCGCCATTTTCTCCTGTTCTACAAAACATCAGCGAGCCTTGCTGCTTCCCCCCCCCCCCCCCTAAGCTTAGTGTCTGTATTTTATTTTTTGTTGTTCTCTTTTGCATGTGCTTGGTTTGTACATATTACACATATTTTTGAGCATTACATATATCGCACATAAATATATGACATATCAGTATCACAATAAATACGTGGCTAATCATCATCATCATCATCATCATCATCATCATCATCATCATCATCATCATCATCATCATGCGCCCTGCCGCATGGCGTCGGCGATCAAGGCTCCATACGAATCAATCCCTTGTCGCTGCAAGTACATCTCCCACCCTCTCTGTCCTCAGCCACCCTTCAAGTCCGTCCAATATTTTCTCCCTGGGTCTACCTGGTGCTTTCTTTCCCTCCAGCTTTCCTGTTGGGACCAGGTGCTCTAATTTTTTCTTGCCTCATAAAATGTCCTATACATGTTGCTTGTCTTTTCGTAATCTTCTTTATTAATGTCCTTCTTGTGTCTGCCTCCTTCAATACTTTCTCGTTTGTTTTTCTTACTGTCCATGGAACTCTCAACATTACGTGAAAAATATTCAGGCATGATTATAACATGATAAATATGTCTATCGCACACAAATATATGATCTATCAATATCTCAATAAACACGTAGCATAATTATAACATAATCTTTTGTAACCATTTAGGAAGCAGGAACCAGAAAAAACACGAAAAAAGAATAAGAATGCGTACTTAATATAACCAGACAAGACAGGCGCAAATTTTCGGCTAACTGGCCTTTGTCAAGCGTAAGATCACAAAGAAACAAATACCAGGTACAAAAATTAGGAGAAAAAGACTGAAACTTCCCTGCTGCTCCGTCCAGTGTGAGAAAAAGAATAAACTGACCAAAACGATTTAAGCAAAATTTAAGTAAAATAGAATGTATCACTCTGCAATTGTGAAAATATCAAATTAGAAGCTTCTTTTCAGATTCATATTGTTAACGATATCATGAACACTTGTTTTGTTAATGTTCTTGTTTGTAAATTATTAGTTAATCTGACAATAAGGTTGGTTGTCCCCATAACCCTGAGGTCGTAGAGCAGTGAGATGGTACAGACTTCAACTTTTCTTGGGGGCCAGCATTATGAGGGGAGTGAGTTGTCTCCTCTCCTTCGCTTCGCCAGATTGGAACGCGAGTGCTCTATTTCTACGCCAAGCAGGCCTCATCTAATTCTAAATGGTTGTGTAATTTAATATACAAACACACGTACATACAAGCATGACTGGACTAAATCTCATGTTTTGGTTGTAATTGAGAAAAATAAGCTACTTGGTGTTTTTCCACACAGCTCTAACTTACATTCTGTTTGTGAGTTTCTTTTTAATCAAGTTTCTATTTATCAACAGGTATGTCGTACTAAGCTGTTATTTATTGCATCGTTTCCAGCCTCTGCAGGCCACGTTTTCAGCACAGCACTATCAATCAAATTGATTTCATTGCATTGTAAGAAAGTTAATATCGTCAGCTTTAGGATATTGCTGATGATTTATTATGACACGAGATCCCGAATTGGCAACTGACGTTATTTCGAGTTGTTGCTATCGCCCGGTAGGGGTGCAGCGGGTGATGCTTATATACACATAGTGAGAGAGAGAGAATAAGAGAGAGAGAGAGAGAGAGAGAGAGGAGAGAGAGAGACAGAGACAGAGCGAGACAGAGAGAGAGAGACAGAGATAGAGACAGAGATAGATAGATAGAGATAGATAGATAGATAGATAGATAGATAGATAGATAGATAGAGAGAGAGAGAGAGAGAGAGAGAGAGAGAGAGTATATATATGTGTGTTTGTGTATCTATCTGTACATGTGTGATTGGGTGTGATTGTCTCTATCTCTCTCTTTCTCTCTCTCTTTCTTTCGGCTGTGTGTGTGTGTGTGTGTGTGTGTGTGTGTGTGTGTGTGTGTGTGTGTGTGTGTGTGTGTGTGTGTGTGTGTGTGTGTGTACCTGCGTGCGTGGGTGTGTGTGAGGATGCGTGTGTGTGTGTGCGTGCGTGCGTGTATGTGTGTGTGTGTGTGTGTGTGTGTGTGCGTGTGTGTGTGTGCACCTATGAGCAGACATGTATACGTGTACGTCCCTGTGTTTTATAGGTGTGCTTGCTTACTTGCTTGCTTTTGTGTGTCTGTGTGTGTGTGTGTTTGTGTGTGTGTGTGTGTGTGTTTGTGTGTGTGTGTTTGTGTGTGTGTGTGTGTTTGTGTGTGTGTGTTTGTATGTGTGTGTGTGTTTGTGTGTGTGTGTGTGTGTGTGTGTGTGTGTGTTTTGTGTGTGTGTGTGTTTGTATATGTGTGTATGTGCATGTGCATCTGTGTGTGTATTTCTGTGTGTATGTGTGTATATGTATGTGTGTGTGTGTGTGCGCGTACGTGTGTGTATCTCTGTTTTTGTGTGCTTTATTTGTATGTGCGTCCATTCGATCTATAAATGAGTGCGTAAGTAAGTAATAATAATAATAATAATTACAATATTTATATAGCGCAAAATCTCGATAAAAATCAAATCTAAGCGCTGA
>JAPXFY010000024.1:31317561-31325061 GCA_030674185.1 Monoplex corrugatus
CCAAGAGTATGGAACCTATAGGTGATATGGATCAAGAGTATGGAACCTATAGGTGATATGGATCAATAGTATGGAACCTATAGGTGATATGGACCAAGAGTATGGAACCCATAGGTGATATGGATCAAGAGTATGGAACCTATAGGTGATATGGACCAAGAGTATGGAACCTATAGGTGATATGGACCAAGAGTATGGAACCTATAGGTGATATGGATCAAGAGTATGGAACCTATAGGTGATATGGATCAAGAGTATGGAACCTATAGGTGATATGGACCCAGCAGGTTCCAAAAAAGACAGGTGGTTATATGGGGTAGTGTGCCTGGTATGTTATAGATTTTAGTACTGATGTTATTGCAAACTGGCTTTTTTTTGTCAGAAGAGAAAGATACATTATATTCTTACTTTATTTGTTCGAAGAATGAAGATTGTACGTTGTGATCCATCTGGAGGTTGTTAAATTTCCATGGACATGAACAGGGTGCATTGCACAAACATTGCTTTGTAAGGTTTTGTGTTGTGTTGCATGTCACTGCAGTGTATTGTATTAAATTGTCACGTATTGCATTGCGCTGCAGTATCATGTATTACGTTGTATCTCATCACACTGTACTGTATTACATTATATCATGGAGTTGTATTGCGTCATATTGGACTGTAATGTGTTAGGAGTAGTAGTAAGAAACTCTGTGGAGAGCCCTACAGCAGAAGAGTCTCAGACGAGAAATCCCCGTCAAGCAAGTGTTTCGGTCCGTATGTCTTGGCACTCCAAGGGTTCGCACCGCATCCAGGCCATGACTCTTGGATGCCCTTCTGCTGTCGTCATTTTTTTTTTTAGACATTTGTCCTCTTCCTGGAATGGAACATTTCCATCCGTTTCAGTTTCAGTGTCAATTTCTGAAGATGACGTCTCCGCGCTCAGAAGGAATTCTGTATGTACTAGCGTCACAGGGGCCATGTAATGGAGAAGATCCACGTGCTGACCTGGTCCTGAGGTCCTACCTAGATAGTTCCCTAACCTTGGGGTCGTAGGGTAGTGACGTGACAGAGACCTCAACTTTTCGGGGCCAGCACCACTAGGGCGGCGCCCATCCCCTCTCCGTCGGTTCAAATTCATATTCATGTTCACATTTTTTTTACCAAGACTTCAGAAAGGCAAGAAGGCTAATTGGTCTTCAAGTGGTTGGACCTGGGAAATCAACCTATCTCTCCAATGTTTTTTACCAAGCAAGCCTGCTCTTCACGATTTTCAATTGCCGTGGGATCTTCAGCGTGCTCAGCCAGAAGGCACAAGGGTCCGTCTCGTTTTTCGTCCCCTTCCGAGGTGGTCTGGTGTCTCAAGGCCAAGTCACCATTGCGACGGATGTCTTAACCACTTAGCTACCGGTTACCAGCAACATATAGGAGACCTTTAAACCTTATGAAGTTCAGTTTTTCCTTCCTGGTCCAGATTTTGTTATACTGCCTTGTAAAAGTGCACCTGCTGTGGGCGATTTTTTAAAAGTAGCAATCATGCAGCTATGGAACTACCAGCGTCAATAGGCGAAAGAGTGGGAGACCCCTCCACATTGAAACAAAATCTTATGTTGGTCCGGCATCCAGGCAAGCCAAAGCATATCGATACCTACATACACACGTATACCTTCCATACTTGTATTTCCCCATCTTGTTTGTTTTAATGTTAGTTTTTTTCTCTACTATTTGAATATGTCATAACGCCTCTTACTTAAAAAATCCTCTGTTCTCCCCTCCCCCATTTTTTCCATGTCATTTACAAGATTTTTTTTATATTGGTAAAAACGAACGAATTTTTCACTAGCCTGTCGAAAAACAGACATACACATAGGCACACACACACATAGGCAGGCACACACACACACACACATAGGCACACACATAGGCACACACACACACACACACACACACACACACACACACACACACACACACACACACACACACACTCACACACACACACACACACACACTCACACACACAAATAGGCATACACACACACACACACACACACACACACAAGCAAGCAAGCAAGCAAGCAAGCAAACAAACAAACACATGCAAGCACGCTCACAAACTCCAGGCACTTGTTTATTTTAAAGTTGTGATTGCGTTTATCTTTTCTGCTTTTACGTTGCTACTTGAATAAGACACAGTGCCAGTCAAACTTCAAAACATGTCACCCTATACACGATCTTTTGTTGTTGTTATTGTTGTTGTTGGTTAAAAGCTCATAAGTGAATAGTCGTCAACAATATGAGAGGGCGCCATTGCAGCACTCCTCCAACTGCCAGTCATCATCATCATCAAGTGCCCTGCCGCGTGGCGTTGGCGATCATGGCCCTCCATATGCATTTGTCCCTTGTTGCCGCAAGCTCGTCTTCCACTCTCTTTGTCCTCAGCCACTCTGCAAGTCGGTCCAATATTTTTTCCCTGGGTCTACCTGGTGCTGTCTTTCCCTCCAGCTTTCCAAACTGCCAGTAAAAGAAAAAAATCCCTAGCAAACCCACCCTCCAGTTTCGGGATTGTCAAAGCCCTGAAGCAAACCACGCCTAGGAATGCAGGAAGAGCAGATATTTATTCCCGCAGATATCTACAGGAATGGGATTTGCAACCACACACACACACACACACACACACACACACACACACACACACACACACACACACACACCACACACACACACACACACACACATACACACACACACACACACATACACACACACACACACACGCACGCACGCACGCACACACACACACACACACACACACACACACACACACACACACACACCACAATACACACACATATACCCGTCACCTGTCACTTGTTAGCATCATCAAGCTCGATAGTAAGCGGCCACAGCCGACGTCACAACTGTCCTCCATTTACTCCTGTCTTGATTTGTCTGCGCTACTTCGTAGACCTTCAAACCGCTGATGCTGGTGATTTTGTTTATATAGGATGTGGGTGGTCATCAGTTCTGCAGGGGAGAGTCGAGGCAAAGAGAAAACAAGGAAGGCCAGCAAAATCCTTCATGGACAACATCGCTGACGCCTGTAAACTGGGGCTCCATGACATCATACACAGGAGCAAAGACCGTGTCGCCTGGCGATCTTTCGTGACAAAGAGTGGAGCTCACACCGTCGTCCACGGCGATAGAGATGGATGAATGGGTGGTTTGCCAGGATTTCTTTTGAACTGAATTTTTCTTTGCAAAACAGTTGTTGTTATGATTGTGGTATTATTGCAGATTGCATGGCCGATCCATTTCATTTTTCCTTTGTTGATGTCTACCAGCATGTGACGTTGGACTGTGAGTTTGTTCAAAATGATTTTATTTCTTCTTTTATCGGTCCATTTGATTATAGGAAGCTGCTTCTAGAACCACATCTTTGCTGCTTCGATCCTATTTTCATCTGCTTTTCTACATGTCCAGGCTTCACAGCGCGCGATATAGCATTACTGACCAGATTAGACATGCTAGAATTTTGATCATAAGGATGTTGTATGCTTTTGTCTTTCAAAATATGTTTGAGTCGCATCATTGTCTGTTTTGCCATTCCTATTCTTATTTTGATGTCTTTAGAATAGGTGCCATCATGAGCTTTAACTGGGCCTGAATATTTAGTCACTTACACTTTCTAATACAGTCTTGTTAATTTGAATATCCCAATATGGTTGAATCTCTTCTTCTAAGTGCATCACTTCTGTCTTCTTGGTATTAAAATTCAGGCCGGCCTTCTTGCCCGCTGCATCTAATCTGTACAAAAATGTTTTCATGCTACTGATAGTGTCCGACATCAGTGCTGTGTCATCAGCATATCGTAGATTTGTAATGTTTCGACCACCAATTTTTCATTTCCATGTCTTCAATATCTGCTTCTTTCAACAACCTGCTACGTGTGCAACGTTGAAGAGAAGAGGTGAGAGGATGCAGCCCTGACGGACTCCTTTCTTGATGCTAATCATTCGCAGTTTTGGCTGTTCCATTTAATTGTTGATTTTTGGTGGTTGCAAAGGGACGCAAAACTCGAAACACACAATCGTAGGAAGAGAATATCTTCAGACCAAACAACATACAACTTGCAATGATGATTAAACCCTCGAATTCATGATTATTTAACAAGACAGACCAACGTATCTATCTATCTATCTAATCTATCTATCTATCTATCTATCTATCTATCTATCTATCTATCTATCTATCTATCTATCTATCTATCTATTATCTGTCTGTCTATCTATCTATCTATCTCCCTGCCTGCCTACCTACCTACCTACCTACCTATCTATCTATCTATCTATCTATCTATCTATCTATCTGTCTGTCGGTCTATCTATCTATCTATCTATCTACCTACCTACTACTATCTATCTATCTATCTATCTATCTATCTACCTACCTACCTACCTACCTACCTACCTACCTATCTATCTACCTACCTACCTACCTACCTATCTATCTATCTATCTATCTATCTTATCTATCTATATCTATGTACACATATATAATAAATATATACATATGTCTGTATATATGTGTATAGATAGATAGATAGATATAAAGAAGACAATGACTGCCAAGGACCATACTGTCAAGTTAGGTAAATGTAGGTGCATTGTTACAGACCCAAGAGAGGAAAACCAAGATTGCCTCCTTTGCAAAATTGAGACCAAACTAAAACAAGCACACAAAATACACCTTTCACTTGACAGAGCAACCTGTTATGTCTAACATACAAAACCAAATCAAAACGAAACCCTTAATAAAGATAACGCAAAAGAGGAGAAAGAGGAAGAAAAACTTGTTGGGAAGCAATAGGGAAGACGGCAAAAAACTTACCTGATGTTTCGTCAAACAACGTCACGGAAGATTTGCCGTTTCCCCCTAAATTTTGTTATTTTTATTGCTCATCATTTGTTCTTTGTTATCTTACATTTATGCTTGCTAATGATCCGTTGGCTGAAATATGCGCATGTCTTGTCTTGTTATATTAAATACGTGTTCTGGTTCTATTTCGTTAATTTTCTTATTCCAACGTTTGTGAGTAGGAATTGCGGTCAAAGGGAAGTAACCACGTATACTAAGAAATCTCTTACAGCTTTGTAGCACTTCTTTCCATTAAGCCTTTATTCAGTTCTTTCCCTTCTATAGTTATTTGATTAATCATTACGCTTGTGCATGCTGGTTTAAACTGACCCACTGCATGTTTTCAGATCACATGTATTTAAGCATAGCGACTCAAAGAGAAAGTTTCAAAACATCATGAGGATGTGGCTGATTTTGTATTTTTCCCGTAACTAGTATTCCCAGTAGAGCAGAAAAAAATGAAAACATGTGGTACGAACCTTTGTGGAAGAATGGAGTGTGCTGTTGAAGTGAATTACAGTGTGGTAGGATAGTCTCCATTTTTCGACCAATGCATTTGTTTCTGGAATACTTAAAACAAAAAAGCAGTCATGAATACTCACTTCAAGTAAAGTTATATGGAACGTTCATGTATTTTTATTTTTATAGCGTATGCGGTGGTGTTTCAGGTCTGTGTTTTTGTGGATGATTTTTCGTGTTTTATTTATTTATTTTTTTAACATTTTTGTCAAGATTGTACAGTTTGAGTGAAAAGTTGCATCCTTTTGACTTTGACATGATGGAGTTAAATGTGAATTAGAAATTACCAGCATCGGTAGAATAATATCTCACAGTCGGTTGGTCTAATCATAAGAAAAAAGTTCTGCGGCAGACTTCTGGAAAAATAATTGAGTCAACAGGACTATAAAGCTCAATAAAGTATTTTCAGAAAGTTACAGTCTGTCAGTAATGGCGCTACACCAGGTGCTGTGTCGGTGAAGGATGCTGAGGGATAACACTTTGTTTTGTTCATTAACCCTTTGACTCCCGCATCCTATCTGCAAAAACTTAACCCTTTGACTCCCGCATGCTATCTACCACATACAAAAACTTAACCCTTTGACTCCGGCATCTTATCTACCGCATGCAAAAACTTAACCCTTTGACTCCCGAATCCTATCTACCGCATGCAAAAATTTAACCCTTTGACTCCCGAATCCTTTGACTCCCTCATCCTATCCACCAGCTTTCTGCAGGAAGCTGGTGGAAAGGATGAAGGAGTCAAAGGGTCTAGTTTTTGCTTTGCTAGCATGGTTGACAATGCAGGATGCTGGTGGACAGGGTGTAAGAGTCAAAGGGTTAAGCAAGAGTCCTGTTAATCAGGTTTTGCCCACTTATGGCTGTAGTATGCTTTTGATACTTGATGTCTTTTCACGAGGTGAAACGACTGGCGCAAGGAAGTTGCCCATCTGCTACCAAAACTTATGCGGCAACCGTAAGAAAACCAAATCTAGTCGACACTACGTGTCAGCCTGAAATTACATGGACAAAGACTTCTTTTGAGACATTGCAAGACATGAAAGCCCTCAGGGCGGGGGGCTTCAAAGCCGCTGTTTCTCAGACTGCTCAGCAGTTGAAACCTTGTGCTGGACAGTCTGGGAAACCCACCCTCACGCCCCTGCCCTCCGAGAATAGCTTCACAGCGAGGGGGGGGGGGGGGGGGGAGACGCCTGAAAGTTATGATGGTGAAGATGAAAAGAACTCCACCAGGGCCTAAGCCCTCTTCGCCTGCAGGCAGGGCAGCGTCGGGTCTGGCCGCTCGAAAAAGGTAAAACTGAAACTGGAAAACAAATATGCTCCGTTCCAGCTCAAGGACGATGAGTTGGACATGGAGCAAATTTGTTTACACTGTTGTTTCCATTGATCATGAAGAGTATTGCCCATGGGAACGTGAACTCTAATTCACAGGAGTTCCAGACAGCTACTTTGTCGTCACCTGCTGCCTGCTGCGCTGGCTCCACAAGAAACGTTACTACGTGGTGGGAAAAGTTTTTCCATGACTGATTTCAACATTATTTCCAAACCAGCACAACCCAAGGACGGAGGAACAACACATGGCGTTTCTTTGCTCCTGCACAGGTCTGTTTTGTATGGCTGTCTTAGTCTGAACATTTCTGTGCAAGTAGCCGCAAGGGTACCATCATATCATCATCATCATCATCATCATCATCATCATCATCATCATCATCATCATCATCATCATCATCATCATCATCAAGTGCCCTGCCACATGGCGTTGGCGATCATGGCCCTCCATATGTATCTATCCCTTGTTGCCACAAGTATCTCTTCCACCCTCTCTGTCTTCAGCCACTCTGCAAGTCCGTCCAATATTTTTTCCCTGGGTCTACCTGGTGCTCTCTTTCCATCCAGCTTTCCTGTTGTGACCAGGTGCTCTAATTCCCCTTTCCTCATAAAATGGTCTATAAATGTTGCCTGTCTTTTTCTAATCTTCCTTATGAATGATCTATTTGTGTCTGCCTCCATCAAGACTGTCTCATTTGTTTTCTTTGCTATGTCGCAACATTCTTCTTAGAAACCACATCTCGGCTGCCTCAATCTTGT
>JAPXFY010000024.1:31327561-31330061 GCA_030674185.1 Monoplex corrugatus
CTGGGTGCCGAAAAGAAAACACTGCTTCACCCCTACAGAGCTTTCATTTGCTCTAAACTTGACTATGGCTGCGCAGTACATGGCTCTGCCTGACCGTCGTACCTTAAAGTACTGGATCCCATTCACTATCAAGGGCTGTGCCTCTGTCTTGGTGCATTAAGAACAGCTCCTGTCTACAGTTGATACACAGAGGCAGAGGAACCCTCTCTGTTCAAACGTAGGTTGAAATTAACCTTAAAGTTTTGCTTAAAACTATTCTCTGAACCAGAAAACCTAGCCTACGACTAGGTCTTCAACCCCAAATTTCAAACCAGATTTGAAAAACATCCCAAAGTCACTCCTGTTTTACGAATCCGTATCCGTCCTCACATGCAAAAGGCAGTTATAGATTTAGCAATTGTTTCAGACTTCTCCGAATTTCCAGACACATCGCCATGGACCTTGAAAACACCGAAGGTCTGTTTTGATCTTGCTTCCTTCCTTAAAAAGACTGTACCAGTTCACTGGTTATTTTCTGTCATCCCACAAAATATTCACTGATGGATCAAAGACTTATGAAGGTGTTGCTGCTGTTTCCTTCTGTTCCGCTGTTCCCAAATCGTTCATTTTAAAAACAGATTCCGTCTGACAGTCCCGTTTATACTGTAGAACTGACAGTTCTGGCTTTGGCACCAAAGTGGTATTCCAATCCAAGCATTAAGATTTTGTCACCTTTTTGATCCCCTTTCTGCTTTGCAGGCAATTGCTGGCTGAAAGATTAGTTTCCCCAGAGGTTTGAAACTCTTTGAACTCTTTTCGTTCTTAGAAGTGAAGGTTACTACATTGTTTTTGCCTGGATGCCTGGCCATGATGGTAATGGAGGCAGTGAAAAACTGACTGCCTGGTCAAAAACGCCACAAGGGAAAAGATGTCTAAATCCTTCATTCCTTACACAGACCTGAAAGCCAGAGTACACAGCTATGTGAGAATCTATGGCAGAAAGATTGGAAAAAGCAGGCACACAGCAACGCAAACGTTTTTCCAATTCCGCCCCAACCTGAAAGAAATTCTACCATCTGCTTCAGGGAACTGTAGGAAAGAGACGGTGTTACGTAGGTTACACACGGGTCACACATCCTACACTCATTCCTACCTTTCACAAAATGAAGCGCCGTGGTGTATACCATATCGAGCCGTTGAGCATTAGACACCTTCTGAGTGAGTGCTCGGAGTTGCACGATGTGAGACAAAAGCACTCTACACGACGGACTTCTTAAAGAACGTCTTCAAAGACGTTCCACCGGATGCAATTTCCAGTTTTTACAAAAGAACAATAGATTTCATCTGATATGATTTTAAGTATTCTGTGAGAATGTTTGTCTTTAAATGCATTTTAAACTTGCAAGGATAATGGTGAGTTTGTTTAAAAAAATTTTTTTTTTACTTAAACTTGGGTGTCGGTTTTAACGTGGTGTTAGCCCTGATATGGCTCTAGTGGTCGGTTGGACCTAACAGCAAAGCAATATGAACTGAACTGAGCTGAAGCGTGTGTGTGTACTTGCGCATTTGTAAGTGTGTGTGTGTGTGTGTGTGTGTGTGTGTGTGTGTGTGTGTGTGTGTGTGTGTGTGTGTGTGTGTGTGTGTGTGTGTTACATATGTGTGTGCATATGTGTATAGGCTTCTGCAGGCGTGTGAAAAAGTGGTTTGTCATTACCAGAGTAAAAACAAAAATGATTTGTTAACAAGGGACAGAGGATCATGTTTTGAAAACAAAAAACGTTGCAATCTGTTGAAGCAGGAGAGAAAAGCTAACAAACACAGGAGAGAAAAGCTAACAAACACAGGAGAGAAAAGCTAACAAACACAGGAGAGAAAAGCTAACAAACACAGGAGAGAAAAGCTAACAAACACAGGAGAGAAAAGCTAACAAACACAGGAGAGAAAAGCTAACAAACACAGGAGAGAAAAGCTAACAAACACAGGAGAGAAAAGCTAACAAACACAGGAGAGAAAAGCTAACAAACACAGGAGAGAAAAGCTAACAAACACAGGAGAGAAAAGCTAACAAACACAGGAGAGAAAAGCTAACAAACACAGGAGAGAAAAGCTAACAAACACAGGAGAGAAAAGCTAACAAACACAGGAGGGAAACACAGGTACAGAAGGCATAGGTTTGCATATAAGTAGTCGCCGTGGTGTGTGGTAACGCAACGGACTACCGACTGGAAGGTTGTGGGTTCGAACCCTCGTCAGTATATTCAAAAATTATTGTGGGGTTTTTCGGCTCTAACAGGCTCCTTCCCAGAGTTAGGAGTGCTATGGGCTCATTGGGAAGACTGGAACCACACAGTCGAGTCTCATCCACTTCACGGATGAGTCATTGAGGGTGTTGCTCAAATCTTCTGACCAACACCGCAGTTGTCTGTATCTCTCGGGCCTGGTTGACACCAGGATATATCATGATAGTAAGCGTAGAGTACAACCCTGTCACGCAATCTCAATCCTAAATGGAACTCCATAG
>JAPXFY010000024.1:31335061-31365061 GCA_030674185.1 Monoplex corrugatus
CGTCAGATTAATTAATAATTTACCGACAAGAATACTAGAAAAAACACCTATTCATGTTACTGTAACACAAGGAATGCAAAGTGGAACTTCTAACTTGAAAGTTTCGAAACTGAGGAATAATGCATTCCATTTTAAATCGGATTTATCCACTTTTTTCAGTGGACGTCTCTAGAATGCTCCACATGTTTCAGAGTGACATGATATACACGTAAATACACGTTTTTCACGTGAGTTAGTTCAGTGCATTCTAGATCTGATAGACTATCTTGAGTTAACTTCCAGCCTACAACATTAAACACTGGCCTGTTTGCTGCCCACCTGAATGTTTCCATCATTGTGTTGTCAGTGTTGTGTTTCATAGGGTCCTTCCCCTCCTTCTCCATTCAAGACCTTTACACCGCGTAAGGATTTTGTGCAGGCCCAGTGAGCCTGCCAGATAATTGTTGGCAGATCAGGGTAGAGCGTACACGGAATTGTTCGAATGCAATGATTCTGTATTGAACAAACTCCAAACTATAAACAAACTCCAAACCTTGAGCTGTGGTCTTCTGTAAGATTTAAAACGATTTGATGAAAATACATAAATACACGTTGTTCACTTGGTAACGTTTAGTCAGATTTTTTTGTATGCTCCTGTTAAAATTTTGGGATAAAACGATACACATTGTTCACATGTTAAGGTTAGTCTTGTACAGTTCTTTCTGAAGTATGTTGTGTAGTATTGTAATATATTCTGTAAAACATGGTACAAATTTCGAGTCAGACATAATAGCCGACTGAAGAAGGAAACGAAACACATGAAAAATGTATATAATATTACATACCGTTTTAATTGCCACATGCTTGACTGTAAACGATGGAATTCAATTTGAATGACACATTCCTTTCAGCACTTTCCGATCTGGATTTACGAGAACAGTCCTTACAGAACCGAGGGACGATACTGATCCATCAGTGTGTATTTGTAGATAATTAAAATATCTCTTACGAATTATTTCTTGTTCTGGGTTAAAAAGACAGAAATTGCTTTTCGTTTTACTAGCATGATAACAGTCAATATGTGTTCAAGGCTTTTTAAGTAGCCAAGATGGATATGGATTAATTCAAGTCTGGCGATGTCCCTAAGATTGATTTCAGAAGTGTTGATTAATCAAAAAGGGATGTTATTCCAAAGAATGGTACTATCATTTTCTGACACTATCAAATTAGGGACTGTCCTAGCACAAAGTGTATACTTATTTCTTGTAAATCTGAAAGCAGAAACGCATAAAAGTGGAATAAAAACTTGCATTTACTTGATGGTCACAAATATCCGTCTATTGGCCTTTGTCAAGCGCACACAAAAGACAAGAAAGAAGAGTTAACTGGATGTAGTATGAAACCAACAACAACAAAGTCAGGCAGTTTTTCCAATGTTTTTTTTGAGCTGAAGAATATAATAAGCCTTCTTTTGATAGAGTACAAGGAATCTGGTGCGTTACTTTACCTGACGACAACAGATTTGCAACAACCGTACTTTAAAAGGTATGGGAACCATTAGTGATACCGACATTTTCTGATGTTACCGAATTCGGGACTATCTTCAAATCAGCTGAATACTCATTGATTTTATTGAGATGAATAGATGTTTTATTTATTGTCTTTGTAACAGCATTTTGGATTAAAGAAAATGTTGCTGTTCTTAACAAATATTAAAACAGTTCTTTTCTGCAGGCTGCAAATTCATTCTCATTCATGTATGTGCTCATTTTATCAACATCTTGCTTATCACAATTCTTTATCTCTCGTACATATTCTCATTGATTTTTCATGTTTTCCATATCTTTACCACATAAATCAGTATAGCGCCAGCCACTTGTATCAATTGTTTAACAATATGTAACATTATTAAAAATAATGATGGTGCAATTATATTGCCTTGACAGACTCCCATATTTATAAAACAAGAACCAGACAGAATAGTTTCCAGTTCAATCAGGATCGAAGAGGAACAAAAGCAAAACTGATATCAGGCATTAGTTCGAACCCAGGTGGAGGAAAAATATATAGCGACAGCTGATGGGCATCCAGGAGTCATAACCTCGATGTGACCCAGACTCCTTAGAGTGTAAGGGGTTTAGGACTGAACACTTGCTTGACGGGGACTTCTCCTCTGAAGACCTTTCCCTGTCCAACCCTCTCCACAGTTTCTTGCTACCTCTGAAATTCACTTCCATTGAGCATCTATGCAAAAAATGCTTCTATGTAAAGTCTCATAAATGAACGAAAATGTATTCCTATCATGCATATTTCTATAATCAACTTAAAATGCCAAACAGAAGTTTGCATGCCAGTATACATTACAAATTTGTTACCACTACAAAATGACGCTTTCCAAGTGCTTGTTTAACATGACAAGAGAGATAAGTTATACTTCTAGTCTAGGTTACGTTTTATATGTTTTTTTCATGGTAGTAAGAAACTGCTGGGAGAGCTGGGCAGCAGAAGGTTTTTGAAGAAGAAGCCCCTTCCATTTCAAACACGTGTTTTAGCAAAAAGAAACTCTTTATATTATAAAGGGGCCAGGCCCCCCAAAAACTCTTAACACTTTAAAGGGGCCAGACACCATCCAAGTCATGATTCCTAGAAGTCTTTCTGCTGTCGCCGTTTGTTTTTCCTCCACCTCAGTTCGAATCCACACCTCCAAGGTAGTCAGACGACACTTCAGGCCACGTTACTCTTTTGACACATGTGGGAGTCATGGAAAGACAACGCACCAGTTTCCTTGTAAGTTCTATCAATAGATGGTTTATCATATTCTCCAGCTTAACGAGATATTGGGAATTTTATGAAGAAATCTTAAGTCTCATGAAGATCACTTTTGTTCCTTCTCTACTAGATTCAGCTGGAACTCTTTTCAGCTGCTTCTGCCATTGCCTTTAGGGCTCTGCATCTCTCCTTTCTAGAAATCGAGGGTATTTTTTTCTGAGGACATAGGCAGATGTGCCTACCAACCCCCTTTGCTCCAATCTATTCCAAACATACAAAATCAGAACGAGACCGCCTATTTGATACACAAATCAAGACAGGCGAACTGTTTGGTCAACTGGCGTCCATCAAGCATATACAAAACCCAACAACAACAACAACAAAACAACAACAAAACAACAACAAAACAACAACAAAACAACAACAACAACAACAAACAACAACAACAACAACAACACAACAACAAAGCACACACGTTACGGAATGAAAGAGCAGTAAGTCTTCCTCGTTGTTTTCTATAGCAAGAGAAAATGGCTTACCATAAGTTCACATGTTTGTGTGTAACATTTGTGGGTCGCGCATGTGAACTATGTTGGTGAGAGATTTTGTGCATGCATGAGCATTTTTTGTTCTTGGGAACAATATCAGCTGTTTTCTTCTGCTGAACGAAATGTCAGGGAAGTCTTGATGCCGCTTTTTTTTGTTCGCTAAGTTTTGTGTATTCATTCTTTCTATCTTTTGTACATGCTTTACAAAGGCCAGTTGGTCAAAAATTTGCGATTGTCTTGTTTTGTTTATTGACTACACGTTCTGATTCTAAGTTTGTGTGTTTCTAGCACATACTTGCTTGAACGCTGGCAGTAACTCTGATCTAGATTTCTAATATATGTATACAATGTTCATATGTTTGGTATTTTAGATTGCAGGTATGTATGCCATTTGTTAAACAAATGTGTGCATGCAGAGTCACTTTTCATTCCTTTGAGCAATGGAATAATCTATCCATTATTATTTTAGAAAACTAGTTATGCATAACGTAGTAACAAAGAGCACCAAGGTTGATTGAATACATAAGACTGGAAACTATACCGTGCTTTATCTTATTTAAAAGTTTTAGATAATTGTTTTGAAATTTAGATATTTTAGCTGAGGACGTCAATAGGTTGTATGATCAAACTCTTTGAAATTTGTTTTCTCAAATGGCCAATCTGGTATTTACAGGCCTTGCAACACATCCCGGCCAATTTTTTTACACAAGAAAAATAAAATTGATATCATTAGAAACTGTGGAGAATATACGTTTCTTCTGGTATGAAACACTGAATATGTGATTCTGTGACAAATGGTCACACTTAGAGACACACATCACTTTATTTTCAAAACATTTCAGAAGGACTTATTACTTGCACTATGTGTCCAGCTCCATATAAAAGAAATGTCACACACTTGATGATGACTTCGTCTGATGACGTAACATCATCAGTAGGAAATTTAACATTCATGATGGTTACATCGTACAGTGTCATGATGAATGGTTCTCACCCATCAGTGAACTTTACTGACTTTTTCTCATTGCCTTTGGTTCAGCTGGCTCATCAGATTGTCAGCGTCATCGCGCCCATCAATATCACCATGGGTCTGTTTGGCAACGTGATGATTATCATTATAGTTCGTAGATTTCAAGCCAACCGTTCTGATATGGATCGTTATTTCCTGTGTCTGGCCGTGTCTGATCTCTGTGTAGTCATACTGGGAAACCTTCATGACACCATCGAAATGAAGGCAGGTTTCTCTCTGTATGCCATGCATGTTCTTCTGTGTAAGATAGGGCATTACATTAGAGAAATAGTCATGAGCTGTTCCAGATGGTTTGTTGTGTTGATGG
The DNA here is from genome assembly GCA_030674185.1 of Monoplex corrugatus. Taxonomy (NCBI): domain Eukaryota; kingdom Metazoa; phylum Mollusca; class Gastropoda; order Littorinimorpha; family Ranellidae; genus Monoplex; species Monoplex corrugatus. The sequence goes on from JAPXFY010000024.1 coordinate 31,339,695, forward strand.
TGGCACACAGAGCCATGTCTGTGGTGTGGCCACATCGTGTGAACGTGGTGTGCACAGCAAAGGCGTCCTGGAGCATTATTTTAGGCATAATCACCTTTTTCAGTGTATACCAGAGTTTTTATATTTATGCACTGGATATTTCATCAGGAGATTGTCTGCAAAAGAGAGAGTTCACAATGGTTTACTTTGAAACGATCATTATAATCACCATTATTCTGTTTGGTATTCTGCCTTTTGCCTTTCTGATAATCAGCAACATTGTGCTTGTGGTGAACTTACGAACATCAGTGAAGGAAGCTGGTGACCACTTGGCTGTAACAGACAGACAACAGAGTGAGAGAGAAAGAAAAGTGAATTCCATCACACTCACAGCTCTTGTTGTATCTGTGTCCTTCATTACCTTCGCCCTGCCTCTATACATTCAAAATGCATTGTACTACAAGTTTATGTGGGGTTATGAAGAAGGAATGGATATCCATGAAATGGCTTTAGCCCACTTTGTGCATGAGACTTGTCTGTATTTTTGGTATTTCAATTACTCCATGAACTTTTACCTGTATTGCCTGACTGGCCAGAGGTTTAGAAAAGAATTTTTGAATGTCATGGGTGGAATAATTCTCTGTATCAGGTCCCTGAAAACATAAACTTGTGATGTGGTCTACCCAGTGGGAAGATATATTTCAACAGGATGGGAAAATCAAATTGGACGTTCTTAAACAAATTTATCATTACTGTAGCTTTTTCAGCATACTGCATGTGTTGAAAATGTGCGTGTGTGTGTATGTATGTATGTGTATGTGTGTTGTGTGTGTGTGTGCGTGCGTATGTGTGTGTGTGTGTGTTTGTGTGTGTGTATGTGTGTGTGTGTGTGTGTGTGTGTGTGTTGTGTTGTGTGAGTGTGTGTGTGTGTGGTGTGTGGTGTGTGTGTGTGTTGTGTGTGTGTATGTGTGTGCGTTGGTGTGTGTGTGTGTGTGCGTGTGCGTGTGTGTGTGTGTTTGTGTGTGTTTGTGTCTGTGTGTCTGTGTGTGCATGTTCATGAAAGAGAGAGAAGACAACTTGGGTTGACGATCACACGCCCAACGAGAGTACCTTTTCTCAGCAGCCTGCAAAATGTCTACGTGTGGGAGCCCATGCAGTGTGTGTGTGTGTGCATGTGTGTGTGTACGTGCGTGTGTGCGTGTGTGCGATCGTGTGTATGTGTGTGTGAGTGCGCGTGTGTATGTGTGTGTATGTGTGTGTGTGTGTGTGCGTGTGCATGTGAGTGTGCATGAGCACATACATATAGCATTTGTGTCGCTACATGCTTATATTCATTTATATCATTTGCCTCTCTTTTTTTTCTACGGTTCTAAAAACTTACGTTATCACGGTTTTTAAGTTCCTAATACTTGTGTCTGTATGGTTCCTAATACGTATTTTCTGTGTGTGTTTCTGCATCTATTTCTGTTTCTGCTTGATTGAAAGTTTGATTATGTTCTATAAAGTGCAAGAGCGTACTTTTGAGTACAAGTACAGTTACTGAATGATTACTATTACAGGACTTGAGCAAGGTTCACCAAGCGAAGAGGTTGTGTTTTGGATCTGCCCCTGGGAAATGCAGTAAATGTTCAGCAATTTGCACCGCTACAGCAACATAGTGTAAACGTTCGCCGCCTTGAGTTGACAGGAACACAAAATAACCTTCAGGAAATTTACTACTATTTGTATTGATCTGTCAATCAAAAAGAGGATTAAAAAGAAGAAAAAGGGAAGAAAGAAGACATAATGAGACGATCTAGTTGTTTTCGTCAGAGGTCTGCACAGTGTTATACAAGTAAGTAAACACCGTGTATACTGTATAGTTGGTCCACCCCTAGACAAAGACAATTAATAGAAGCAAAGTAAAAAAAAAAACGTTTTTCAAGATGCTGAACAAAAGAAAAAAAAACTTAAATGAAAGACAGCTCAGATTAAGAAAATGGTCCCCCAGATAGCACCGTGCCTAGACAAAGATCTACGAGCAAACGCAAAAGGACGATGGAAGAAGAAGAGCGACAGCGTAACATAACACAATGCACACAACAGACAGACATACACACGTAGCATCTGTCAGCGTGGAGGAAGACGACAGTGCAGAAGAGTGGATGGCCAGATATCATGAACATAGTATGGCTCATGCTGATATAATTCTGTCTAAATTACTAAAGACTCTAAGATAACAGCCAGCAAAGGACGAGCATAAACAGATGGACCAAAAGATAGAGAATTTTGTGTGTGTGTTTTGAAATCCGTAAAGGAAATATGTTTTTGACAGAAAAAATAGACCATTCAAGTAATCGATTAGAAGACCTTCTGAAGAAATGGCACGTTTGAGGAAACTGATAAAAGAGGAGACAGAAATGAGAAATGACCTGGAACAATACACAAGAAGAGAAAATATCAAAACAATAAATCTGCAGGGAGACAGAGAAAGAGAGAGAGAAGAGAGAGAGAGAGAGAGAGAGAGAGAGAGAGAGAGAGAGAGAGAGAGAGAAGAGAGAGAGAGAGAGAGAGAGAGAGAGAGAGAGCATGGAAGAAACTGAAAAGAGTATGAAATTTTTTTTCACAAAAACTGGGGCTCCCAGACATAACACATGAAGAAATTAGTATCGAACTCAGAATAAGATAATTCAGGCAATTTTAGAACATACCCGTTATTGTCAAGTTCATCTCCAGAAAAACAAGAGTTGGTTATGAAAACGTGCACATGTGTATTCTACAAGCCTACGTGATGCCATGGATCAGAATGGAACGCACTGAAAAATAACTTTAACATGATAAAAGCGTGTATTCTATCCTGAAACATGGGGAACATTCTCGACACATCTAAAATGATGGAGAAAAGTCGAATAGAAGGGAATACAGGTTCTCCCATATTGAAAGCATGAAGTTAAAGATTGTTAAGTTACCGATTTACATTCCAACACCCACCAGGTTCAATAATAACCACTAAGAACACTTTCATATTGGCTTAGATACACTTAGGTGCCAGTTTACTAGAGCGGACTACCCATGCGTTGACCAGATCCTGCATCTGCACGTAACGCATGATCTCCAATCTCCATTTCTATTTACCTATTCACCATCAAAAATCCCATATCCAAATCGAGTTTTGAGTTTGTTCGTGACGAAGTTTTCTTCCTCGGATTATACTGTATGTGCTCCATCCAAATGTGCCAAATATTACCTGGTAGATTTCCTAAGCCTATGCACTGTTAAGGTCTTGAAATGGAAGGTATGGAGAATGATAAAAAAAAAAAAGGTCTCCCACCAGAACGATAGAATCACTAAGATGGGCAGCAAACAGGCCAGAGTTTAATGTTGCAGGTTGGGACTGAACTCAATATATCAGGTCTTGACTCCATGTCTCTATCAAAAGAACTGACCAGCTGGTCTTAAAAGCCATGGCTCACCCAAGGATTGAGCCCACAACCCCTGTGTTATGAAGACGGTGCTCTAACAACTCCATTAGTATCATCATCATCATCAGGTGCCTTGCAGCGTGGCGTTGGCGATTATGGACTTCCATCTGTCTCTCTCACTTGTTGCCTCAAGCATCTCTTCCACCCTTGTTGTTCCCAGCCACTCTGCAAGTCCATCTAGTATCTTCTCCATGGGTATACCTCCTCTGTGTAGAAGGAGGTTCAAACATGCGCTACGTGGTTTCAGTGGGGGTGTCATTTTGTTGTTTCGGTGATTACCCACATTGATTCAGCGGAGGTTTATGTTCAGTCAACATTTAGGATAGTGCTCCTTCAGTGGTATACTTAGTTAATTATGACGATGAGCACGATCAAAATGCAGATGACATACAGGTACATGACAGTGACATCCCTTCAGTATTCCAAAACACAGAACCGTGTCCAGACTCTTTTTTAAACATTAAATAACTTGTATTGTCTTAAAACTCTGTGCATATGAAAAAGAGGTCTTGGTTTCAGGTTCTTATATTTTCTCCCGTCCTTGGGACACATGTCTATCAGAATATAAGTCTGGTACAATGACTAAATTTATTGTCAAAGAATTTGTGGTTTGTCTGCACTCCACCCTTTCAATGCATGTACGTATTTCACTAGTCTGCAAGACCGACTCTGAACTGTGGAACATATCTTCTATTAAATCTTTCTCGAACTGTCTACCACAGTTCATTATGTTTCTGTGCTTGTCCAGAATCATGTTGACTGTTGCAGTTTTGTCTTGGGTGGACTTAACACTTATGAGTCTGCAAATAGTTCAATAGAATGTTGCGAGACTCATTCATGAAATATATCAGCATGACCATGTTACTCCACTATTCTCCAAACTCTACTGCCTCCGATCCCCACCCCTGTTAAATTACCGGATCCAGTGTAAATTTCTCATGCTTTCCTTTTACTTCTGTGATGGTCTTCTTTCGTCGTACTTTTCATCTTTTCTGACTGCCAATCAACCTTCTTGTTGTCTGTGAGTCGTACGTCTTTTTGATCATCATTTGTCTGGATGCCATTTTCTGAATGCCATCAACCCTCTTGTTGTCTGTGATGTCGTATTGTCATACCTCTGTTCATCGTAACTGCCAATCAACCCTCTTGTTGTCTGTGATTTAGTTTTTTGAAATGCTCCTCACAATGCCAGAAGTAAGCATAAAATCTTATAACCAGAGATTATTCAGCCCCCAAAAATGCAGTCATATCAAAGCCTATTCCATCGGCAATAGTAATGTTCTTTCTGTCTGAATTTTGAATACTTCAGTTTAAAACACATTTATGACAGAAAACCTTCTCCATTTTATCATTCAAAAGTAAAGAGAAAGCAGAATTGTTACAATGTTCTGTAAAATTGTTTTGTGTATTGTAGTCTTTCTCGTGTGCGTGTGTGTGTGTTTGTGTGTGTGTGTGTGTGTGTGTTGTGTGTGTGTGTGTGTGTGTGTGTGTGTGTGTGTGTGTGTGTGTGTGTGTGTGTGTGTGTGTGTGTGTATGTGTGTGTGTTAGTGAGTGAGAGAGAAAATAAGTGAGTGAGTGGAAAGCAATATCGAAACAACTAATTTTTTTTATTCCTTACTAACATTTACGTCCATATTGGTAAAATCTACAAGGAATTATCATCATCATCTTCCTCCTCCTCCTCATTATTTTTGTTATCATTATTATTGTTATTATTATTATTACTATTCTTCTTCTTATGATTATCAATTTTATTATCGCTGTTGTTGTTATTATATATACTATACTTCTTATTTATCATCAACATCATAAATGGCAAGAAAAAGCTAAACATTTACAAGACTCTGTAGTGTCTACAGTCTGCCCTTTGAAGACAACAGGCTCTTTATCACTCTTATTCTCCCAGAAGTGCAGGACGAGTATTTCTCACGCTCAGATGAAGAACGTTATTGCCACACCATTCAATAAGCCATGCGACATCCTGATTCTATGTGGAGTCATTCTTTTTCTGAACCTGGAAACTGGATATACCATCACCAAACCTAACAAGGTTTCCCATCTTCACACCAGCAATGGGATGTGTACAAAGTAAAGAGTAGATTAGGGGGCACACGTCCCTGTGGACTCCTGTGTTACTTGTCATCATAGCGAACACAGTGTGTACCACTCGCACGTGTCGTCTTTCTGTTAAAAAAGTGAAGTATCCAGAGAATGAACATATAATTCACAGACATGATCAACACAGTGGTAAATCCACTATGACAAAATAAATGAATGTGAATATGAATATGAATAGGAGTATGAGTATGAGTATGAGTATGAATATGAATATGAATATGAATATGAATATGAAAGCTCTGGCATCAGGAGATATGGTTTAATTGTACTGATGGCGTTCGAAAAGGCCATGAAAAGGGACTTGAGCTGACAACTAGAAACTTGTCCAGTATGTTCTGAGAGTTTGCATTGCATGTGCAAGCATGTCCAAGAGCCTGCTGTGGTGAAAGCGTGTGCTGATGCGCGAATATAAAGCACAAGTCTTCACGTAAAGGACATTCACCTTGGACACTGATCGCAGGTCTAAAACCTGAGTTGATCGTAGGTATAAAACCTGAGTTGACTGTAGTATAAGACCTGAGCTTCTGAACAGAGAGACCACAATGTATCTTGTCAACAGACAGCACCACAATGTATGTCTTGTAACAGAGAGCAGCCACAATGTATTCTTGTAACCAAGAGCACCACAATGTATGTCTTGTAACATAGAGCACCACAATGTATATCTTGTGAACAGAGAGCACCACAATGTATATCTTGTAACAGAGAGCGCCACAAATGTACATAATATCCTTAGGGAACAGAGAGCACCACAACGTATATCATGTGAACAGAGAGCACCACAATGTATATCTTTGAACAGAGAGCACCACAATATATGTCTTGTAACAGAGAGCACCACAATGTATGTCTTGTCAACAGAGAGCACCACAACGTAAATCATGTGAACAGAGAGCACACAATGTATATCGTGAACAGAGAGCACCACTTCTGTGAAAAGAGAGCACCACAATGTATATCTTGTGAACAGAGAGCACCATAATGTATCTTGTAAACAGAGAGCACCACAATGTATATCTATGCGAACAGAGAGTACCACAATGTATATCTTGTGAAGAGAGAGCACCACAAGTATATCTTGTGAACAGAGAGCACCACAATGTATATCTTGTAAACAGAGAGCACCACAATGTATATCATGTGAACAGAGAGCATCACAATGTATATCACGTGAACAGAGAGCACCACCAAAAACACATGTATATCTTGTGAACAGAGAAGCACCATAATGTATATCTTGTGAAACAGAGAGCACCACATGTATATCTTGTGAACAGAGAGCACCATAATGTATGTCTTGTGACAGAGAGCACACAATGTATATTTGTAACCGAGAGCACCACAATGTATATCTTGTGAACCGAGTGCGTCTTGTGAACAGAAATCATCACAATTATGTCTTGTGAAAAGAGTGCATCACATAATTTCTGTCTTGTGAACAAAGTGCATCACATCATTTCTGTCTTGTGAACAGTGTGTGCCATATAATGTATGTTTCTTGTGAACAGAAAAAGTGACAAAATATATAACCTTGTGTGCAGAGAGTGTGACACATTATCTGTCTTGTGAAGAGACAATGTCGCACATTGTATGTCTTGTGAAGAGACAGTGTCACACACTGTATGTCTTGTGAAGAGACAATGTCACACAATGTATGTCTTGTGAAGAGACAGTGTCACACATTGTATGTCTTGTGAAGAGACATGTCACACAATGTATGTCTTGTGAAGAGACAATGTCACACAATGTATGTCTTGTGAAGAGACAGTGTCACGCAATTGTCTGTCTTGTGAAGAGACAGAGTCACACAATGTATGTCTTGTGAAGAGACAATGTCACACAATGTATGTCTTGTGAAGAGACAAAATCACACATTGTATGTCTTGTGAAGAGACAGTATCACACATTGTATGTCTTGTGAAGAGACATTGTCACGCTTTGTATGTCTTGTGAAGAGACAGTGTCACATATTATGTCTGTGAAGAGACAGTGTCACACAATGTATGTCTTGTGAAGAGACAGTGTCACACATTGTATGTCTGTGAAGAGACAGTGTCACCAATGTATGTCTTGTGAAGAGACAGTATCACACATTGTATGTCTTGTGAAGAGACAGTGTCATACATTGTATGTCTTGTGAAGAGACAGTGTCAATCAATGTATGTCTTGTGAAGAGACATTGTCACACATTGTATGTCTTGTGAAGAGACAGTGTCACACTTTGTATGTCTTGTGAAGAGACAGTGTCAATCAATGAATGTCTTGTGAAGAGACATGTCACACATTGTATGTCTTGTGAAGAGACAGTGTCATAATAGTATGTCTTGTGAAGAGACAGTGTCAATCAATGTATGTCTTGTGAAGAGACATTGTCACACATTGTATGTCTTGTGAAGAGACAGTATCACACAATGAATGTCTTGTGAAGAGACAGTGTCACACATTGTATGTCTTGTGAAGAGACAATGCCACACATGTATGTCTTGTGAAGAGAGCCACACATGCATGTCTTGTAAACAAAGAATGTCACACAATGTATGTATTGTGAACAAAGAGTGTCACACAATAAATGTATTGTCAACAGAGAGTGTCACACAATGAATGTATTGTAAACAAAGAGGCTCACACAATGTATGTATTGTCAACAAAGAGTGTCACAATGAATGTATTGTAAACAAAGTGTCACACAATAAATGTATTGTCAACAAGAATGTCACACAATGTATGTCTTGTGAACAGAGAGTGTCACACAATGAATGTATTGTAACAGAGAGTGTCACACAATGTATGTATTGTCAACAAAGTGTCACACAATGTATGTATTGTAACAAAGAGTGTCACACAATAATGTATTGTCAACAGAAGTGTCACACAATGTATGTATTGTAACAAAGAGTGTCACACAATAATGTATTGTCAACAAGAGTGTCACACAATGAATGATATTGTAACAGAGAGTGTCACACAATGTATGTATTGTAAACAAATAGTGTCACACAATGTATGTATTGTAACAATAGTGTCACACAATGTATGTATTGTAAACAGATAGTGTCACACAATGTATGTATTGTGAACAAATGTCACAATGTAGTTTGAAAGGCAAGTGTTCACAACAGTGTATGTATTGTAAACAGATAGTGTCACACAATGTATGTATTGTAAACAGATAGTGTCACACAATGTATGTATTGTAAACAGATAGTGTCACACAATGTATGTATTGTAAACAGATAGTGTCACACAATGTATGTATTGTAAACAATAGTGTCACACAATGTATGTATTGTAAACAGATAGTGTCACACAATGTATGTATTGTAAACAGATAGTGTCACACAATGTATGTATTGTAAACAGATAGTGTCACACAATGTATGTATTGTAAACAGATAGTGTCACACATGTATGTATTGTAAACAGATAGTGTCACACAATGTATGTATTGTAAACAGATAGTGTCACACAATGTATGTATTGTAAACAGATAGTGTCACACAATGTATGTATTGTCAACAGATAGTGTCACACATGTATGTATTGTAAACAGATAGTGTCACACAATGTATGTATTGTAAACAGATAGTGTCACACAGTGTATGTATTGTAAACAGATAGTGTCACACAATGTATGTATTGTAAACAGATAGTGTCACAAATGTATGTATTGTAAACAGAGGATGTCATACAATGTATGTATTGTGAACAGATAGTGTCACACAGTGTATGTATTGTAAACAGATAGTGTCACACAATGTATGTATTGTAAACAGATAGTGTCACACAATGTATGTATTGTGAACATATAGTGTCACACAATGTATGTATTGTGAACATATAGTGTCACACAATGTATGTATTGTGAACAATAGTGTCACACAATGTATGTATTGTGAACATATAGTGTCACACAATGTATGTATTGTAAACAGATAGTGTCACACAATGTATGTATTGTAAACAGATAGTGTCACACAATGTATGTATTGTGAAACATATAGTGTCACACAATGTATGTATTGTGAACATATAGTTCACACAATGTATGTACTGTAAACAGATAGTGTCACACAATGTATGTATTGTGAACAATAGTGTCACAGAATGTATGTATTGTGAACAGAAAGTGTCATACAATATAATTATTGTAACAGAAGGGTCACACAATGTATGTATGTGAACAGATAGTGTCACACAATGTATGTATTGTAACAGAAGTGTCACACAATGTATGTATTGTGAAAAAGTGTTACACAATGTATGTATTGTGAACAGAAAGTGTCACACAATAATATATTACCAACAAAGTGTCACACATGATGTATTGTAAACAGATATTGTCACACAATGTATGTATTGTAACAGATAGTGTCACACAATGTATCATTGTAAACAGTAGTGTCACACAATTAATGTATTGTGAACAGTAGTGTCACACAATGATGTATTGTAAACAGATAGTGTCACACAATGTATGTATTGTAAACAGATAGTGTCACACAATGTATGTATTGTAAACAGAAGTGTCACACAATGTATGTATTGTAAACAGATGTGTCACACAATGTATGTATTGTAAACAGATAGTGTCACACAATTATGTATTGTAACAGATAGTGTCACACAATGTATGTATTGTAACAATAGTGTCACACAATGTATGTATTGTAAACAGATAGTGTCACAAATGTATGTATTGTGAACAGATAGTGTCACACAATGTATGTATTGTAAACAAAGAGTGTCACACAATGTATGTATTGTAAACAAAGCGTGTCACACAATGTGTCTTGTAAACAGAGAGTGTCACACAATGTATGTATTGTGAACAAGAGTGTCATACAATGAATGTATTCTAAACAAAGCGTGTCACACAATGCATGTATCTGTGAACAGAGAGTGTCACACATGTGTGTATTGTAAACAGTGTCACAGAATGTATGTATTGTAAACAAGCGTGTCACACAATGGATGTTTGTAAACAGATAGTGTCACACAATATTTATGTATTGTGAACAAACGTATTACACAATAATGTATTGCAACAGATAGTGTCAAACAGTGTATGTATTGTAATCAGTGTCACACAATTATGTCTTGTGAACAGAGAGTGTCACACAATGTATGTTTTGAACAAAGAGTGTCACACAATGTATGTCTTGTGAACAGAGAGTGTCACACAATTATGTCTTGTGAACAGAGTGGTCACACTATGTATGTATTGTAAACAGTGATGTCACACAATTAATGTCTTGTGAACAGAGTGTCACACAATATATGTCTTGTGAACAGTGAGTGTCACACTATGTATGTATTTAAACAGAGTGTCACACAATATATGTCTTGTGAACAGTGAGTGTCACACAATGTATGTATTGTAAACAGAGAGTGTCACAGATATTATGTCTTGTGAACAGAGTGTCACACAATATATGTCTTGTGAATAGAGTGTCACACAATATATGTCTTGTGAACAGGAGTGTCACATATGTATGTATTATAAACAGTGAGTGTCACACACAATATATGTCTTGTGAACAGAGTGTCACACAATGTATGTATTGTAAACAGTGAGTGTCACACAATGAATGTCTTGTGAACAAAGAGTGTCACACAATGTATGTCTTGTGAACAGAGAGTGTCACACAATATATGTATTGTGAACAGAAGTGTCAGACAATATATGTATTGTAAACAGTGAGTGTCACACAATGTATGTCTGCTGGGTCACTTGGGTGGAGTTCAAGTGCGCCTGCTCTGAAGCACCTTAACTAAGGACATTGCCTACCATGCCCTGTACTAACGACAGTATCTGCTCAGTCACAGAGCCAGACCAAGTGAGAGACTCCTCAGCAAGAAGACCACTACCACGGCCCTCCAAAGACATCCCACATACATGTAAATCAGTGACGTTAAAGACCCCAACATGAGTTCACCCCAGGTATGGAAGAGGTAGAGGAAATTGCAACGGGTGTCACTACCAGATCAGAATATTTTCACAATCTCTATCAGCTAATGATTTCATGATAATAGTGATGATGAACCAAAAAAAAAAAAAAAAAAAAAAAAACAACAACACGAAAACAGAATCAGAACGCGTATTTAATATAACCAGACAAGACAGGCGCAAATTTTCGGCCAATTGGCCTTTGTCAAGCGTAAGAACACAAACAACCCAGATACAAAAATTAGGAGAAAAAGATTGAAACTTCCCTGCTGCTCCGTCCAGTGTGAGAAAAAGAATAATGGACGAAGCAGCAGGGAAGTTTCAGTCTTTTTTCCCCTAAGTTTTGTATCTGGTGTTTGTTTGTGATCTTACGCTCGACAAAGGCCAACTGGCCGAAAATTTGCGCTTCTCTTGTCTGGTTATATTAAATACGCGTTCTTATTGTTTTTTACGTGTTTTTTTTTCTGGTTCCTGTTTGCTTGAACGCGGGCTGTCACACTTGTTTTGGATTTAATAGTAATGATGACCATGATGATGCTATGGAGTTTCACTTTGGATTGAGATTGCTAACTTTTATTATATTTTCTGCAGTGTTGGTGAGGAAATCTGTGCAACTTCTCAATGACGCCTCCGTAAAGTGGATGAAACTTGACTGTGGGGTTCCAGTATTACCAATGAGACCATGGCACGCTCACCTTTATGTAATATCCGGTCAGTGCAGAACAACGATTTTTTACTCCAATGGGAGCTTCAACCCACAACCTTCCAGTAAGTAATCCATTGTGTAACAACCACTTTGCTGTGGGGACTGGTGTCTAGTAATGCATTCTTGCAGACAGTATATATATAGAGGTTACTAAACAAGAGTTATTTGTATTGATTTATTGTCTTTGATATCAGTGTTGCTTTTCTGTATGCAGTTTATAGAAGATGATACACAGCCAGCATAGGTCACACAGTCAATATTCATACTGGAGTTTATATCAGACTTTGTTCATTTAAAGAATTCTTTGATGTCTTTAGAAAGTGGCAATGCAGAAGCACTTTTTTGGGTCTATTTTGGAAGCATTTCGTTCCAACACTTACTGTCTTCTCCTACTGAAATTGAGTATATCCTCCTTTTCTGACACTCCACCTCAGTGAAGCCTTGGCTTTGCAGCTGCACACATGCCTTTATGTTTTATATCTGTTTCAATCCGTATATAACAGGTGTAACTGTGTCTAATTTCGTTTTTTTTTCGTCCGGTGCTCCAATTTTCCCACCAGCCCCTTTTCTAAGTTCGGATTTTCCCCACACACTGGGTTTTATGCTTAAATTTCCTTTTATCTGTTCATGTATGTGAGTATATATATGTATATATATATATAACATTATGTGACATCCCACCACGAAATGTCTTAACTCGCAGTCAGTCGAACATCACTAGGAGCTAAAAAGGTGACCGAGGGTCTGTCTGGGGTGTTTTGAATTTTTCTCAAAATTGATTTCTGTAGACTATAATCTATCCCTCACAGAAAGTTTTTCTTGAAAAAATATTATTAATCAATTTAAAATGGTATTTTGATGCACTGATCTCAGCAGAAAGAACGCAATTTCCTAGCAAAAGTACCTATTTTTGTCTCTTATTATAAACCGTAACCTGTGCAGTACCTGACGGAAAGCTCTTTGGTGCGCCTTTCAGATAATGACAGCGAAAATTAGAAACAAACTGGGTCAAAGCCACCAAATAAAGAAATTTAAGGAAAATGTGTGGGAGAAGACCCAAAAACTTTTAGATGCCGTTTTTTCAAAATGGCCGTCATACAACTTAATTGCTTTAAACATACATAACTTTTACATTTTTTTGAGTACAAGCTTAATCAAGTACCAAAATAATCAGCAGAATGTACACTTTCCAGTGATATGTATATCTCAAAATGCCCAAAATGCTAGTTAAGACTGATTTCGTGTGAGAGGTCATATATATATATATATATATATAATATATATATATATATATATATATATATATATTATATATATATATATATAACATATATAATACATATACACATATATGTATACATATATACATATACATACATACTGTACATACATGTATATCCAAGTATATGAAAAAAAACATTTACAGGACATTTATGAGGCAAGAGAAAGAGGAGCGTCTAGTCACATGAGGAAAACTAAAGGGAAAAAGATCTCCAGATATACCCAGGAAGAACATATTAGGCAGTTTTGCAGAGTGGTTGGGGACAAGATGGGGTAGAATGAATACTTGCAAATACAAAAGATCAATTCGTATAGAGGGCCATGATCACCAACGCCATTTGGGAAGGCCTGTAACGATGATAATGACGATGATGATGATGATGATATACGTCTACCAATAACTAAACTCGAGGTTTCACGGTTTGCTTCTAGTGAAAGCCTTGACTTCTCTACTCATTTTCACCGAAAAATGGAACTGAACTTCTAGTCATTCAGAAGGGGACGAAAACTCAGTCGAACTTTAGTGCCTTCTTGGTTGCGCACGCTAAAAGATCCCACGGCAGTTGAAAATCGAGAAAAACAGGTCATTCGCCCGGTGGCATGGCATAACATTTTGGAGAGATATTTTCAATTTCCCAGGTCCCTTCCTTTGAAAGCTAATTAGCCTTCGTACCTCTGTGAAATCTTTGTTAAAAAATGGGTGGCGTCGCACCGTGGCGACGCACTTTCAGCGGGTAGAGCAGCCCTAGTTTTATTTGATAAAATCTATTGTGACATACTGAATACGAATAATGTGAATGATATATACATACATATCTATATCTATATATCTCTCTCTATATATATGTATACATATATATCTGTGTGTGTGTTTTAATATAGTTAAAAAGAAAGACCTGAGGGTGCTGAATGGGACCCAGAGCACCAATGCCTCACCACTCTCTGGATAAGCACCTCCCAATATCCTGACGCCACTCGATAGTCATTTCATTAAGCAAAGTCGAATGGGAGCTGTTCATACATTACACGACCATTAGGATCCAGTCATCAGTTACCTTTATTACAAACCGAATGGCGAGGTGGGGAGATGACAAACCCCGGGACATCGCTACACAATGTGCACCAACCAGGTCCAGCCCAGCCTCCCGACCAAGAGGGAATAGAAGAGTCTTTTCTTGCATCACTCTGGGCCTTCATCTCTCATTTGGACAGCCCGCCCTGCCAACAGCTCGCACAGCTGCCAGCTCCTTTGTCCTTACTATAGTCTGGTCAATTGGCAGTCGGAAGCTCCCAATGTTGTTTTACTACAACCACAGGGTGTTCAAACGTCCACGGAAGTGGCCAGGCATGATGCTCCAGACACAGTCCATTTTGCTGTTCAGACATGTCTGACATGCCAAGAAAGGGATCCCAAGGTGGCCGTCTTTCCGAGCCGCCAGCAGGTTTTTCCCTGCGATCATCACGTTTGATTTACTGAAGTCAGCAGCCAAGCCACAAGCAAAAGTTAGTATCTGTCTGTCTGTCCGTCTGTCTGTCTGTCTATCTATCTGTTTTTAGTTTGAAGTAAAAGACGTCGTCATATATTTAAGCAGGGGTGAAAAATTTAACGACCAAGGAAGAGAAGGAAAAACAAAGTGTAGATGGTATAGATTTGTCTATGGGTCTCGATTTGTTCTGGTTTGTGCCTGTGTGCTTGACCGACACAGGGTTTTTATTTAATGTGGAGGGGTCATGCAATCTCCTCCCCATTGTCTTGACTATTGACGCTCATATATCCTCAGTTGCAGTGATCGCCTCGTGTAGGACGGCATCACTGAGTGCTGCTATAGAAGACGGCATAAGATAATACAATACAGTGCAATATGATGCAGCACAACATAATAATATAATATAATATAATATAATATAATATAATATATATAATATAATATAATATAATATAATATAATATAATATAATATAATATAATATAATATAATATAATATAATATAATATAATATAATATAATATAATAATAATATAATATAATAATAAATATAATATAATATAATATAATATAATATAATATAATATAAATAATATAACATAATATCATACATTATCATATCATATCATATCATATCATATCATATCATATCATACATATCATATATCATATAATATCATATCATATAATATCGTATGATGGATATGACAAAATAGCATGGCATGACATGACATCACAGCAGTAAGAAACTCTGGGGAGAGCCGGACAGCAGAAGGTCCTCAGAAGGAGAAACCCCCGTCAAGTAAGTGTTTCGGCCCTTAACTCCTGACACTCTAAGAGGGCCGTGCCGCATCCAGGTCATGACTCCTGGATACCCTTCTGCTGTCGCCATCAGAAATATGTCCTCCTCCGGGAATCGAACTCGTTCTTGACCAGCTGTTAAACCACCTTCATTCCAATAACCTTGTCTATTCCCTTCAGTCTGCTTACCGTTCTGGACATAGTACCGAAACTGCTCTTCTCAAAATCTGCAACGACTTACTGACTACTCTCGACTCTAACAACGTATCACTTTTGACTCTCTTGGACCTATCTGCTGCCTTTGACACTATTGACCACTCTATCCTTCTCTCCCGTCTACATCACTCTTTTGGGCTCCATGATACTGTCTTGAACTGGTTTCATTCTTACATCACCAATCGTCTGCAAGTAGTTTCTGTCAATTGTCTTTCTTCTAATCCTTCCTGTCTGACTTACGGAGTGCCACAAGGATCTGTTCTGGGCCCCCTACTTTTCATTCTCTACACCTACCCTGTCTCCTCTATTGTCCAAGAACACCTGCTTCAGCATCATTCTTTCTCGGATGACAATCAGCTGTATGTCTCTGGGCCTCTCCCTGACCTTCCCATCATGATCCAGAAAACCCAATCTTGTGTAGCTGACCTGAAGGATTGGATGACTGAAAACAAACTGAAATTAAATGAAGAGAAATCCGAATTGATCTTGATCACCCCACCCAAACTCCAAAATCACCCCTCTCTTCCAACCTCTGTCACACTTGTTGACTCATCTATCCCTCTCTCCCATTTTGCCCGTAACCTTGGTGTAACTCTTGATCAAACCCTGTCCTTCCACCAGCATGTGAGCAACGTCTGTCGGACTTGTTTTCTTGAACTCCGCCGAATTGCTTCTATCCGCCACCTCCTCTCAGAAGACACGACAAAGGCTCTTATCTGTGCATTTGTTCTATCCCGTCTCGATTACTGTAATGCTCTTTTTTCTGGTTCCCCCTCTCATCTCATTAACAAACTTCAGAAAGTTCAAAATCATGCTGCCCGTCTCATCTTCCGCTCTTCAAAATTTAACCATGTTACGCCATTGCTCTGTTCTCTCCACTGGCTCCCTGTTCAGCAAAGAATATCCTACAAGATTGCCTGCCTCTGCTTCAAATCTATTGAGTCTTCCTGTCCTGAGTATCTCACCCATCTGTTACATCTCTACACGCCATCTCGAGCTTTGCGGTCCTCATCTGATACCCGTCTCTATAGTATCCCCATAGTCCGCACTAAAAGGTTTGGGCAGCGTTCTTTTTCCTATCAAGCTCCAACCATCTGGAATCAGTTACCTCGCTCTCTTAGATACTCACCCTCTCTGTCCACATTCAAACGCTCCCTCAAAACTCACCTGTTTCCCAAAACTGGTAATCTCTGCCCCCTTCCCCCCATGTAATGTAATGGTGACATTATAGTGTCTTAGTGTCAATGTGTCATTGTATTTGCATGTCATGCTGTGTGTGTGTTTGTGTGTGTGTGTGTGTGTTTGTGTGTGTGTGGGTGCTTCTGTGGGCGTGTGTGTGTGTGCTTGTGATTCTGGTTATATGTTTTGCCATTGTAAACGCCTAGGGCATTAAATTGATTAGGCGTACTAAATGTTCATAATAATAATAATAATAATCTAGGTGGTCAGGTTTCTCAAGGCAAAGTCACACCTTGTGATGGATATCTTAACCACTTGATTATCGGTCACCAGCAACATATGGGGGAATTTTAAACCTTACGAAGTTCACTGTTGTTCCTTCTTGTCCAGATCCAGCTGGAGCTTTCTTTCGCTGCTTCTGCTATTGCCTTTAGGGCTCTGGTCCTCTCTTCCTCCGACATCGAGAACTGCTTCATGAGATTACAGGCTGATGTGCCTATCAATCCCTTTGCTCCAACCTGTATGGCGAGGATTCTGGCTTGAAAGCCAGACGTCCTCAAGTAATACAATATAGCACAGTGCAACGATATGCAACGTAATGCATTATACTGCAGCGCAATGCAATACATAACAATCCCATGCAATACACTGCAGTGACATGCAAGGCAAGACAGAGCACCACAAAGGAATGCTGTGTAATATATCGTATTCATCTCTACGGAAATTCAACTGCCTCCTCATGGATCATATCATACAATCGTCATTCTTCTAAGACATAAAAGTGACAATGTATAATGTATCCTTTTTCTGGAGAAAAGTCAGTCTGTATAACATCAGTACTCACCTGTTTCACCTGTCGGCGTCACTGGATTAGGTGTTGGCTACTGCACACCTGGACACCACCATCTTCCTCCAGTCCGCTCTGTTTTGACTTTTGTGGACAATTTCTTGAATATTTAGGCCACTCATGTTGGTTATGTTCTCGATGTGTGACATTGGAGGTCCGTTTTTGTTCCTTTTTGCCGCTGTTTTTCCTTGAAAGATGGTCGCCATGAGGTCCATGTTTTTGATGCGTGACACATAGCCAATGTATTTTAGTCTTCTCTTGTTGATGTCTGCTAGCAGTTTTCTGATGGTATCAAGTTCTTCTAGGACACTGTCATTAGTTCTTCTATCTGTCAATTTGACGCGGAGCAGTCTCCTGTAAAACCACATCTCTGCTGCCTCAATTTTTTCTGCTATCAGTTTTTCTAAAAGTCCAAGCTTCGCAGTCATAAATCATGACTGGCCAGATAAAACGTATAAAAGTCTAACTTTCAGGCCATTTGGTATGCCTCTGTCTTTCCAGATGTTTTTGAGTAGGACCATTTTTACGTCACCATCCCAATTCTTATTTCGATGTCTTTGGAGCAGCTTCCATCATCAGTTTTTACAGAGCCAAGATATTTGAAATCCTTAACATTTTCCAAACGAACTTTGTTAATCAAGATGTCACGAGTGTCTTCAGTGTTTTTACCTTTGATATGTCGCGCTTTTGTTTTCTTGGCGTTAAATTTTAGACCCGCCTTTTTGCATGCTGCATCTACCCTGTATAGTATTCTTTTTATGCTGGTAATGTTATCTGTTCACAGGGCAGTATCATCGGCATAGCGCAAGTTTGCAAGATTTTTTCCTCCCATCTTTATGCCCACGCCTTCTGTATAAGCATATCTCATGACTTGTTCCATGTAGATGTTAAAGAGATACGATGAGAGGATACAACCTTGTCTAACTCCCCTGTGGATGTTGAAGAATTCACATTTCTGTGTAGCCTTTTGGTCTTTATATAATGATGCAATTAATGCAATAAGGTGTTTCGGAAAGCCCATTTTGACCATTGTGTTGATCAGGTGGAGATAAATGACGCTGTCAAATGCTTTGCTATAGTCTGTTAAGGTGAGAAAAGCTTCTTTTTCAGTGCTTCTTATGTCATTTATGAGTGTCTGTAACACAAATGACATGTCAGTTGTGCTTCTGTTGGATTGTAACACAAATAACATGTCAGTTGTGCTTCTGTTGGATTGTAGCCTGCCTGGCAGTAAGATATTTCTTCTTCTATCTTGGGCGTCCATCTGTTGAGAATAATTATGAGCAGGATCTTGCTGGTGTGGCTGATTAGGGCAATAGTTCTATAGTTGTTCAACATCAGTACTAGCTATAGTATATCAACTGTTCTACGTCATGTAGAACGTCATGTATAACATCAGTACAGTCTATAGCATATCAACTGTTCTACGTCATGTAGAACGTCATGTAGAACATCAGTACTGTCTATAGCATATCAACTGTTCTACGTCATGTAGAACGTCATGTAGAACATCAATACTATCTATAGCATATCAACTGCTCTACGTCATGTAGAACGTCATGTAGAACATCAGTACTGTCTATAGCATATCAACTGCTCTACGTCATGTAGAACGTCATGTAGAACATCAGTACTGTCTATAGCATATCAACTGCTCTACGTCATGTAGAACGTCATGTAGAACATCAGTACTATCTATAGTATATCAACTGCTCTACGTCATGTAGAACGTCATGTAGAACATCAGTACTGTCTATAGCATATCAACTGCTCTACGTCATGTAACCAACAGTCTTGTTTGATCCTGCTGTGTCCATATCACCTTCAGACTCCACACTCTTGATCTATCTAATGCAAGAACTGGCAAAATGCAAATTAGCAATTTTTTTTGTTCTGACATTATCGATATTCCCAATGTTTCTGGCAAGTCAACTGCCTTTGAAAACAGTAGACATTTACAAGACGTAATAATAAACGGTTATAACAATAAACTACTTGAAATATGCATTTGTTTGATATAAAGATCTTAACAGGATGTCCTGAATTAAATGGTTCTGGTAACTTCAGCTTTCGTTGAACATGGCCACAGTGTTGTAGACTATTTCTTTACAAGCAAGGATATACTTAGGTATGTTTAAAAATATTTTAACAAATAGAATTGAATCCTAACATATGCCAGTTGAACTACATAGTTAAACTACATTGCCAAATCCAAAGTGAAGTATTACACAGTCTGCTGTCTTTCAAAACCTGTCAAAATTGGAAAAATAGTTTGATCAGAAGAGCATGCTAGTCTTTTCATTGACAAGTTGAAATCTGAATCTTCAGAATGTAGTGATTGAACGACGGAAATGCTGAATCCGGTTTACTCCGGAAGCAGCCTGTGTGGAAGAAGCCCCTGTAGTGAGAGAAAAACACCGTTCACTGCCATTCCGACCTAAACCATTGTGACGTCTACACGTGTTGCGCTGCATCTTGCATACGCACGTGGAGTGACTCTACGTTTCACGGCTAGATCTTCAGTCTCTGCCCTGATCAGCCAGGGTATGAAGTCGATACCAGGAAGGACAACGTGCACCGGACTGAAGCCAGCAGTCACACAAACTCACCACAACAAGCAGCAAGGTCGGATGTTTGACCAGTCAGGTAAGACATACAAAACGAGAACTTAGAAAATGCAAAGAAAATAATCTTTCAAAAGCCACAACCCTAACTGATATAAATGTACAAGAATCATTAGCTGTCTTCATTGAGTCGTTACTTGCTGCTGCCCAATCTATGGAAAGGACAATTACGCGAGGAGAGAAGATAAAGCATTAGACTAAATAGTTTGATGCGGAATGTTGTGCTAAGAAAAGGGATGTAAAAAGATATCTTGGAAAGTGCATGACGTTGAAAGAAGATAGTTGAATATGCAGAAGTTAGGAAGGAATATTGGGTTTTGCTGGGGGAAAAAGAATATGCCCAAAAGGATGCTTTGTTATGTGCTACAAATAATCCATTACAAATTCTGGATTCAAAATTCGTAAACACAAATGGTAGGATATCATTATATCAAAGATTATCAATGCGATGTATTCAACTGTTCAAGCACACATTTTGTGTCAAAGTAAAACTGATTTTCAAATTTCTTTAAACGTCTCGAAGGCCTAGAGCAGGGTTGTATTGTGAATCCTATCTTATTTTCCCTGCTTATCAATGAATTTGCAAATGAAGGGATTTTATATGGAAAGCACGGTATTGCGTTCACTCCATATGGAATAGAACTGTTTCTTATGCTTTTTGTGGATGATCTTGCTCTTATGGCTTCTACCGATATAGGTATTTAACAACAGCCATGCATTCTTCAATGTGAGACACGTCGATTAAAATTGACAGTAAATTTTGACAAGTCAAAGATAATAGTTTTGGAGAAAGATGGCTTTCTATGTGCAAAAATGTGGGGTTGTAATGGTAATGAACTGGAAGTGGTAAAGTATTTAGGCTTCATGTTTTTAACCAGGCATAGTTTATGACAGGATTGAGGAATTAGGCCTCCCTTTTTTTTTTAACCAGGCATAGTTTATGACAAGAATGAGGATTTAGGCCTCCCTTTTTTTTTTAACCAGGCATAGTTTATGACAGGAAAGAAGGAAACAAACGTTGAAGATAAAAAAAAAAAAATAATGACGAGGTTTTGAGTGCAAACAGGAAGATAAAATGTAATTCGCCAGACATTGTCTTTAAACTTTCTGATGGTCCCTTCACTACTACTCTGTGCTGCTGAAATATGGGGTTATCATGTGAGGCACGGTATCAACTTGAACAAGTAAATCTGTATTCGTGTAAGACAATTTTGTGCATAAGAAATAAAACGGCAGATGATGTGGTATATGGAGAATAAGTGCTCTTACGAGATGTGTTATTTACTGGTTTAAATTATCAAAATAACCAGACAGTAGATATTGTAAGAAAGCATATAAAATGCTACTGGCCAAGCATGAAAAGGTTATATAACTTGAATGTCAAAAATTAGAAATATTATATGTGATAATAGTTTTGAAGAAGTTTGGCTCTTTGGGAGTGGTAAAGAAATACGATTCGTTGAAGAGCTGCAAGAAAGACTGCACAGCAATTTCGGGCTTAAATGGCTTGGATTCCAGTGCATAGTTTTCCTTTGTATGGTAAATTTGAATCGTTAGTAGTTCTAAAAAAGCATATACAAGTCTTGTATGTAGAAGCTTACAAAAATGCGATGGCACAATTTAGGATGGACGTGTCCCAGTTAAACGTTTGTAGTAGAACCACTTTTCACCAATGACTGAAAACACTTTCTGTCCATTCTGGCCGTATACACAAGAGAACAAAGTACATTTCTGTTTAAGTGCCATCGTAGAATCAGATCAGACAATTCTATATTCCTGTTACCTCTGACGGTGATGATTTAGAACGAAATGCTCCTTGGCATGCTGACCAACGACTCCACAGGAGCTACTGTTAACATAGCTTAATTTCTCGTCGTTGTCTTGAAGCGTTACATGTCTGTATCTACAAGAATTGAAAAATAACGATTACATGTAAAACTCGTACAGTCCTTTAAGGTTCATAGTGTTGGATTTTGTTGTCTACCATTGTGATTATGATAACTATATGCATATTGATCCTCCCCCAACCCCATGAAAGGGGTTGGTGGGTGATATTCATAAAAACAGAGTTCCGTACTCTTGATCTATTTCATCCTTAATTGAGTTTTATTTTCTCACTTTTTTCGTCGTTTGTTTTTGTTTGTTTGTTCGTCTGTATGTAGGTTTGCTTATATGTTTATTTTTCACCTTTTTGGTCATGTCTGGCGGATCTCTGATATGTTATTTACATTATCATCAACAAAATTCCTTTCACTGTGGTGTTTTCTTCTCTGTGTTGAGGCGTTTTGCAACCTATCAAGAATTAAGCCTTTCAAATGTAATGACTCTTCACCTTGTCCTTATGTCATTTCCCCTTCTGAAAGAGTTTCCAAAATTTGGAAATGCTGCCCTTTAAATTCTTTATTTTCTTGCTATTTTGGCATAGATATGGGAACCATCTCTATTCGAGATTTTGTTTTTCTTATTAAATGCAGGCGCCATCTTTGCACCTATATATTTCTTTGAAGTAACTTAGAGATTTGGCAGATTCTGCGGTTTAATTTCTCGCCATTCGACCATCAGTACTGGACACATCTCGATTCGAAATGTGTTTCATAGAGCATAAATTGAAAGCATCTGCGTCCAATAGAATCATCAATGCTCTCTACAACAGATTTGAAAGACAATTTGTGATTTTGAAATCTCTGACACTCAAATGCTGAATTGAACTGATATGTCATAATCATGAATTTAAAACAAAAGACAGGTTAACGATCATTCTCTTTTTTTTTTATTGTGTTATTCAAAGTAATTGATTCTGTTATTCAAAGTGATCTTTCGTCGCCGACAGTTTTAGATTTTACGTTATATTAACAGAACGTGTGAACAGCATGGCGTTGGTTCGCTAAAGCGTACACGATAGGCCTACGTATTTTGGCTATTCTAGTGCAGGTTCATCTCACAATCATGTAGTTATGGCAAAGACGAAAAATGGAAGTTTGGATATTCTTCCATCACAAGGGTTTTGGGGCTCCAGTACATATGGAATTTAGTCTGAGCGTGGAAAGAATACGAGTGAAAACTGGAATTATATTTGCCATCTTTCCAATGTGAACTGAAAACATCTCCTATAGAAAACTGCTTTCATCAAAACGTAAATACATCACTCCCTCTCTCTTGATATATATATATATATATATATATATATATATATATATATATATATATATATATATATATATATGCGACCTCCCACCACGAAATCAGTCTTAACTAGCATTTTTGGTATTTTGAGATATACATATCACTGGAAAGTGTACATTCTGCTGAATATTTTGGTACTTGAATAAAGCTTGTACAAAAAAAAATGTAGAAGTTATGTATGTTTAAAGTCATTAAAATGTATGACGGCCATTTTGAGAAAACGGTCTCTAAAGTTTTTTGTGTGCTCTCCTACACATTTTCCTTAATTTTTTTTATTTGGTGGCTTTGACCCAGTTTGTTTCTAATTTTCGCTGTCATTATCTGAAAGGTGTACCAAAGAGCTTTCCATCAGTATATTACATGTGCGGGTACTGTACAGGTTACGGTTCATAATAAGAGACATAAAGAGGTACTTTTGGTAAGAAATTGCGTTCTTTCTGCTGCAATCAGTGCATTAAAATACCATTTTAAATTGATTAATAATATTTTTAGAAGAAAAAAAATTCCTGTGGAGGATAGATTATAGTCTACAGATATCAAGTTTGAGAAAAAGTCAAAACACCCCAGATAGACCCTCAGTCAACTTTCCAGCTCCTAGTGCTGTTCGACTAACTGCGAGTTAAGACTGATTTCGTGGTGGGAGGTCACACATATATACTGAAAGGAAAAAGTTAGGGACCACTTACTCAAACAAACACAGCTTCCAAATCACCAAACAAAATTGAATCAAATTTGTAACATGTTTAATTCATTATCTCTGCGATTCTTTTCCAAAATATGGTCACATTTCATTGACGCATTACGTGTCAACAAGCTCTGAAACAACATGGGGGTCGAAAACAAAATTGGCAAGGTCCGAACAGTTCAGTAATGGGTGTGTCCGCCGCGTTTTGCGATGCCTTCTGCAGTCCTGTTCCTCATTGAGTTTACCAGCTTTCTGCAGACGGCCTGTGGAATGGCCTGCCATTCGATTTGCAGGAACTGAAGCAGTTGCTGCAGGTTCCTTGGGGGTGGGTGGTTCTTCCTCACTCGCCTGTCCAGCTCATCCCACAGGTGCTCGATGGGGTTGAAATCAGGGCTGCAGGCCGGCCAGTTCATCCTGGTGACACCAGCCTGCTGGATGAAGTTGTTTACCAGCCTCGCTCTGTGAGGTGTCGCGTTATCGTCCTGGAACACAGCCTGCACACCAATCTGTTGTAGAGCGGGTAGAACCAAAGGGGCGACAATCTCATCTCTGTAGCGCTGGCCCGTCAGGTTGCCAACAATGTGGTAGAGGGGGGTTCTGTGTCGAAAACTGAAGGCCCCCCACACCATGATGGAGCCCCCGCCGAAGGCCACCCTCTCCTGCACCAGACCGTTGTCGTACCGCTCACCCTGACGCCTCCACACACGAGCCCGACCGTCCTGATGGTGCAGAGTGAAGCGGGACTCATCGCTGAACAGCACATCGGCCCATTGCTGGCGTGTCCATCTGGCATGGTTGTGACAGAACGCCAAACGAGCCTGGCGATGAGCTGCTGTCAGTCGTGGCCGTACAG
>JAPXFY010000024.1:31370061-31392561 GCA_030674185.1 Monoplex corrugatus
AATGAAGGAAGCTGGTGACCACTTTGCTGTAACAGACAGACAGCAGAGTGAGAGAGAAAGAAAAGTGAACTCCATCACTCTCACAGCCCTAGTTGTGTCCATGTCCTTCATTGTCTTCAGCCTACCTCTGTATATCCACAATATGTTATACTACACATCTATTTGGGATCTCGAAGGAATGGATACTCATGAGGTAGCTTTGAGCCATTTCATGCATATTACTTCTCTGTGTTTTTGGTATTTCAATTACTCTATGAACTTTTACCTGTATTGTCTGACAGGCAAGAGGTTTAGAAGAGAATTTTCTAATTTGATGGGTGGAATAATTTTCTACATCAAATCCTTGAAAACGTAAATCCGTAATTGTTTATAACCATTGGCAAGATATATTTCAACAGGATGAGTAAAGCAGAACTAGATGCCATGTAGTCTCACTACAGATTGGACATACTTAACATAATCATTATCACCATAGCTTTTTAAGCATAATGTGTGTGTTTGTTTGTGCGCGCGCGCGCGTGTGCGTGTGCCTGGCACATACATTGTTTGCATGCCTGCACATAATTATATTCATTTACATTATTTGGCTCTCGTTTTTATTGTGACTCTTAAAATTTATGTTACCATGGTTCTTAAGTTCTTCATACTTGTGTCTGTCTGGTTCCTAATACTTATTTTCTTTTCGTGTTTTGTCAGTGTCTGTTTCTGCTTGACTTAGATTTGATTATGATAATTATATTCCTGTAAAATAAAAAAAATCATGCTTTTGAAACGGACTAATTGTGCTATACATGCACAATTATTAAATCATTACTATTTTAATGAATTATCGCACCATTGCAAAATCTTTCCAAATGATGTAGTCTATCATGACTTGCTGTTTAGATGATCTCATTGTGTGTGCCTGTTTCATACCTGGGGTACTTTTCACCACAGATTTTTATCACGAAACACAGGAAAATAGACTGGAAACGAGTATTTAACTAACAACACAGGCGCAAATGGCCATTGTCAAGCGAACCTAAAGACAATAAAGAAAGATATACAAAACGTAGGACAAGAACAAAACCAACAAGAGAACTTCCCTGATGTTTCACGTGGAGATGGAGAAAATGACCGTACAAAAATTTCGTACAGTTGAACCTGCTCACGGACACGCCTTCCCAAGTTGACGACAGTGTTTTAATTTTTTTTTACTTGATGCAAGCTGGGATTCGGTGAGTTCACTTAGTGAGGAAATGTTTTGGGAGGTCTTGATTTACTGAGCGCCAATGCCCGACCGCTCGATGGCAAGTAGTGGGGATTAAATGAAGGCCAGACAAATGTTGACTCTGAGAGTGAGGACGGGTGGTCCCTAGCTAAATGATATAGTGCAGGAATGATGTATCCTCTCAGATGTCTATAGTGCATGAATGATGTATCATCTCAGATGTCTATAGTGCATGAATGATGTATCCTCTCAGATGTCTATAGTGCATGAATGATGTATCCTCTCAGATGTCTATAGTGCATGAATGATGCATCCTCTCAGATGTCTATAGTGCCCGAATGACGCATCCTCTCAGATGTCTGTAGGCATGAATGATGCATCCTCTCAGATGTCTATAGTGCATGAATGATGTATCATCTCAGATGTCTATAGTGCATGAATGATGCATCCTCTCAGATGTCTATAGTGCCCGAATGACGCATCCTCTCAGATGTCTGTAGTGCATGAATGATGCATCCTCTCAGATGTCTATAGTGCATGAATGATGTATCATCTCAGATGTCTATAGTGCATGAATGATGCATCCTCTCAGATGTCTATAGTGCCAGAATGATGCATCCTCTCAGATGTCTATAGTGCATGAATGATGCATCCTCTCAGATGTCTATAGTGTGGGAATGACGCATCCTCTCAGATGTCTGTAGTGCAGGAATGATGCATCCTCTCAGATGTCTATAGTGTGGGAATGACGCATCCTCTCAGATGTCTATAGTGTGGGAATGATGCATCCTCTCAGATGTGTATAGTGCAGGAATGATGCATCCTCTCAGATGTCTATAGTGCAGGAATGATGTAACCTCTCAGATGTCCCTTGTGCATATTTTTTGACGGATTGGCTACATTTGAAAGACTCTATTGTCATAGCACCGAAAACATCAGTGCTGTCCAGGTTGAAAAGACAGGATGAATACCTCTCCATGAAACACAAGATCAGGCTCTTATGTACACTGGTATATTACATCTTCATGTGTGAACCTTCACATCTGATTTGGAAAGACGAATCCAAGCCATGGAAATGAGGTGTTATTGCAAGGTTTCTAAGAAGAATGTTGAGAGTTCAATGGACAGCAAAGAAAACAAACGAGACAGTCTTGATGGAGGCAGACACAAGTAGATCACTCATAAGGAAGATTAGGAAAAGACAGGCAACATTTATAGGCCATTTTAATAGGAACGGGGCTTGGAGCACCTGGTCACAACGGGAAAGCTGGAGGGAAAGAGAGCACCAGGTAGACCCAGGGAGAAAATACTGGATGGACTTGCGGAGTGGCTGAAGACGAGGAGGGTAGAGGAGATGCTTGGGGCAACAAGAGATAGAGACAGATGGAAGTCCATGATCGCCAACGCCATGCGGCAGGGCACCTGATGATGATGATGACTACACATCAGATACACTGATTGTATCGCCAACGAATAATTGTGCCAGACGATCAAGCAGCACACCGGACCATAAGATAATCCACTGACTTTAGTTAGGAAAGGAACACCACGTCAGTATCTCACCATGTAACAAAATCCACTGGCTTTGCTAAATCAGTCCATGTGGGGAATTATTAGGGGAGGGAGACGGAGGGGAAAAATGCTGGACTGACAACATAGCACAATGGACAAAAACCCATTTCCAGAGATCCAGGCCTCAGCACACAGCCAACAGAGCCGGAGCAATCTAGCAAACAGTTCTTCAGTGCGGCACTTAAATGACTCTTTGTGTAATTAAGGAAAAAGAAGAAGAAGAGGGGAAAAAAAGAAAGAGGAGGAGGAGAACGAGAAGAACAGTAAAATGAAGAAAAAGGAGAAGAAGAAGAAGAAGAGGAAGAAAAAGAAGAAGAAGCAGAGAAGAAGAAAAGAGGATGAGCAAGAATAAGAAGACGAAGAAAAATATCAGTGACGCAGTTAATGATCTCGTACGCGATGAACATTTTCCAAAATTAAACCAGCAAGAAACTCGATCATGGAAAACAATAATATCTCAAGAAGAAAGAACATACAACTCGCAGCGATGTTTTATCAGTCGAATTCATGAATTTTAAAAAAAAATACAAGTTACATCAATATTCATATCTAAAAGATACTAAATGCCAAGGAACGGATTGTCAAATAAAGTAAATGTGAGTATATTGATACAGCAATAATAGAGGGAAAGTAAAGTTGTCTCCCTTGCCAAAATAAGAAGAAATAAAAACAAAGAGACAAAATAGACCTTTTGCCCTATGGAATAAACTGCTTGGTCTAAAATACAAAACAAAACAAAACGGAAGAAGAAGACAACAACAAAAAATAAGAAAAGGAAAGAAGAGAGAGAGAGAGAGAGAGAGAGAGAGAGAGAGAGAGAGAGAGAGAGAGAGACAGAGACAGAGAAGAGACAGAGAGAGAGAGAGATACCGTTGTTGTTTCGCAGTTCAGAAGACGATCGCAGAGCACTGTATCGTGATTAACTTTTGACTCCTGCACCCTGTTCGCCAGTATCCCGCTTGGCAACCACGCTAGCAAAGCAAGAACTTAACCCTTTGACCTCATCATCTTATCCACCAGTTTCCTGCAGGAAGTTGGTGCATAGGATGAGTAGTCAAAGAGTTAAAGTTTTGCAGTTAGCAGATAGGATGCGGGAGTCAAAGGGTTAAGGTACTTCAGTGGGAAGGTCATATGCTTCCAGAGCAGTGACGCAGTTAACTCTGTGTAGAATTTGTCAGGTCTGCAGTCGAGGATACCAAGAACAGATGGGAGACCAGTTTATTACAGTCTTTCCATGTGTTGTTTAAAAAGGAAAAGTTGTCATTCATTCAGAATCAGAGAATCCCCATTTTATCACACACAGATAAGAAATACAAAAAAAAAACAAAAACAAACCACTAACAAAACGTGGAGGACGCTGTCAGAATCTTTTGTAGGTGTAGGCAGGGATGCCCTTTCCCACCCTTGGATTTCATCTTCATCGTCAAAATTTTAGCGTCAAGACGAAAAAAAGTGAAATACCTCGGTTGTCATGACCATATCACATAACCATGGACTGAGAGACAAAACTGAAAATCAAATAATTAGTCGATGATACAATTTTCTATGAAAACAAAGCAAAAACATTTCCCTATAAACAACACATTTCCAAGATTTGCATAGCAGGCGATGTAAAACACAGGAAAATCAGTGCTATTCGTCATTAGCTTTACACTGATGCCACGTACATACTTGTTTGTGCATTTGTTCTATCTCGATTTGACCAACGCAAAGCAGTCTCGGCTGGCCTTCCGTAATAATTGTTCCACAGGCCCCAGAAAATTCAAATTAATGTTACTTGACTCATTTTCGAATCTTCCATATAGGAGCAACCCTCCCCCCCCCCTCCCGTTCCCATTTTTGCAAGGATTGCCTTGGCATCCTGTTCAATCTAAAATCGGTTAAAATCTGTCCTCAATATACTCTGTATCTGTCTCTGGAACATACTCTCATTATCTCTCGCACATCCTTAACATCTATACACTACGCAGAAAAATTTGCTGAATTCAGAATATTTTGTGTTCCATCTTTCAAAACCAAATCTTTCGGTTAACGTAAATTCGCTTACCAACAGTATGGAACGAGGTCCCTGTCCACATTTACACATCAGATTCAATCTCTTCATTTAAATCTGATCTGAAGACTCTTGTTTTTCCAACTGTAATCGTGTGTGTGTGTGTGTGTGTGTGTGTGTGTGTGTGTGTGTGTGTGTGTGTGTGTGTGTGTGTGTGTGTGTGTGTGTGTGTGTGTGTGTTGTGTGTCTGTGTGTTGTGTATGTGTGTGTGTGTGTTTGTGTGTGTGTGTGTGTGTGTGTGTGTGTGTGTGTGTGTGTGTGTGTGTGTCTGTGTGTGTGTGTGTGTGTGTGTGTGTGTGTGTATTGGCGGATTTCTGTATGTGTCTGTGTCTATGAGTGTGTGTGTGTGCGCGTGTGTGTATGTGTGTGTGTGTGTGTGTGTGTGTGTGTGTGGTGCGAACGTGCATGCATACGTGCGTGCGTGCGCGCGTGTGTGTATGCGTGTGTAAATCGATCTGTACACCCGTCCATATGTACGTGATTGTGTATGTGAGTTTGTGCACGTTTGAATATGTAAGGTAATTTTTGTTGTTGCATTTCGTTCAAGTACTTTTATTGATCCACAAAACGCTGAGAGTGATTTTTGATGAATGAGGAAGAGAGAGAGAGAGAGAGAGAGAGAGAGAGAGAGAGAGAGAGAGAGAGAGAGAGAGAGAGAGGAGAGACAGAGAGAGACAGAGGGGAGACGAGACAGAGAGAGAGAGAGAGAGAGAGAAATATGATGAACTGAGATAGACTATAACTTTTGTAGCTTCACACGTAAGCCAGACATGATGTGTACACCAGCCTGAAGTCTACGTTTGATCTCAGGCCGATTGTCATGATGCTGGAGACGCTGGATATATCACAATAAAGTTTATTCCAGCCCCTAGCATACGTGACTACTGGCATTACGCTCTGGGCAAACCCACAGGAGAACTGAGCTATCGGCATTAATTGTTGAGCAAACTCTGAAACCATGTTCGAAATGCCACGATAATGTTAAGATGATATATACAAATTAGTTTATTTATCAAACGTTAAATGAAACAATAGCCATTGGGCATGTGGTCGTTGGCTTTTTTGCACACACACGCACGCGCACGCAAATACAAACACACACACACACAGACACAGACACACACATAGACGGACACACACGCACGCACGCTCACACACACTAAAAAACACACAGAGAGACATACACAAAAACACGCCCGCACAAAAACACACGCGCATGCACACGCACACACGCTCCCGCGCATGCACGCATACACACACACACACACACACACACACACACACACACACACACACACACACACACACACACACACACACACACACACACACACAGAGAAACAGACACACAAAAACAAGTATGTTCATGCATATGTATCTTGATCTGCTATGCGTGTGTGCGTTTGTGTGTGCTTGCTTGTGTGTGTGTGTGTGCGGCGCGTGTGTTGTATGTGTGTGTGTATGTGTGTGTGTACTTACTCGGAGTGAGAGGGATAGTAAATCAGCATAAAACTCATCAAAAAAGGATAAGAGAGTTTTTGCGGTATATCGTCTGTGATTGTTATGCTTTTATTTGTGTGTCCGCTTCGAACATGCACCGAGCTATTCTCCCTCCCCACCTCTCCCTCTCTCTCTCTCGCACACGCTCGCCACACACACACACCACACACACACACACACACACACACACACACACACACACACACACACACACACATATATATATATATATATATTATATATATATATATATAGAGAGAGAGAGAGAGGAGAGGTACACATATAGACATATAAATCCATAAACATGCACGTGTGTGCGAATTAATTTTGGAACAAGAACAGATTATGTGTCTTAATGGCTGATGTGACGCTCCTAGTGTGTTGGCTAGTAACTGCGTGTTTGTCACCTCTCACTTTTCAGCCTGCACCGCTGCCTTGCATTGCTGCTGTAGCTCTGTACAAAGGAGAGCAGAGTGTGTAAGTCTCTGTCTGTCAGTACACAACCTCTCCATCAGCAAGCTCTAAGTAGTGCCTCGCCGTGGCGACACACAGTAATTAAGCACCTTGCGTATTAGGATAAAACCTCAAGGGACTCGTAGGAGGTCTGGCCCCGAGATGTGTGGCACGCAGGTCCACCGGCGTGTGGGCACGCCCTGGTGCCCCAGATATGGATAAATAATAACATTGCCTTTTGTGTCGTAATGGCTCATGTGACGCGTCTAGTGTGTTGGCTAGTGATTGTATGCTTGTCATTTCTTGCTTTCAGCTGGCACTGCTGGTGTAGCACTGCTGATAGCAGAGTGCGTAAGTCTCTCTCTGTCTGTACGTACGAGCGTATCTTCTCCATTAGCAAGCTCTACGTTGAGCCTCCCCGTGGTGACACATCATAATTGAGCATCTCATGGACTCAGGTTAAACTCGTGGGATTCAGAGGAGGTCTGGTCCCCAGATATGCACACACAAGCCCACTGGCGTGTGGACATGCCCTGGTGCCCACGAACCAGTTCCCCAGCTATAGGTAATAGCACCACAGCCTTGTGGGTGTTTCGGGAGAGACTGTGGCTGAGGGAGTAAACCTGACAGAAAACATCACAGCCTTGTGGTTGTCTCAGGAAAGATCAAGATAAGGGAGTAAACTCTGACAGAAAACCACCTCCACTCCGTTGTGGGTAGTCGTGGGAACGACAAAGGCTAGGGGACTGTCATCATTATCATCATCATCATCATCAAGCGCCCTGCCGCATGGCGTTGGCGATCATGGCACTTCATATGTATCTACCCCTTGTTGCCGCAAGCACATCTTTCACCCTCTCTGTCCTCAGCCATCCGCAAGTTAGTCCAATATTTTCTCCCTGGGTCTACTTGGTGGTCTCTTTCCCTCCAGCTTTCCTGTTGTGACCAGGTGCTCTAATTCCCCATTCCTCATAAAATAGCCTATAAATGTTGCCTGTCTTTTCCTAATCTTTTTTTATGAATGATCTTGTTGTGTCTGCCTCCATCAAGACTGTCTCGTTTGTTTTCTTTGCTGTCCATGGAACTCTCAACATTCTTCTTAGAAACCACATCTCAGCTGCCTCAATTTTGTTCTGACTTTGCTTGTTGACTGTCTACGCCTCACAACCGTATAACATTATCGGTTCTATATAACATTCAAGAAGTCTCTTCCTGATGTTAATTGATAGGCATTTTTGTTGGTAAGAATGCTTTTCAACTTCTTGAATGCTGTTTTGGCTTGGCCGATTCTGCTGGCTATTTCTGATGTGCATCTGCCGTCTGATGAGATGATCGTTCCCAGATATTTAAACTTATCAACCTGTCTCAAGGTTGTGCCGTTTGCTGTTATTTTGCATGACGGGATTACACGTTTTTTTTGTGTGTGTTTTTTTTTTTTTTTTTTTACTGATTATCATGACTTCAGTCTTCTTGCTATTTACCTCCAACCCTTTATTTTTGCTTTCTATTTCTAGTATATTCACAAGGTTTTGTAGGTCTCTTTCATTTTCTGCAGTTAGCACGTTGTCATCTGCGTATCGAATGTTGTTTATCATTTTTCCTCCAACCTTTAATCCAGGGACAGTTCGTACACAAACCGATCCATGGCCAGCCAAAAGAAACGAAAACCAAACAACGTAAATAGCGATTCCTTTGAAGCTACTTAGTTCAGTAGGGAAAATCAATCTCCACAGGTGAC
The DNA here is from genome assembly GCA_030674185.1 of Monoplex corrugatus. NCBI lineage: Eukaryota > Metazoa > Mollusca > Gastropoda > Littorinimorpha > Ranellidae > Monoplex > Monoplex corrugatus. Next base: position 31,378,588 of record JAPXFY010000024.1, read on the forward strand.
ATCCGATCACCATCAAGCTACTTTAATCAGTTTCACAAACAAAAATAAATGCAACTTGGAATTAAGAACACCATTGCTAAAAGGAAAATAAGAAAATGCCAAGATAGAGATGGAAAGGCTTAACATCAATACTCTAGGACTAGGGGAGATGAGATGGAAGGAGGCAGGCATGATAACATCAAGCAAGCATAAAATTATGTATTTTTGGTGGAGACACACATGAAAGAAGAGTAGACATGATACTGGACAATGACGAGCGAAAGTCTGTCAAAGGTTAAATGGGCTATGTCAGACTGAATTATATTAGTCAGATTGGATGGCAAGACATTTATATCAACATCTTCCAAGTATATTGCACCAACGTCCGCAAGTACTGAGGACGAAATCAACAACTTCTATGAAGAATTAGAGACAGCTAAGGCTCAATGTAAATCACAGGACGTTACAAAAATAATGACAAATTTTAATGCTAAAGTGAGACAGGAGAAAGTAGGTGACATTGTTGGACCTCATGGCCTTGGAAATAAAACAAAAAAGTGGGGGGGGGGGGGGGGAAGAAACTTGTTGAGTGAGCACAAGTAAATGGATTCATAATAGGAAAAACTTGGTTTGAGCAACCTTACAGAAGAAAATTGACATGGATGAATCAGGAAACAGCAGAAAAAAGCAAATTGATTACATCGTGATAAACGAAATATTTAGAAATTCTTTACTAATAGCAAAAACATTACCAAGCGCAAACTGCATTAGTAACTACATATATAATCCTGTTTTGGGAAGATTTAGACTGAAACTAAAACAAAAGTAACATCAAACTAAATCTTGGACTCTAAAAGACAGACGAATCGACTCATGCAAAATTCAACGTATATATTCAAAACAAATTCAGTGCTCTGGAGGACGTTGTGACAGTGACAACGTTGAAAAACTCGATAAATGAAGCTTGTAAAAATCACTAGAGTTGAAAAAAAAGCAAAAAAGAACTGGAGGACAAAACTTTTAGGTTTGATGGAAGAATGTAGGAGGGCAAAAGGAAAAGAGAAAGAATACAAAAACGGTACATAAGTAATCAGGAATAGGTGCACTGAAGGTAAAGAAGCTTGGCGGGAAACAAAAGGCAAAGAAATAGAAGACCGACACAAAACAGAGCCTAAGTTTATGTACAGAAACATTGACGAAATTGTCCTCAGGAAAAAGACGTGCACAGCAACTGGTTGCATAAAATCTAAAGATGTACAATTTTTATGGAAAATAGACAAAATATTTGATAGATGGGGAGAGTACATAAACGAAACTGTAATAGCTCAATGACAGCTATTTAATAAGACGGAGAGACAGGGGAAAATCCATCACCACCAACAAAAGAACACACACACACACACACACACACACACAACCCCACACACACACACACACACACACACACACACACACACAGAGACACACACACACACACATGTACACGCACATACACCACACACACAACAGCACGCACACACACACACATACACGCACACACACACACACACACACACACACACACAACACACACACACACACACAACAACAACACACACACACACACACTGTAATCAGTTTAGTGGACAGACTTGTTTTGATGTTTTTGATGAATAAATTTATGATTTGATAAGAAAGAAGCAAACTGAACGAGACAGTCAGGCCATTCTGACAGTCTCTACGTCCCCCTTTGTGTGGAGACTGTCGCACAGTCCTGATTTTCTCCTCCTGAGTTCGGCCTTGATGAGGAGTCAGATTAAGAAGTAGGGTTTGATATGAGGTGGGGAGAGTGGTATGCTGCAGCACAGTTTTTTGTTTTGTTTTGTTTTCATTGTTAGCTCTTGTTTACATTGCAGCGCAGAAGTGCGCCTAGGGACTGTCTTGTTTCTTTTGTGCTGACAACAACAATGTGATTAACAGCAGATAGAAAAGATATAAGCGTGACCATATAATTATTCTTCTCACCACAGCATGGAATTTTGTTGTTTTTGGATATCAAAGGAAAAGTTCTTTATCATTAGATAATAATGTGTTTTCTCTTTTTTCCTGGATGTCCATATAATTTTTTTTCTCATAAAAGACTGCAGAGACAGCCCTTTCAATAAACATTGTACTCAAGTATCAAGGACGATGAGTGACCTATGACATTCTGAACTTATTGAAAGGTCATTATTTGCTTTCCATTTGGAAGTCACGAACCCAAATAACACTGCATTTTGATATGTTATACGTTTATCATTCCATACAATCAACATTCGTGTGTTTGATGTCGATACAGTAGCATTATTATTGCTTTCTACTCACAGTCTTAACGCTTCCTTCCAAAACACAGACTTACCACGCTGCTACTTTTAAACTTATTCCAGTTGGTATTAGATTGAAACAAACAAGGTTATTTTCAAACTGCAAAAACATGAGTTTTGGTAATGCTGTCCGTTTATATTCATGAGACATTACACACAGTTTCTTACCCATTCACAGTGAAAAGGTTGTTGTACAAGTGTAACATCAGCCACCTTAATTCCGCCACTTTCATACTCACTTTTTTATAACCCACCTTTTAACCTTTTCGAGAGTGTTCTTGCTTGCATTTGTCCTTTGCCATAGAAAACGATATAGTATTACATACATTTTCTTCAGAACATTTTCAGAATACATATTGCTTTCATAGCGTATATAAATTGGAGGATGGTAAAGCTCTTTATGACATATTTTACCAAAACATCCGGATTTCTGTTTCTATTATCTATCATTCACAATGTGTTTTCAGTTTGACGTCCAGTTTTCATCTAATGCTGAGGCAGACACCATATTACAAAACCATATACCCGATATTTTAAACTTGTTTTCCAATTTAGTCCTAAAGGCATATCGCGGAAAACTTTACTGCGTCCTGTCCTCACACCTCTTGTCTTTTTACCATTTATTTCTCGATCTCGATGCGAGAATATGTATCTAATAATTCTAATGTATTTTTTATATCATCCTTATCTTTCTAACACATCGTCACATTGTCAGAATGAAGGGTCACTTTTAGTGTCGCAGATATTTCTTTATCAACCTACTTCATACTTTGAATGTTATTATCCGGTCTTGCTCGAATGACCAATAACATGATTGCCGGAATGATTGCTGAGGGAGTGAATGGACATCTCTGTCAAATACCAGAATCTACAGAAAAGTCTTCACTTATCCAACCACGATACCCAGTATGGTTTTTTGAATCTTCCATTAGTACTTTACACCATTGTAGGGAATTATCTCCGAAACCAGATTTTGAAAATGCCCACAGCATGTATTCTTTAGTCCACTGGGTTTACAATTGTTTTAAGAATTATTGACATATTTCTGTCCTTCAGAAAACCAATCTGATCGCTATGTATTAATGAACTGATTACAGAAGATTACCTAAAGGCTGAGCATTTTGCTTAGAGTTTATAGTCTGTGTTAGTTAACAAAATTGGTCTGCAGTGGTTTAGTTTAGCTCTGGGTACTTCTTTCCCTTGGTGTTTTAAAGTGACAAATGTAGGTGTATGATAATCTCCCTTCTAGAAATGCCATACCAAATGAATCTACAAGAAGTTTACAAATCCTTGTGCAGAAACGTTTAATTAGGTCATATGTGAGTCCATCAAGACCAGGCGATGAACCATTCTTGAGTTCTTTTAGAGGCTAAGTTGCTTCATTTACTGAAATACGGCCTTCACAAGTTTTTTTTCTTGTTTGTTAAGCTTAGAAACCTCACTTCGCCATAGTATATATATATATATATATATGTATATATATATATATATATATATATATATATATATATATATATTATATACACACACATATGTATATATATTATATATATATACATACATATATATATATGTATACATATATATTCTCTCTGGAAGCTCATGTGATGATTTTTTTCTTTTTGCATAAATTTTCATGACAGCCTTTTTGTGCTCGGAGAATGTCATGCTGATAAATTACCATTTCACCTTTGTCTAATTCCAGTTTGGTTATAAGATTTAAGTTAAATTTGCTCCGCTTGACTCTGAATTACGAAGAATTTAGTGTTCTTCTCACCTTCCTCAATCCATTTTACCCTCGCCCTTGTCCTGGCATTTCGTTTTTTTAGTTTTAATCTGATAGAATCACGAATTTTTTCTGAATTCGTTCAGTCAATGGGTCATGACTAAGGATAGCATGACACTGGTTTCATTGAGCTTAGAGGAAAATATTTTCATTCTTTTCTTTTACTGCTTTCTTTTCACAGTACTGTATAACTACTATCTTTTATTCGTAATTTCAGTAATTTCTATTTCTTTTGACCATCCAGCTCATCGTATTCTATTAAAAAGTCATCTATTATCTCGTTCATTTTTGAACGAAATTGATATCTTTTTATAAACTCTTGATATTGGAACACGTGATCAGAATGTAGACACATCTGTTGTCAGAGAATGGGACTGCATAATACTGCATTTGGCTGTGTTGTTGACGATGCATTCACTCGAGAAAACATAATCACTTCTCCTCGCTATAAAGGTTTTATTTCTTGACCAAGAAATTCTTTCTCCGCAGGATAGAACATTCCCCGTGTATCATACAGTCCACGGGCATTCTCAAAGTGGTTGAATAAATGAAAACATAGTCAAGGTGCTTTTCGCCAGTAATTATGTCTAAGTCGTTACTGAGTACGAGATTTAAGTCACCACAAACCAAAACATGTTCACACTCTCATTGACCGTGTTTTGGAAAAAAACAACAACCCAACAATTGAAAAATGGAATATTCTCTGTGACATAATTTGGCACATAGACATTAAACAGGAAAAGCTCAGCTATTTCTGAACACATGCTGATTGTTAAAACTCTGTCAGTTTATATTGTGTTGCCAATTATAAGAAAGACTTTTTCTCAACCAAATTGTTTGACCTTTGTTATGATTAGTGCCGGCCTGATAAATCAGATATCCTCGCCACTCTGGTTTTCATGAATCAACCATCGAACCACTTCTGTAATATTCTTGAATACAAATAATATATTTCTTTTCTTTGGAGTGTCTTAATAATCTCTCTCTGTCTCTCTCTCTGTCTGTCTGTCTGTCTGTCTCTCTTTCTCTCTCTATGTGTATTTCTCTCTCTGTCTCTCTGTTTGTTTCTGTCTGTCTGTCTCCCTCTCTCTCTCTCTCTGTCTCTCTCTCTCTCACTCATTCCACGAACGTTTGGAGAGACATTTTTTTTAAAGTAACAACCATGGACACCTAAGTAACACTCAAGGAGTTAAGACATCGGAAAGCCCACTAGAAAGGCATGATCGTCAACAGTGAACCCAATCCTAGTCTCAATCCCAATCTGAGGTGAATCGCCATCCATGACATCCAGATACGTGATCGTCCTGGTGTCCGTCACACAGAGACACACAGACACAGACACAGACACACACAGACACAGACACACACAGACACACAAAGACACACACACACACACACACACACACACACACACACACACACACACACACACACACACACATACACATTTATACACACTCATATCCACAAAGCATGATGGCCGACAACAACAACAACAACAACAACAACAACAACAGCAACAGCAACAACAAAAACAACAACAGCAGCACCACCACCAACAGCAACAACAACAAAAAGAAAACACTCATATACAAGTGCTCACATATACATCAACATCGATGCAGAACATGAAAAAACAAAGGAAAAGGTAGACACATTATGACAAACTTACAGACATAAAGATAACAATCAACAGACAAAACACACAGACTGTTTGACAAACTTGCCCGTTCTCCAGTTGTCTTTTCCCTTTCTTCACTTTTCCTTTATCTGTATTAGCCAGCAGAATCGGCCAAGCCAAAACAGCATTCAAGAAGATGAAAAACATTCTTACCAACAAATACCTATCAATTAACATCAGGGAGAGAGTTCTTGAATGTTATATAGAACCGATAATGATATACGGTTCTGAGGATTGGACAGTCAACATGCAAAGCCAGTCCAAGATTGAGGCAGCCGAGATGTGGTTTCTGAGAAGAATGTTGAGAGTTCATGACAGCAAGAAAAACAAACGAGACAGTCTTGATGGAGGCAGATACAAGAAGATCATTGATAAGAAAGATTAGGAAAAGACAGGCAACGTTTATAGGCCGTTTTATGAGGAAAGGGGAATAAGAGCACCTGGTCACATCAGGAAAGCTGGAGGGAAAGACAGCACCAGGTAGATCCAAGGAGAAAATAGTGGACGGACTTGCAGGGTGGCTGAGGACGAAGAGGGTGGAAGATGTGCTTGCGGCAACAAGGGATAGATGCATATGAAGGGCCATGATCGCCAACGCCATGTGGCAGGGCACATGATGATAATGATGATGATGATGTATTTCAAGAAAAGCCCAAACACGTTCCATACCAACGACAGTTTGGCCTCTTTTTGAGAGACAGGATCTTCCTTGTACCCAGAACGCCGACTTTCGGAGTCTCAGAGCGACAGCGAATAAACTGAACCAAAGAGAATAGTACAGCTACACTACGTACTATTCTTTTTGGCTGAAATGCTCGCGTCAGTGATGGACCCAAGAGTTGATTGATGCCCTTTGAGAAGGCCTTTTTGTGATTTGTCTTTTTTTTTCGTGCCCAGTTGGATACTTTTTTATCATCGATCTTTTGAGACTGGCTGACCTCATTTCTTTTTTTTTCCGGTGATATGGGAGAGAGGGGTGGGTGGGTGGACACTAGTGGACACGTCACACGCTGGGTCAGACTGTTTATGGTCGGGGCTTTTTGCATTGTCAACACACCACATCTTTTTCATATTGTGATTGTCCAGAATTAAATGCAGCTGGAGCACACCGGCGTTTTTGCAAAAGACTTGTTCCTTGTGGCACATCTTTGCATTAAAGAAGTTGACTTTCAGTGAATTTTTTTCTGATGGGATGGTTGAGGTTGTGATGAAAACAAACCCTCGCCCAGTTAAAAATCTGGTCACTGTATTGCCCAAGTCCCTAGCTCTCTCTTGTTTGATCTTTGAATAAATTTTGCATCCTATTTTTGCAAGAGCAAGCTGTATTTCAGTGTTTGTCTCAGATATCGGTATGTTATCCATCCAGACTTTTGTATTGGTATTTTTTTTCAATTTAGGTCAAGTGTCATTCTCGAACAGCGTTGAGTGTACACTAGCTCAGCATTCTGTGTGTGTGTGTGTGTGTGTGTGTGTGTGTGTGTGTGTGTGTGTGTGTGTGTGTGTGTGTGTGTGTGTGTGTGTGTGTGTGTGTGTGTGTGTGTTAAAAACAACTTAGTTGCTGAGACCAAGTTGCGTTAGAAGCCCAGAAAAGTGATTGGGGATCGATTGTGAAAATTGGGAATTTTTCCTATCATTAACCATTCACACGTTTTGAAAAGAATAGATATTGAATTCACAGAACACGATTTTCGTGCTGTGTTTATTGTTTTCGATGCGTACAGTCATATTATCTTGATAATTGTAAATAAACTAACGAAGAGCACTAAAGTTGATCAAATGTGTCAAAATCGCAAACTACTTTGAATTGTATTTCATTAAAAGTTTAGAAAATTTCTTTGAAATTCAGACCTGATAGTAAGGGCTTCAATACATTGTGTGATCAAAATATTTAAAACTCGTTTTTTTTCGAAATAGTTTGATCCAGCAATTGATTACAGGCCATGAAACGCAACATCTCCATCATTTTTCACAGTAGAGAAATAAAATTGGTATATTACAAACTGAGGAATATGTACTTTTCGTCTGGTATGAAAAACTAAACCTGTGCAAAATATAACTTATGGGTGATTCTGTGACGACAAGTCACACTTATAAACACACATCACTACATATTTAAATTATTTCCCAAAAGTTAGCTTCAGAAGGACCAGTAATCTGGACCAAGTGTCCAATTATGTATAAGAGAAATGTCACACACTGGATGAGTACTGCGTCTGATAACATGACGGGTGATTCTACATCATCAGTAGGAAATGTAACATTCGTGATGATGACTATGTCCAGTATCATGATGAGTGATTCTCACCCATCACTGTAACTTGTCTGACTTTTTCTCGTTGCCCTTGGTTCAGCTTGGACATCAAATTGCAGACATCCTCGCGCCTATCAGTATCACCTTGGGTTTGTTTGGGAACGTGATGATTATCATCATACTTCGTAGATTTCAAACCAACCGTTCTGCCTTGGATCGTTATTTCTGTGTCTGGCCGTGGTCTGATCTCTGTGTCATCATAATGGGAAGCCTTATTGACACCATCTGGATGAAGACAGGTTTGTATATACTTGACTTTCACGATGCTTTGTGTAAGATAGGGCATTACACCAGGGCAATAGTTATGTGCTGTTCTGTATGGTTTGTGGTGGTGATGGTGACACACAGGGCCATATCTGTGGTGTGGCCACATCGTGTGAACGTGATGTGTACAGCAAAAGTATCCTGGGGCATTATTGTAAGTATAATCATCTTTTTAGGTGTATATCAGAGTTTCTACTTTTATGTAATGAACGTTTCAGATGGAGTTTGTCAACAAAAGAAAGAGTTTGTTACAATTTACTCTAACTTGATTGTTATAATCACCATCAGTTTGTTTTGTGTTCTACCCTTCACCTTTCTGATGATCAGCAACATCGTGCTTGTGGTGAACTTACGAACATCAATGAAGGAAGCTGGTGACCACTTTGCTGTAACAGACAGACAGCAGAGTGAGAGAGAAAGAAAAGTGAACTCCATCACTCTCACAGCCCTAGTTGTGTCCATGTCCTTCATTGTCTTCAGCCTACCTCTGTACATCCACAATATGTTATACTACACATCTATTTGGGATCTCGAAGGAATGGATACTCATGAGGTAGCTTTGAGCCATTTCATGCATATTGCTTCTCTGTGTTTTTGGTATTTCAATTACTCTATGAACTTTTACCTGTATTGTCTGACAGGCAAGAGGTTTAGAAGAGAATTTTCTAATTTGATGGGTGGAATAATTTTCTACATCAAATCCTTGAAAAAATAATCCGTAACTGTTTATAACCATTGGCAAGATGTATTTCAACAGGATGAGTAAAGCAGAACTAGATGCCATGTAGTCTCACTACAGATTGGACATACTTAACATAATCATTATCACCATAGCTTTTTAAGCATAATGTGTGTGTTTGTTTTGTGCGCGCGCGCGCGTGTGGTGTGCCTGGCACATACATTGTTTGCATGCCTGCACATAATTATATTCATTTACATTATTTGGCTCTCGTTTTTATTGTGACTCTTAAAATTTATGTTACCATGGTTCTTAAGTTCTTCATACTTGTGTCTGTCTGGTTCCTAATACTTATTTTCTTTTCGTGTTTTGTCAGTGTCTGTTTCTGCTTGACTTAGATTTGATTATGATAATTATATTCCTGTAAATAAAAAAATCATGCTTTTGAAACGGACTAATTGTGCTATACATGCACAATTATTAAATCATTACTATTTTAATGAATTATCGCACCATTGCAAAATCTTTCCAAATGATGTAGTCTATCATGACTTGCTGTTTAGATGATCTCATTGTGTGTGCCTGTTTCATACCTGGGGTACTTTTCACCACAGATTTTTTATCACGAAACACAGGAAAATAGGACTGGAAACGAGTATTTAACTAACAACACAGGCGCAAATGGCCATTGTCAAGCGAACCTAAAGACAATAAAGAAAGATATACAAAACGTAGGACAAGAACAAAACCAACAAGAGAACTTCCCTGAGTTTCACGTGGAGATGGAGAAAATGACTGTACAAGAATTTCGTACAGTTGAACCTGCTCACTGACACGCCTTCCCAAGTTGACGACAGTGTTTTAATTTTCTTGTACTTGATGCAAGCTGGGATTCGGTGAGTTCACTTAGTGAGGAAATGTTTTGGGAGGTCTTGATTTACTGAGTGCCAATGCCCGCCCGCTCGATGGCAAGTAGTGGGGATTAAATGAAGGCCAGACAAATGTTGACTCTGAGAGTGAGGACGGGTGGTCCCTAGCTAAATGATATAGTGCAGGAATGATGTATCCTCTCAGATGTGCATAGTGCAGGAATGATGTATCCTCTGAGATGTCTATAGTGCAGGAATGATGTATCCTCTGAGATGTCTATAGTGCATGAATGATGCATCCTCTCAGATGTCTATAGTGCAGGAATGATGTATCCTCTGAGATGTCTATAGTGCAGGAATGATGTATCCTCTCAGATGTCTATAGTGCATGAATGATGCATCATCTGAGATGTCTATAGTGCATGAATGATGTATCCTCTGAGATGTCTATAGTGCATGAATGATGTATCCTCTGAGATGTCTATAGTGCATGAATGATGCATCCTCTGAGATGTCTATAGTGCATGAATGATGTATCCTCTGAGATGTCTATAGTGCATGAATGATGTATCCTCTCAGATGTCTATAGTGCATGAATGATGTATCCTCTCAGATGTCTATAGTGCATGAATGATGCATCCTCTCAGATGTCTATAGTGCATGAATGATGCATCCTCTGAGATGTCTATAGTGCCAGAATGATGCATCCTCTGAGATGTCTATAGTGCATGAATGATGTATCCTCTGAGATGTCTATAGTGCATGAATGATGCATCCTCTGAGATGTCTATAGTGCATGAATGATGCATCCTCTGAGATGTCTATAGTGCATGAATGATGCATCCTCTCAGATGTCTGTAGTGCAGGAATGATGCATCCTCTGAGATGTCTATAGTGCATGAATGATGTATCCTCTCAGATGTCTATAGTGCATGAATGATGCATCCTCTCAGATGTCTATAGTGCATGAATGATGCATCCTCTGAGATGTCTATAGTGCATGAATGATGTATCCTCTCAGATGTCTATAGTGCAGGAATGATGTATCCTCTGAGATGTCTGTAGTGCAGGAATGATGTATCCTCTCAGATGTCTATAGTGCAGGAATGATGCATCCTCTCAGATGTCTGTAGTGCAGGAATGATGCATCCTCTGAGATGTCTATAGTGCATGAATGATGTATCCTCTCAGATGTCTATAGTGCATGAATGATGCATCCTCTCAGATGTCTATAGTGCATGAATGATGCATCCTCTGAGATGTCTATAGTGCATGAATGATGTATCCTCTCAGATGTCTATAGTGCAGGAATGATGTATCCTCTCAGATGTGCATAGTGCAGGAATGATGTATCCTCTGAGATGTCTATAGTGCAGGAATGATGCATCCTCTGAGATGTGTATAGTGCATGAATGATGTATCCTCTGAGATGTCTATAGTGCATGAATGATGTATCCTCTGAGATGTCTATAGTGCATGAATGATGTATCCTCTCAGATGTCTATAGTGCAGGAATGATGTATCTTCTCAGATGTCTATAGTGCATGAATGATGCATCCTCTCAGATGTCTGTAGTGCAGGAATGATGCATCCTCTCAGATGTCTATAGTGCCAGAATGATGTATCCTCTGAGATGTCTATAGTGCATGAATGATGTATCCTCTCAGATGTCTATAGTGCATGAATGATGCATCCTCTCAGATGTCTGTAGTGCAGGAATGATGTATCCTCTGAGATGTCTATAGTGCCAGAATGATGCATCCTCTCAGATGTCTATAGTGTGGGAATGATGCATCCTCTCAGATGTCTATAGTGCCCGAATGACGCTTCCTCTCAGATGTCTGTAGTGCAGGAATGATGTATCCTCTCAGATGTCTATAGTGCCAGAATGATGCATCCTCTCAGATGTCTATAGTGTGGGAATGATGCATCCTCTCAGATGTGTATAGTGCAGGAATGATGCATCCTCTCAGATGTCTATAGTGCCAGAATGATGCATCCTCTCAGATGTCTATAGTGTGGGAATGATGCATCCTCTCAGATGTCTATAGTGCCCGAATGACGCATCCTCTCAGATGTCTGTAGTGCAGGAATGATGCATCCTCTCAGATGTCTATAGTGTGGGAATGACGCATCCTCTCAGATGTCTATAGTGTGGGAATGATGCATCCTCTCTGATGTGTATAGTGCAGGAATGATGCATCCTCTCAGATGTCTATAGTGCAGGAATGATGTAACCTCTCAGATGTCCCTTGTGCATATTTTTTGACGGATTGGCTACATTTGAAAGACTCTATTGTCATAGCACCGAAAACATCAGTGCTGTCCAGGTTGAAAAGACAGGATGAATACCTCTCCATGAAACACAAGATCAGGCTCTTATGTACACTGGTATATTACATCTTCATGTGTGAACCTTCACATCTGATTTGGAAAGACGAATCCAAGCCATGGAAATGAGGTGTTATTGCAAGGTTTCTAAGAAGAATGTTGAGAGTTCCATGGACAGCAAAGAAAACAAACGAGACAGTCTTGATGGAGGCAGACACAAGTAGATCACTCATAAGGAAGATTAGGAAAAGACAGGCAACATTTATAGGCCATTTTAATAGGAACGGGGACTTGGAGTACCTGGTCACAACGGGAAAGCTGGAGGGAAAGAGAGCACCAGGTAGACCCAGGGAGAAAATACTGGATGGACTTGCGGAGTGGCTGAAGACGAGGAGGGTGGAGGAGATGCTTGGGCAACAAGAGATAGAGACAGATGGAAGTCCATGATCGCCAACGCCATGCGGCAGGGCACCTGATGATGATGATGATGACTACACATCAGATATACTGATTGTATCGCCAACGAATAATTGTGCCAGACGATCAAGCAGCACATTAGACCATAAGATAATCCACTGACTTTAGTTAGGAAAGGAACACCACGTCAGTATCTCACCATGTAACAAAATCCACTGGCTTTGCTAAATCAGTCCATGTGGGGAATTATTAAGGGAGGGAGACGGAGGGAAAAATGATGGACTGACAACATAGCAAAATGGACAAAAATCCATTTACAGAGATCCAGGCCTCAGCACTCAGCCAACAGAGCTGGAGCAATCTAATAAACAGTTCTTCAGTTTGGCTCTTAAATGACTCTTTGTGTAATTAAGGAAAAAGAAGAGAAGAAGACGAAGAAAAAGAAAGAGGAGGAGGAGAACGAGAAGAACAATAAAATGAAGATGAAGAAGGAGAAGGAGGAGGAGGAGAAGAAGAAGAGAGAAGAAGAGAAAGAAGAAGAAGAAGAAGAAGAAGAAGAAGAAGAAGAAGAAGAAGAAGAAGAAGAAGAAGAAGAAGAAGAAGAAGAAGAAGAAGAAGAAGAAGAAGAAGAAGAAGAAGAAGAAGAAGAAGAAGAAGAAGAAGAAGAAGAAGAAGAAGAAGAAGAAGAAGAAGAAGAAGAAGAAGAAGAAGAAGAAGAAGAGACAAAGAAAAAGAAAACAACAACAAGAAGAAGAAGAACAAGAAGAAGAAGAAGAAGAAGAAGAAGCAAGAAGAAAAGAGGAGGAGCAAGAAAAAGAAGAAGACGAAGAAAAATATCAAAGGCGCAGTTAATGGCTTCGTATGCGATGAATATTTTCCAAAATTAAAGCAGCAAGAAACTCGATCATGGAAAACAATAATATCTCAAGAAGAAAGAACATACAACTCGCAGCGATGTTTTATCAGTCGAATTCATGAATTTAAAAAAAATACAAGTTACATCAATATTCATATCTAAAAGATACTAAATGCCAAGGAACGGATTGTCAAATAAAGTAAATGTGAGTATATTGATACAGCATTAAGAGAGGGAAAGTAAAGTTGTCTCCCTTGCCAAAATAAGAAGAAATAAAAACAAAGAGAGACAAAATAGACCTTTTGCCCTATGGAATAAATTGCTTGATCTAAAATACAAAATAAAACAAAACGGAAGAAGAGGATAACAACAACAAAAAAGAAAAGGAAAGAAGAGGAGAGAGAGAGAGAGGAGAGAGAGAGAGAGAGGAGAGAGAGAGAGAGAGAGAGAGAGAGAGAG
>JAPXFY010000024.1:31397561-31415061 GCA_030674185.1 Monoplex corrugatus
TGCAACTTGGAATTAAGAACACCATTGCTAAAAGGAAAATAAGAAAATGCCAAGATAGAGATGGAAAGGCTTAACATCAATACTCTAGGACTAGGGGAGATGAGATGGAAGGAGGCAGGCATGATAACATCAAGCAAGCATAAAATTATGTATTTTTGGTGGAGACACACATGAAAGAAGAGTAGACATGATACTGGACAATGACGAGTGAAAGTCTGTCAAAGATTAAATGGGCTATGTCAGACTGAATTATATTAGTCAGATTGGATGGCAAGACATTTATATCAACATCTTCCAAGTATATTGCACCAACGTCCGCAAGTACTGAGGACGAAATCAACAACTTCTATGAAGAATTAGAGACAGCTAAGGCTCAATGTAAATCACAGGACGTTACAAAATAATGACAAATTTTAATGCTAAAGTGAGACAGGAGAAAGTAGGTGACATTGTTGGACCTCATGGCCTTGGAAATAAAACAAAAAAGTGGGAGGGGGGAGGGAGAAACTTGTTGAGTGAGCACAAGTAAATGGATTCATAATAGGAAAAACTTGGTTTGAGCAATCTTACAGAAGAAAATTGACATGGATGAATCAGGAAACAGCAGAAAAAAGCAAATTGATTACATTGTGATAAACGAAATATTTAGAAATTCTTTACTGATAGCAAAAACATTACCAAGCGCAAACTGCATTAGTAACTACATATATATTCCTGTTTTGGGAAGATTTAGACTGAAACTAAAAACAAAAGTAACATCAAACTAAATCTTGGACTCTAAAAGACAGACGAATCGACTCATGCAAAATTCAACGTATATATTCAAAACAAATTCAGTGCTCTGGAGGACGTTGTGACAGTGACAACGTTGAAAAACTCGATAAATGAAGCTTGTAAAAATCACTAGAGTTGAAAAAAAAAGCAAAAAAGAACTGGAGGACAAAACTTTTAGGTTTGATGGAAGAATGTAGGAGGGCAAAAGGAAAAGAGAAAGAATACAAAAACGGTACATAAGTAATCAGGAATAGGTGCACTGAAGGTAAAGAAGCTTAGCGGGAAACAAAAGGCAAAGAACTAGAAGACCGACACAAAACAGAGCCTAAGTTTATGTACAGAAACATTGACGAAATTGTCCTCAGGAAAAAGACGTGCACAGCAACTGGTTGCATAAAATCTAAAGATGTACAATTTTTATGGAAAATAGACAAAATATTTGATAGATGGGGAGCGTACATAAACGAAACTGTAATAGCTCAATGACAGCTATTTAATAAGACGGAGAGACAGGGGAGAATCCATCACCACCAACAAAAGAACACACACACACACACACACACACACACACACACACACACACACACACACACAACACACACACATATACACGCACACACACATACACACACACACAACACACACACACACACACACACACACACAACACACACACACACACACACACACACACACACACACACACACACACACACTGTAATCAGTTTAGTGGACAGACTTGTTTTGATGTTTTTGATGAATAAATTTATGATTTGATAAGAAAGAAGCAAACTGAACGAGACAGTCAGGCCATTCTGACAGTCTCTACGTCCCCCTTTGTGTGGAGACTGTCGTACAGTCCTGATTTTCTCTTTCTGAGTTCGGCCTTGATGAGGAGTCAGATTAAGAAGTAGGGTTTGATATGAGGTGGGGAGAGTGGTATGCTGCAGCACAGTGTTTTTTGTTTTGTTTTGTTTTCATTGTTAGCTCTTGTTTACATTGCAGCGCAGAAGTGCGCCTAGGGACTGTCTTGTTTCTTTTGTGCTGACAACAACAATGTGATTAACAGCAGATAGAAAAGACAAACCAGAAGAACAAGAAAACCAATGTAAGTGCGTATCCAACAAGACAAAACAAAACAAGCGCAAATTTTCGGCCAACTAGCCTTTGTCAAGCGCGAACGCATGGTCACAGACAGATCACAGACACCAAACAATGGATAATAAAAACGGGACTAAAAACTTCCCTGCCGCCTCGTCCAGTGGGTAAGAAATGGAATGCCCATGTCGTCATGAGCAGTAGTAAGAAATGGGGAGAGGGGAGGCAACTATGATGTCAAAAGGGAAGTGAGATGAGTTCTGCAATTTTGAGAAGTGGCCATGCTATATCGGTATAGCCCTGTTCTGAAGAAGGCACAGAGCAAGAGCCAAGAGATAAGGGAGTAGATTGTGCCCGGTGCCAAGAATCTGGTAGGTGTGGGAACAGGAAGAGACATGAAACGGCATGTCTGAATTCTGTTGCGCAGTGGATTACTTATGGTTTGTCATTAAGACCATGTGGTTTGCGTGTTCCAAGTTTATTTATGAGGTGGGATTCTCTGTCTTTCCTGTCTATGGTGCTGTTATTGTGTAGAAGCCACAGACCTTTCACTCGGATGTCATTGATTGAGTGATCTGATTGGTTGAAGTGATTGGGGATAGTTTTATCCCTTTGGTGGCGGATATCAGCCAAGTGTTCTTTGAAACGTGTGTCAAGGGTGCGTCCAGTTTCACCAATATACAATTGGGAACATTTAGAGCAGCTGATCAAGTAGACAATGTTATAAGTTTGACAGTTGAAGTGTTTTGTAATTCTCATATGAGATTTGGGGCCTTTGACTGTGGTGGCTGAGCACAAGAAAGGACAAGTCTTGCATTTAGGTTTGTTGCATGGAGAGGTTCCTGGAGGTTGGCTGACTGGTTTGCTGAGATTCGAATGCACCAGCAAGTCGCGGAGATTTGTGTCTCTCTTGTAGATGATCAAAGGGCGCTTGTCAAAGGTTTCACCTGTAGTGGGACTGGATCGCAAAATGTTCCAGTTGGACAAGATGATCCTTTTGATGAGGTGCACGGACGGGTGGTAAACTAGACTGAGGACTGGCCGATCCTCTGTGACAGCTTTGGGCTTCGAATGGAGGGCATTTGGCCGAGAGACAGAGTTGACTTTTTTCCGGGCTTCATTGATGACCTCGAGTGGGTAATGTCTGCGCAGGAAAAATCTAGTCATTTCAACTGCTTTGTCCTGAAAATTGTCTTCGTCTGAGCAGAGGCGTCGTAGTCTCAAGAACTGCGAGTAGGGAATGCTGTTTCTGGTGTTGGAAGTGTGAGATGATTGATAGTCCAGGTAGGAATGTGAGTCTGTAGGTTTGTAGTGGACTGTAGTGACTAGTTGTTCAGATTGAAGGGAAACTTCGATATCCAGGAAGCTTATGGATGTGTTTGAAATTTCATATGTGAACTTGATGGATGGGTGAAACGTTTGGACGTAATGGATGAATTGTAAAAGTTGGTCATGATTGAGGGATGTCATGCCAATGCAATCATCTATGTATCTTTTGTACAATTCAGGTTTGGGTTTCTTGTATTGTTGTAGGATTTGTTCCTCCAAATATCCCATGAATAAACAGGCATAGCTGGGGCCCATCTTAGTACCCATGGCGACTCAGCTAACTTGCGAGAACGTCTCATCTCCGAACGAAAATGTGTTCATGGTAAGAACCAGCTCCGCAAGTCGGACAAGGGTTGAAGTAGACAATGTTTGGTCACGTCGTTTGTCCAGAAAATGCTGGAGAGCTTTTAACCCGTCGGAGTGGGGTATGCTGGTGTACAAAGAGGTCACATCCAAAGTAAACAGGTATTGGGGTTTGAAGGTGTGGTCTTCATTTAATATTTGAATCAGATTCAATGTATGGTTAGTGTCTTTGATGAAGGTAGGCAAAGCCTGGACTATAGGTTGCAAAATGTGGTCAAGAAACTGAGAAATGTTTTCAGTGGGGCAGTTGCAAGCTGACACGATAGGACGGCCAGGATTGTTGGCTTTATGTATTTTGGGAAGTAAATAAAAAAAGTGATTGGACTGGAAGTTGTTTGATGAGTAGTCTGGCAGTGGGGGGCAGAAAAAAGTCAACTCTGTCTCTCGGCCAAATGCCCTCCATTCGAAGCCCAAAGCTGTCACAGAGGATCGGCCAGTCCTCAGTCTAGTTTACCACCCGTCCGTGCACCTCATCAAAAGGATCATCTTGTCCAACTGGAACATTTTGCGATCCAGTCCCACTACAGGTGAAACCTTTGACAAGCGCCCTTTGATCATCTACAAGAGAGACACAAATCTCCGCGACTTGCTGGTGCATTCGAATCTCAGCAAACCAGTCAGCCAACCTCCAGGAACCTCTCCATGCAACAAACCTAAATGCAAGACTTGTCCTTTCTTGTGCTCAGCCACCACAGTCAAAGGCCCCAAATCTCATATGAGAATTACAAAACATTTCAACTGTCAAACTTATAACATTGTCTACTTGATCAGCTGCTCTAAATTTTCCCAATTGTATATTGGTGAAACTGGACGCACCCTTGACACACGTTTCAAAGAACACTTGGCTGATATTCGCCACCAAAGGGATAAAACTATCCCCAATCACTTCAACCAATCAGACCACTCAATCAATGACATCCGAGTGAAAGGTCTGTGGCTTCTACACAATAACAGCACCATAGACAGGAAAGACAGAGAATCCCACCTCATAAATAAACTTGGAACACGCAAACCACATGGTCTTAATGACAAACCATAAGTAATCCACTGCGCAACAGAATTCAGACATGCCGTTTCATGTCTCTTCCTGTTCCCACACCTACCAGATTCTTGGCATCAGACACAATCTACTCCCTTATCTCTTGGCTCTTGCTCTGTGCCTTCTTCAGAACAGGGCTATACCGATATAGCATGGCCACTTCCCAAAATTGCAGAACTCATCTCACTTCCCTTTTGACATCATAGTTTCCTCCCCTCTCCCCATTTCTTACTACTGCTCATGACGACATGGGCATTCCATTTCTTACCCACTGGACGAGGCGGCAGGGAAGTTTTTAGTCCGTTTTTATTATCTATCGTTTGGTGTCTGTGATCTGTCTGTGACCGTGCGTTCGCGCGTGACAAAGGCTAGTTGGCCGAAAATTTGCGCTTGTTTTGTTTTGTCTTGTTGGATACGCGCTTACATTGGTTTTCTTGTTCTTCTGGTTTGTGTTTGCTTGGGCGCGGGCAGTCAAACTTGTTTTGGATCAGATAGAAAAGATATAAGCGTGACCATATAATTATTCTTCTCACCACAGCATGGAATTTTGTTGTTTTTGGATATCAAAGGAAAAGTTCTTTATCATTAGATAATAATGTGTTTTCTCTTTTTTCCTGGATGTCCATATAATTTTTTTTCTCATAAAAGACTGCAGAGACAGCCCTTTCAATAAACATTGTACTCAAGTATCAAGGACGATGAGTGACCTATGACATTCTGAACTTGTTGAAAGGTCATTATTTGCTTTCCATTTGTAGGTGTATGATAATCTCCCTTCTAGAAATGCCATACCAAATGAATCTACAAGAAGTTTACAAATCCTTGTGCAGAAACGTTTAATTAGGTCATATTTTGATATGTTATACGTTTATCATTCCATACAATCAACATTCGTGTGTTTGATGTCGATACAGTAGCATTATTATTGCTTTCTACTCACAGTCTTAACGCTTCCTTCCAAAACACAGACTTACCACGCTGCTACTTTTAAACTTATTCCAGTTGGTATTAGATTGAAAACAAACAAGGTTATTTTCAAACTGCAAAAACATGAGTTTTGGTAATGCTGTCCGTTTATATTCATGAGACATTACACACAGTTTCTTACCCATTCACAGTGAAAAGGTTGTTGTGCAAGTGTAACATCAGCCACCTTAATTCCGCCACTTTCATACTCACTTTTTTATAACCCACCTTTTAACCTTTTCGAGAGTGTTCTTGCTTGCATTTGTCCTTTGCCATAGAAAACGATATAGTATTACACACATTTTCTTCAGAACATTTTCAGGAATACATATTGCTTTCATAGCGTATATAAATTGGAGGATGGTAAAGCTCTTTATGACATATTTTACCAAAACATCCGGATTTCTGTTTCTATTATCTATCATTCACAATGTGTTTTCAGTTTGACGTCCAGTTTTCATCTAATGCTGAGGCAGACACCATATTACAAAACCATATACCCGATATTTTAAACTTGTTTTCCAATTTAGTCCTAAAGGCATATCGCGGAAAACTTTACTGCGTCCTGTCCTCACACCTCTTGTCTTTTTACCATTTATTTCTCGATCTCGATGCGAGAATATGTATCTAATAATTCTAATTTTATTTTTTATATCATCCTTATCTTTCTAACACATCGTCACATTGTCAGAATGAAGGGTCACTTTTAGTGTCGCAGATATTTCTTTATCAACCTACTTCATACTTTGAATGTTATTATCCGGTCTTGCTCGAATGACCAGTAACATGATTGCCGGAATGATTGCTGAGGGAGTGAATGGACATCTCTGTCAAATACCAGAATCTACAGAAAAGTCTTCACTTATCCAACCACAATGGCCAGTATGGTTTTTTGAATCTTCCATTAGTACTTTACACCATTGTAGGGAATTATCTCCGAAACCAGATTTTGAAAATGCCCACAGCATGTATTCTTTTGATATCCTATCAAAAGGCTTTTTGAAATCTATTGCTATGACAGCTTCAGGCAAAATTGCTGTATTTGAATAGTCCACTGGGTTTACAATTGTTTTAAGAATTATTGACATATTTCTGTCCTTCAGAAAACCAATCTGATCGCTATGTATTAATGAACTGATTACAGAAGATTACCTAAAGGCTGAGCATTTTGCTTAGAGTTTATAGTCTGTGTTAGTTAACAAAATTGGTCTGCAGTGGTTTAGTTTAGCTCTGGGTACTTCTTTTCCTTGGTGTTTTTAAAGTGACAAATGTAGGTGTATGATAATCTCCCTTCTAGAAATGCCATACCAAATGAATCTACAAGAAATTTACAAATCCTTGTGCAGAAACGTTTAATTAGGTCATATGTGAGTCCATCAAGACCAGGCGATGAACCATTCTTGAGTTCTTTTAGAGCCTAAGTTGCTTCATTTACTGAAATACGGCCTTCACAAGTTTTTTTTCTTGTTTGTTAAGCTTAGAAACCTCACTTCGCCATAGTATATATATATATATATATATATATATATATATATATATATATATATATATATATATACATACATATATATATATGTATATATATATATTCTCTCTGGAAACTCATGTGACGATTTTTTTCTTTTTGCATAAATTTTCATGACAGCCTTTTTGTGCTCGGAGAATGTCATGCTGATAAATTACCATTTCACCTTTGTCTAATTCCAGTTTGGTTATAAGATTTAAGTTAAATTTGCTCCGCTTGACTCTGAATTACGAAGAATTTAGTGTTCTTCTCACCTTCCTCAATCCATTTTACCCTCGCCCTTGTCCTGGCATTTCGTTTTTTGTTTTAATCTTCGCCATAGAGGTCGGGGCAAGAGGGTTTGTGGGCACCTCTGCTTATGATCTCATGAAACAACTCGCCATTTCTGGGAAGAAGAGGACTAGAGCCCTTAAAGCGATGGCAGAGGCAGCAGAAAGGAGCTCAAGCTGGATCTGGGCAAGGAGGAACGAAAAAAGTGAACTTCATAAGGATTAAATTCCCTACAGATGATGTGTGCCCCGTTAGCACATTGGTAAAACCGCGTACCGCAGTTCTGAAGCGCAGAATCGCCCAGGTTCGATCCCCGGCGTGGGAAAAAAAAAAAAAAAAAAAAAAGACAACAGCAGAAGGGCATCCAGGAGTCATGACCTGGATGTGGCCCGGCCCCCCGAGAGTGTAAGGAATTCAGGGCCGAAACACTTGTCTAAAGGGGGTTACTTCTCTGAAGACCTTCTGTTGTCTAGCTCTCCCTAGAGTTTCTTTCTACCTGCACATGGTCAGTCCATTGACTTCCGGGAATAGTTCGGAGGACATTCGGGAAAGACCGAAGGACACTGGGAAAGACTAGATCTGCGGGCTTTGTGGGTTGGCTTCCCACCTTGCCTTTGATAACATGCCACGAGTTTTTCAAATGAAAGATGCTCCCAGGATTCACCGAAAGGGGGAGAGAATGATGAATCCATCGGCACTGACTCCATCACGACTGGAAACGCACAACGGACCATGATTAATGACCAGTTGGAATTTCCGTGTGCGTGTGGAAGGAGATTCACCACCAAACGCGGCATGAAGATCCACAGGACAAAAATGGGCTGTTTGAAGACACATACGAACCAGCAGCAGCGCACTGCGATAGCAGGAGAGACGTTGGATGACCAAGGCCAGGAATTAAACCATAGTGCCAAGGACATCCACGCTGACGGTTCTGATGCGGATTTTGCACAAGCTCTTAACGCCAAACGTGGAAAACTCAATTTGCCGCCTGCTGGTGCAAAAGAACAATGGGAGAAATTAGATGAGGAACTTGTCCTTAAGCTGAATGCGCTAATAGGGAACAGTACGCTGGAACACAAACTTGACACATACGGAGACATCATATACTCTATCTGCAGGGACACTTATGGAGTGAAGCAGCCAAAGACAAAAACGCCTCCCCAGAAATCCAGAAGACAGCAACAGATGGAGAGCATCCGGAGGGAGAAAAGGAAGCTTAAAAAGCGAATGAAAACTGCCTCAGAATTCGAGAAGCAAGGGCTCCTGGAACTCTGGAAAGATCTGAAGGCCAAACACAATGCTCTCAGCAAAGTGGAATCAGCAAGGCGAAGAAAGAGCAAAAAGAAGAAGACTCAAGATCGTTTCTTCAAAGATCCCTTTGACTTTTCAAGAAAGCTGTTTGAACAACCCAAATCAGGGACTCTCACAGTGGGCAAGGAAACCCTAGAGCAGCATCTCAGGGAAACATATTCCGATTCTCAGCGCGAGGCACCACTTGAAATCCAGAATCTGGTTTGGCCTGCAGCGCCAGAAGGAAAATTCAATAACAAACCACCAACACTGGATGAAGTGAAGAACGTAGTAAAGAAAGCCAGAGCCAAGTCAGCACCTGGACCAAACGGAATACCATACCTGCTCTACAAGAAATGCCCAAAAGTGCTCGAGTGGCTCCACAAGATGATTCGATCAGCATGGAGGAACCAGAAGATCAGCGACCAATGGATGAGAGCTGAAGGAGTGTACATTCCGAAGGAGCAAAACTCCAGCAGCATCAATCAGTTCAGGCCAATATCACTTCTGAACGTCGAGGGGAAAATCTTCTTCTCTGTTATGGCGGCAAGATTGACAAAATACCTGACTGAAAACAAGTATCTGGATATGTCAGTCCAAAAGGGAGGCATACCAGGAATGCCTGGATGCTTGGAACATGCCACGTTGATTTGGGATGCCATCCAAAAAGCAAGAACAGACAAGAGAGACATTGACGTAGTTTGGCTTGATCTGGCGAATGCATATGGATCAGTTCCACACGATATGATCCAGCTGGCTCTTGAAATGTATCACATCCCAGAAAACATCCGAACAATGCTGAGGAAGTATTTCCAAGGGTTCTCAATGCGGTTCTCTACCAAAGAATACACCACGGACTGGATAGACCTAGAGGTGGGCATTGCAATGGGCTGTGCAATCTCTCCCATACTGTTCGTGTTGGCAATGGAAGTCATCTTGAAAGCTGCAATGAAGAGTTCAGGTCCAGTGAATCTGGGAGATGGATACCAGATGCCTCCTCTGAAAGCTTTCATGGATGACACAACAGTCTTGTCCACGGATGAGGAAGAGACACACCAAATCTTAAAGCAGCTGGATGAGCTGGTGGCCTCTTCAAGAA
This sequence comes from Monoplex corrugatus, assembly GCA_030674185.1. Classification (NCBI taxonomy): domain Eukaryota; kingdom Metazoa; phylum Mollusca; class Gastropoda; order Littorinimorpha; family Ranellidae; genus Monoplex; species Monoplex corrugatus. Next base: position 31,407,318 of record JAPXFY010000024.1, read on the forward strand.
TGAGGTTCAAACCTAAGAAATCCCGAAGTCTCTCACTGCGAAAAGGAAAAGTGGCAGATTCAGTCAAATTCATGGTAGCCAACCAAGCCATCCCCACTGTCACAGAAGAGCCAGTAAAAAGTCTCGGAAGATGGTATGATGACTCCCTGAAAGACACACAAAGGGGATGTGAAACCAAGCAAACAGCAGAAGAAGGCCTGAAGAAAATAGATAACTGCGGACTGCCAGGCAAATACAAAGTCTGGTGTCTACAGTTCATGCTGATACCAAAGCTGCTGTGGCCACTGCTAATCTATGACATTTGCACCAGCACAGTCGAAGCAATGGAAGCCAAAATCAACAAATACACAAGAAAATGGCTCGGTGTCCCACCTGGTCTCACTGATGTTGCATTCTACTGTCGTCAAGCAATGCTGAAGCTACCTCTCAAATCCATAGTGGAGGAATACAAAGTTGGAAAAGCAAGACTGTTGAGCATGCTGGAGGAATCGGAAGACAATATCGTGAGATCAGTTCATCCAAAGCTGAGAACTGGCAGAAAGTGGAAAGTCCAAGAGGCTGTAAACAATGCCAAGAGAAACCTCAGCATCAAAGAAATAATTGGACACACGCAAACCAACAGACAGGGACTGGGAGCAACAAAAATGCAGTGGTGGTCCAAAGCCAAAGGGAAGGAAAAAAGAGACATGATCATACAGGAGTTGAAGGAAGAAGAAGATGTCAAAAGAGTTCAGAAGGCAGTCCAGCAAGGTCAACAGGGGCAATGGACAACATGGGACAGTGCACTCCAAAGAAGTCTCAGCTGGAACGATATGTGGCACATGGCTCCTCTAAGGATAAGCTTCCTCCTCAGATCTGTATATGACCTGCTCCCCTCGAATGCAAACTTAGTGAAATGGGGGAAAGCAGACGACCCAGCATGTCCGCTCTGTCAGAAGAAACAAACAGTGGAACATGTCCTAAGCTCTTGCAAAGTAGCGCTAGCCCAAGGAAGGTATACATGGAGGCACAACCAAGTTCTGAAAGTGATCACAGATGTGGTTAGCGAAAAAACCATGACCCCAAACGCACCAATTGCTATGACAACGTTCTACAAAGCAGGAGGGAAACAGGTCTGGCCCGAAAGTGCTATGACAACCAGCACATTGCCAAAGGGTCTTCTGGATGGAGCAGTCGACTGGGAGTGTACAGCAGACCTCCCAGAGTGGAGAAATTACCCAGATGTCATCAGCAAGACAGGCATGAGACCAGACATCGCTCTCCACTCTGACTCCTCGAAACAAGTGATTCTGATAGAACTCACTGTGCCATACGAAAGCAGAATGGAAGAAGCACATATCTACAAGACCGAAAAATACGCCGGTCTTGCCAGCACCCTGAAGAAAGCAGGTCTGCGGGTCAAAATCTTCGCCATAGAGGTCGGGGCAAGAGGGTTTGTGGGCACCTCCGCTTATGATCTCATGAAACAACTCGCCATTTCTGGGAAGAAGAGGACTAGAGCCCTTAAAGCGATGGCAGAGGCAGCAGAAAGGAGCTCAAGCTGGATCTGGGCAAGGAGGAACGAAAAAAGTGAACTTCATAATGATTAAATTCCCTACAGATGATGTGTGCCCCGTTAGCACATTGGTAAAACCGCGTACCGCAGTTCTGAAGCGCAGAATCGCCCAGGTTCGATCCCCGGCGTGGGAAAAAAAAAAAAAAAATAGACAACAGCAGAAGGGCATCCAGGAGTCATGACCTGGATGTGGCCCGGCCCCCCGAGAGTGTAAGGAATTCAGGGCCGAAACACTTGTCTAAAGGGGGTTACTTCTCTGAAGACCTTCTGTTGTCTAGCTCTCCCTAGAGTTTCTTTCTACCTTCTTTCTACCTGATAGAATCACGAATTTTTTCTGAATTCGTTCAGTCAATGGGTCATGACTAAGGATAGCATGACACTGGTTTCACTGAGTTTAGAGGAAAATATTTTCATTCTTTTCTTTTACTGCTTTCTTTTCACAGTACTGTATAACTACTATCTTTTATTCGTAATTTCAGTAATTTCTATTTCTTTTGAGCATCCAGCTCATCGTATTCTATTAAAAAGTCATCTATTATCTCGTTCATATTTGAACGAAATTGATATCTTTTTATAAACTCTTGATATTGGAACACGTGATCAGAATGTAGACACATCTGTTGTCAGAGAATGGGACTGCATAATACTGGATTTGGCTGTGTTGTTGACGATGCATTCACTCGAGAAAATATAATCACTTCTCCTCGCTATAAAGGTTTTATTTCTTGACCAAGAAATTCTTTCTCCGTAGGATAGAACATTCCCCGTGTATCATACAGTCCACAGGCATTCTCAAAGTGGTTGAATAAATGAAAACACAGTCAAGGTGCTTTTCGCCAGTAATTATGTCTAAGTCGTTACTGAGTACGAGATTTAACTCACCACAAACCAAAACATGTTCACACTCTCATTGACCGTGTTTTGGAAAAAAAAAAACCCCAACAATTGAAAAATGGAATATTCTCTGTGACATAATTTGGCACATAGACATTAAACAGGAAAAGCTCAGCTATTTCTGAACACATGCTGATTGTTAAAACTCTGTCAGTTTATATTGTGTTGCCAATTATAAGAAAGACTTTTTCTCAACCAAATTGTTTGACCTTTGTTATGATTAGTGCCGGCCTGATAAATCAGATATCCTCGCCACTCTGGTTTTCATGAATCAACCATCGAACCACTTCTGTAATATTCTTGAATACAAATAATATATTTCTTTTCTTTGGAGTGTCTTAATAATCTCTCTCTGTCTCTCTGTCTGTCTGTCTGTCTCTCTTTCTCTCTCTATGTGTATTTCTCCCTCTGTCTCTCTGTTTGTCTCTGTCTGTCTGTCTCCCTCTCTCTCTCTCTCTCTCTGTTTCTCTCTCTCTCACTCATTCCACGAACGTTTGGAGAGACATTTTTTAAAGTAACAACCATGGACACCTAAGTAACACTCAAGGAGTTAAGACATCGGAAAGCCCACTAGAAAGGCATGGTCGTCAACAGTGAACCCAATCCTAGTCTCAATCCCAATCTGAGGTGAATCGCCATCCATGACATCCAGATACGTGATCGTCTTGGTGTCCGTCACACAGAGACACACAGACACAGACACAGACACACAGAGACACAGACACAGACACACACAGACACAGACACAGACACAGACACACACCACACACACACATACACATTTATACACACTCATATCCACAAAGCATGATGGCCGACAAAAACAACAACAACAACAGCAACAGCAACAACAAAAACAACAACAGCAGCACCACTACCAACAGCAACAACAACAAAAAGAAAACACTCATATACAAGTGCTCACATATACATCAACATCGATGCAGAACATGAAAAAACAGAGGAAAAGGTAGACACATATCATGACAAACTTACAGACATAAAGATAACAATCAACAGACAAAACACACAGACAGTTTGACAAACTTGCCGTTCTCCAGTTGTCTTTTCCCTTTCTTCACTTTTCCTTTATCTGTATTAGCCAGCAGAATCGGCCAAGCCAAAACAGCATTCAAGAAGATGAAAAACATTCTTACCAACAAATACCTATCAATTAACATCAGGGAGAGAGTTATATAGAACCGATAATGATATACGGTTCTGAGGATTGGACAGTCAACATGCAAAGCCAGTCCAAGATTGAGGCAGCCGAGATGTGGTTTCTGAGAAGAATGTTGAGAGTTCCATGGACAGCAGAGAAAAACAAATGAGACAGTCTTGATGGAGGCAGATACAAGATCATTGATAAGAAAGATTAGGAAAAGACAGGCAACGTTTTAGGCCGTTTTATGAGGAAAGGGGAATAAGAGCACTTGGTCACAAAAGGAAAGCTGGAGGGAAAGACAGCACCAGGTAGATCCAAGGAGAAAATAGTGGACGGACTTGCAGGGTGGCTGAGGACGAAGAGGGTGGAAGATGTGCTTGCGGCAACAAGGGATAGATGCATATGAAGGGCCATGATCGCCAACGCCAGGGTGGCAGGGCACATGATGATAATGATGATGATGATGTATTTCAAGAAAAGCCCAAACTTTCCATTCCACCGATACCAACGACAGCTTGGCCTCTTTTTGAGAGACAGGATCTTCCTTGTACCCAGAACGCCGACTTTCGGAGTCTCAGAGCGACAGCGAATAAACTGAACCAAAGAGAATAGTACAACTACACTACGTACTATTCTTTTTGGCTGAATTGCTCGCGTCAGTGATGGACTCAAGAGTTGATTGATGCCCTTTGAGAAGGCCTTTTTGTGATTTGTCTTTTTTTCGTGCCCAGTTGGATACTTTTTTATCATCGATCTTTTGAGACTGGCTGACCTCATTTCTTTTTTTTTTCCGGTGATATGGGAGAGAGGGGTGGGTGGGTGGACACTAGTGGATACGTCACACGCTGGGTCAGACTGTTTATGGTCGGGGCTGTTTGCATTGTCAACACACCACATCTTTTTCATATTGTGATTGTCCAGAATTAAATGCAGCTGGAGCACACCGGCGTTTTTGCAAAAGACCTGTTCCTTGTGGCACATCTTTGCATTAAAGAAGTTGACTTTTGAGTGAATTTTTTTCTGATGGGATGGTTGAAGTTGTGATGAAAACAAACCCTCGCCCAGTTAAAAATCTGGTCACTGTATTGCCCAAGTCCCTAGCTCTCTCTTGTTTGATCTTTGAATAAATTTTGCATCCTATTTTTGCAAGAGCAAGCTGTATTTCAGTGTTTGCCTCAGATATCGGTATGTTATCCATCCAGACTTTTGTATTGGTATTTTTTTTTCAATTTAGGTCAAGTGTCATTCTCGAACAGCGTTGAGTGTACACTAGCTCAGCATTCTCTTGTGTGTGTGTGTGTGTGTGTATGTGTGTGAGTGTGTGTGTGTGTGTGTGGTGTGTGTGTGTGTGTGTGTGTGTGTGTGTGTGTGTGTGTGTGTGTGTGTGTGTGTGAGGATGACGGTTTGGCTCAGAGGTCACAATAATAATCTATTTGGAAACACACTTTAAAGACTTTTAAACATTTTTGTCTTTCGTAACATAAAATCAAAGACACCGCCTGACCTTTTTATACTTAATAACAAGTTTAAATGGTTTCAAATTCAATTTGTTGACAGATATCGTGCAACAAACGTTGTTTTAATTAAAAGAAAGCGAAATTTGTCAACGATAATCTGTGTAGTTTTTGCGGAGAACGAAAAGATAGCAGTGTACATTCTCTGTGGAGTTGTAAATCATGCCATGTAATTTTGGCAAAATGTTGAACAGCTGCGGAAAAAATGGCGTCCTCCAGATTTTAATATAAATGAGGTTAAGGTGGCTTTCTCTGAATATGCCTGGATGCCCCTCACCTCTTGATAATCCAAGCAACAGGTTTGATGAATACTACACGGAACGAGACGCCACACCTGTTTGGGGAGCATAGGACCTTTCCATTCAAGGATCTAAATACTGACAAAATGCTCTGGATCCGACTCCGACTCCTGGGTTGCTTCCCTGCCCCCCCCCCCCCCCAAAGAACTTTCTTCTTTTCCCTATTTTCTTTTTTTCAATATCAGGTTTCTGCTTTGCCTTCCTCAAAGATTTCTGTTTCGTTTTGTATTTTGCACCAAAAGGGGCATATCGTCAAAAGTCTGCTTCATCTGCTTGTTTTTGTCTTTCTGTCTGTTCTTACCATTACAAGGGAGACAATCCTGCTTTGTCTCCCTTGGACTTCCAACGATATGCTTACACTTACTTTACTTTTAATGTGAAACGAAAAGGGACAAAGAACTGGAGGAGGTTCTGGATTTAGGATAGACTCAGTTCTTGGCTTTATGATAATAGCTGCTAAAAATTGAAAACAAATGATACTTTATCTCGTCGTTTCGCTTTTAAAATAAAGCTGAAAATGATCTACCTACCTACATACCCACTCACCTACCTGCTTATCTCGACACTGAACCCCCCTCCTCCCGGATATATCGACATTTAAAGAAAAACGGGCATGCAATTGAAGAACATAATGGTACCATTAATGGTGTGTATTTTACATTTCAGTGAGAGTGGTTGTTTTCTTTCACGAACTTTGACCTTAAGACGTAATTGAATCAACTTCAACTCTTCTCATATTCATTTACGTGTGTGCTTATATGCGTGAATCTCTCTCTCTCTCTCCCTCTCTCTGTGACTGTGTCTGTCTGTCTCTTTGTTTGTCTGTCTGTCTGTCTCTCTGTGCAAATGGGCGGAGAGCAACTGAAGAATGTGATGGACACAAAATTAGCGCTATAAATATATAAGGAGATCATGTATTCCCGCATACATGTGAATGTGTATTTATTTGTTTATATGTCCCAGCAGTTTGTTTCTGTGGATCAATAGTCAGATGAAGGGCTGAGAGAATACAGTTGTGAAGGCAATGGGGGATGAGAAATTGCGTTAGAAAGAGAGAAGAAGAGATTCTATAGGTGGCTCTGGATAGTGGGCAATACCTTTGTTCTCTGGCAGCTGCGTCATACTTGTGGGATGGAGGGGATCGTTGTTCCCGTCTATCTCCTGAATTTCTCAGGGCTGGCTCCAAGTGCCATATCCCCTTACACCGCCACAGCTGGAGGGTTAAACGGCTTTAAGGGATGAGGTTTATTGTCGCCGGGCAGATGAACTTCCTCAAAGACGTCAACTTCTACGGCGGAGGGTCTCCAAGTAGTTCATCGACCTCGTGTTTATGACCGGAACAAGCTACCTGGTTGTAGAGAGGTTGGCAGCTCAGGTCAAGTGTCACGTGCCTGAAAGGCTGAGTGTACCCTAGTTGAACATCCAGTGTGTGTGTGTGTGTGTGTGTGTGTGTGTGTGTGTGTGTGTGTGTGTGTGTGTGTGTGTGTGAGTTTGCGTTTGTGTGTGTGTGTGTGTTAGTTTGCGTGTGTGTGTGTGTGTGTGTGTGTGTGTGTGTGTGTGTGTGTGTGTGTGTGTGAGTGCGTGTGTGTGTGTGTGTGTGTGTGTGGGTGAGTGTGTGTGTGTGAGAGAAAGAGAGAGAGGGACAGAGAGAGGGAGTGTTTGTGTGTGTAGATGCAACAGAGAGGAGATGACAACATGGGCCAAGTAACAGGCAGAGTGTACCCTAGCTCAGCATCCTGCATGTGTGTGTGTGTGTGTATGTGTGTGTGTGTGTGTGTGTGTGTGGTGGTGTGTGTGTGTTTGAGTATATGTAAATGTGTGGGGATGGGGAAGGAGAGTGCGTTTGTGGCATAGAGAAAGACACGGTATGATACTGTAATTTGGATCAAGGGTCACACACTCAGCAGACTGAGTATGCCCTGGCTCACCTTGTGTGTGTGTGTGTGTGTGTGTGTGTGTGTGTGTGTGTGTGTGTGTGTGTGTGTGTGTGTGTGTGTGTGTTTGGGTGAAATAACGTACTTCGTCTTTACATCTGCAATGTGTTGCAAGTGCATCGTTTTGTGTAATTGTCTGCAGTGTGTGACGTGTGTTTAGCTCACTCACGTCTTGTCGCCCTTGATACATACAAACAATTTATCATTTTGACTCCCGCACCCTATCTACCAGCATCCTGCATTGTCATCCATGACACCAAAACAAAACCTTCAGCCTTTTACTCCCTCACCCGATCCACCAGCTTCCTGCAGGAAGCTGACGGATCAGATGAGGGAATGAAAGGCTGATTTTTTTGCAGTTGGTAGATAGGGTGCGGGAGTAC
>JAPXFY010000024.1:31420061-31442561 GCA_030674185.1 Monoplex corrugatus
GCTTTGAAGACCTTCTGCTGTCCAGCTCTCCCAAAAGTTTCTTGTTACTCTCTGCATGCTGAAAGCTGTGGGACAACCTGGCCTGAGTTCTGACCATTTTCTACATCATATTTGTGGCAACGCGCTCTCTCCGCTTATTTGAAAACCTTGGCAAATTACTAAACCCAGACTGATTCTGTCATATTTCCAGTGGAAAGCAATCCATAAGATCTGTCTTGAGGGCCCGACCACCTCGGAGACACGGTTTCAAAGACAGGTAGAAAAAATAATGGCGACAGCAGATGGGCAGAATCAAAAGAAAAATAGCATAACAATGTGGATTTGTCGAAGGGAAAAGAACTATTAGTGCCGTATACATCTTAAGAACACTCATAAAAAGGTCAACTGAATTGAATAAGGATACAAGGATACATATTTATGTTTTGTTGATGATATCAAGGCTTTTGATTGGGTAAGACATCAAGTAGAAAGGCTCAATGTTCATGGAAAGTACCTCAGAATAATAAGGAATACGTAGTGCCAACAAACAGCACCAATGAGAGTAGAAAATCATATAAGCTCTTTCCAAAATATCAAGAGAGGTTTAAGTTACCTGATTTGTGTTCACTTTACAGCAAACTCATCATTGAGAATCCCAGAAAAGTGCCCTAGAATAAAGGTTGGATGAAAACATGAGTAAATTTCTGATTCTGATTCTGATTTTAATTCTGAAACTCCCAGGCACCTGTGGAACTTAGCAGACATAACGAAGAACCAAACATGTGTGGTGTAAGGTGTTTAAAATCCTGTGTCAAAAGAGCAACTTCATTCAGATCTGAACAGTACGACAAACGTCTTCGTCTATTATCCTGACTTGGACTCGTTTTAGCGCGGTGTTTAACCCTAATATGGCTGGAGTAATCGGCCTGGCTATAAACAATACGAACATCTGCTGTCCTGACAGATGGTATATGACACTGGAAAAAATTCTGAATAGAACTTGTCAGCATATTTCAATTTTCTTCTGTCTATATTTTACAACAAACTACCGGGAAAACATTAAAAAGTCGCACAGTGCACAGGACTTTAAAAATCAACAAAACATGTTAAATTTTACTGTCTGTCAGTGATGATGTTATGCTAGATACTCTGTCACTTAAAGGATGTTATGGCACTACATCAGCGATATGAATCTGAATCTATCTATCTATCTAACTATCTATCTATCTATCTATCTATCTATCTGTCTGTCTGTCTATCTATCTGTCTATCTTTCTATCTATCTATCTATCTATCTATCTATCTATCTATCTATCTATCTATCTATCTATCTGTCAGTCTGTCTGTCTATCTATCTATCTATCTATCTATTTTCTATCTATCTATCTATCTATCTATCTATCTATCTGTCTGTCTATCTATCTATCTATCTATGTGTCTGTCTGTCTATGTATCTGTCTATCTGTCTGTCTGTCTGTCTGTACATATATATATATATATATATATATATATATATATATATGTGTGTGTGTGTGTGTGTGTGTGTGTTACGTATATGTATACACATATGAAACGTTATCTAAATTGATGTTAAATAATATACGATGAATAAGGCAACATAAAAAATTGACATTCTTTAAGTACAGATTATTTTATTGATATAGATTATTTTTATTGATATGGAAGATTCACTTTGAAACGAAAAACCAGCTTTACAATTTCACAAATCAAAAACAAAAACAAAAAACCCAAAAATTCAGTGACCTATAAGAAAAAAGGAATCTGCAACCTAAGCAAGCACTTACTTTCGAAAGTTTTCAAAGAATTCCATGATGTAGCTTATCACAAGGGGGGAATAAGAGCTCTCTGTCTCTTTCTGTGTATGCCCACCCATAAACATGTGATTCTTTATTCCAAGTAAAGAAATGAACATTTGGGTTGAAAATTTCGATTTAAGTCTAACAGCTAGATTGTAATCATCTTCAGCTAAAGCACAACATATTGCGTTGAGTGTTTGCAGATATGTGGGATTGATGCTGACATTGTAGAGGACTTGCACTGGCTGCATTTTCTCGGTAGATGCTCTAGCCTGTGAAATATGTCATGCACACTCACGTGTCCCCTCGTTTCGGTAAACTACGTCATGGAATTCTACTCAAAATTTCTACTTTCCAAAGTAAGTCCTCACTAATGTTTCAAATTATCTAATATTATTTTGATTTCATGAGGGCAATCGGATGCAAGAATTAAACGCAGGGTCGTGTACTCTAATACATGGTCCATATTTTTACTTCTTTTGAAGTAGTGTTCTCTCATGATTGATAATGCGTTGGTCTGTGATATAGTATTTTGTTTCAGATCCATCAATCGCAGTTGGTGTGACAGACATTGATCAGCTCTAATCAGACGCTCGAATCAACTGACACCAAGTTCCTGTTCTTGTCACACTGGTTGGGTATCAGGACCACATCTGTTTTCTGGTGACCACGTCCTGTTTTCTTCTGTTCCTCCTCCTTTCCTCCAGGTGTCTGCCTGCTGTTCAAGATTACTAACCTTTCCAGCTTGCTTATCTTCATTTCCTTACATACATGTTCCCTGTCTTCTGCCCTCTTTCACTCCACCTTCAATTGTGGTTACAGTCGTTTGTGAACTTTGTGTAGCCTAAAACTACAGATACTGTATAAACGAGCTAAAAATGGCAGTGATGAGCAACGTGTCCCAGAGGTATATGTTTGCTGTCACAGATCATGACCCACCCTTTATTCCATGGGACAACCCTGACAACATCATCAGTGCTGAAACAGAATCGTCTGTTAAGAAGATCATCAACTGCGGGGCTACTGAGGTGAGGAAAAAGTGAAATGAAATGGTCACTTATGTCGCTTTAGGCCTCGGCTCCTTCTGAAGGGGGGCGTTATACAATAAAAGGAATAATTAATAATAATGTGAAAAAGTAAATTTCAAACAAGGTAATGGCGTGACACATATGCAAATAAATAATATGAATACATAACATGATCACAAGAAACAGTGCCATCAGCTTAGCATACTGAATTTTGATCGCAATTTAGTGGTCTTCTAGAAATACGCACAAAGTTTCCTCAGTATTCTTAAATTCAGATATGCGAAAAGTATACTAACACGCAACAGACATGGCCGTTCATAAAATGTACAAGGGATGTATTCCTGCCGAATATTAGAAAGAGCAGGACAGCAAAGCAAAACGTGCATTTTGACATCTGTTGCATTCTTACATAACGGGTAAATCGATGCATTCTTGGGAACATTTTTATACAAATTACGATGAACAGGAATATTTGTTATTCCCAGTCTAATCTTTTTTTTTACATACGTTACTTAGCTAAATTTGAAGGCTAATTAGGGTTCAGAACAGCTGAAGTTAGTGTGTCAGGTGTCTGACACACGCTCTAACATTTGAGTTAATTTCATAATGCACAGCCGTAGTCAACTTAAGGAGTTAAGCGGCTATCATGGACAGTTCCCTTGCTCTAAGCTAATGCACAGTTAAACAGCTGCAAACAAGAAAGGGAACGTATGACCCTTAACACAGAGCAAAGTGTGGTTGTATGAGATAAAAAAAAAAATTATAGTGTGTATTTGTCGTATATCAATGTTCACAGGTAGCGATGATGCTGGGCATCCCAGGCAACATAGTCAACATGGTTGTGTTCATTCGTCAGGGTCTGAAGAACAGGGTCAACCTCATGCTATTCTGTCTGGCCATGGTTGACTTCCTCAATCTCACCTGTTTCTTTTCCATCAGCGTCCACTGTTTCATTGAGCCGTTAGACCCCATCCTGGCACAGAACGTAAAAATCCTGCAGTATCCACAAGTGCTGTATATCAACTTGACGGCTGTACTGTTGTCTATGACATTTGTAACCATGCTTTCTGTGGATCGGTGTCTTGCAATAACTCTGCCACTCAAAGCTGCTCGAATTCTCACTTACAGGCGAACCCTGATCACCATTATCGTGGTCTCAGTGACGATCATTGGTGTAAACATCCCCAGCTTGTGGGTGGATACTGTCTCGTGGGTAACTGATCCTATCAGCAATCAGACCATTGCAAAATTAGTTCCTACACAGTTTCTGCTCCAACACCCTTTTTATGGTGATTTTTTTCGGATATTTAAGACAGCACTTAAAGTGGTTTGCCTTTTGGCAGTCGTCGTCAGTTGTTCCATCACTGTCAGAACCCTCAGAACTGCTAGTAAAACAAGAGCAGAAATGGCAGAAACACAAAATCGACAGTCAGAAAATCAGATCACTGTCATGCTGTTGTATGTGTGCACAGTGATGGTGATTTGCTTAATACCCGAGCAAATCTTTACATTCGTGATTTTAACAGTTCCAGAATTCTACATCTTCAAGAAATATCACAACGCATTTCTCGTTTGTCATTATTCTATCTTCTTTGCCCAGTGTGTCAACTCTACATCTAATTTCTTCTTGTATGTGTTACTCAGCTCAAGATTCCGCGTGACACTTATGGAGCTGCTTCCATGCAGACAGAAGTGATTATGAAACTATAATGATGATCGGGTGCCGAAAATGACAGTACCCTGTATCAATTTCCCAAAGCTAAAAAATCTCAGAGTGACATATCTGATTAGTAGAATATTTGCTTGCTGGGACGTTAGTACACGTACAACCGGGACGTCTGCGACAAAATGAAGTCATTATTAGATATAAAATGTGCCAAATTCATATTGACGATATCGACAATATATCGATATACAAATTATATTGATTCATTTGTTTGCTTTTACATGGAGTGCAGGGGTAGACATATCTTTCAAGCGTAAAACTTTACATAGTTCATTGCTTTTTAATGTTTCTTTTCACAGCGCTCTATTTATAAACTTGATTTAAGGATATTTTTTCACACTGCACATCTGTTCATCTGCCTGTCTATGTCTTTGTTTCTCTGTCTGTTTTTGTGTCTGTCTTTGCTTGTCGTCTGTCTGTCTCCCTCTCTCTCTCTCTCTCCCTTTGTAATTCTGTTTGCTGGTGACGTCATTCTTGTATCAAATACAGTGTGTGGATTGCAAAATCAGCCGAACATTCTTTACGAAGCGATGCACAAACTACGGCTCATTGTCAGTCTATGGAAATCAATTGTTGTTGCATGAAGACATGGCTGTCATCTAATCCTAACGAACACTGGCTGTATGGCTCCGAGGTTATTGAGGTTGTGAATGCTTGTAAATACCTTGACATTTTCTTGTACACAGGGCTTTCATTTTCACATCCTCCAGCCGATATGTCAGAGCGTGCTAGAAGAGGTAAGTATATATTCTCAAGCATTTGTGGACACTTTGGTACAAACGTCACAGCATATTTTTCAAACTGTTTGGTATTCCTGTACAACCGATGCTGAATTACGGTGCTGAATTATAGGATCTAACAATTCATTTAGCAACTATTGACAGAATTATGTATTTGCAGTTAGGCAATTTTGAACTGTTAACGTCAGAACTCCCAATGGCTTGGTATAAGGGAAAGACAGGAAGATATCACTCTCTATACAAGGATCTATGTAAAGTGCATCAAGTATTTGTAGAGAATCATAAAAATGAAAAATAACATCTTCCACATTTTTACACGAACTGAATGAGAAAACATGGGCTAATAGTTTTTGTACAAGTACGGTTTTAAAGATATGAGAAATAACCAAGGGATCGGAAAGGAGCGATTGTTTCTACAGCTTTTAAAGGACATGGCGTACGTACGTACAAGACTGGACCAATAATATCAACAGCAACAGATGTGCCCTGTATTCATCGTTCAAGTCAAAGGTTTTGATGCCTCTGTTTTTACAACATGTAAAACTGCTTGAAGGCAAGAAACTCTTTGATACAAATGCTTTTGGGCGTTTTTCAGGTTAATGTACACAAGATGCGATTTGCAACAAAAATAACTGAGAATGTTTTCTTACGTCCAGTATGCAAAATTGAAATATGATCTGAAATACGTTCTAGTTGAACCTGTCCTGTGTTTAAAGAGACCAAGAGATTGTGGCAGGACCCTGATTGCTGTGTTGAAGCAATGATACTGTGACCAGGGAAGACCACTGAACCGATTGATACAAAGATACTGTAAAGACCGACCTCATCCAGTATGTCATAAACACCACCAACTGGGAAGACATTGCCCCAACGGAGTAAGTTACTGACAACAACGTACGCAAAGCACGATCATATTTCATTAATAGCACATAACAGCTGCTATTCAATAGAAGGGGAACCAAGGGAAGCAGAACCCAAGACGCAGGACTGTTTCCCATGCAGCACCTATTGAAGAACATGTTCCTGCAGGATCAGTCTTGTATTCCACATGAAGACTTACACCAGGTGATAACCGACCTAATGTGCCTAATCATCCGTCGAATTAGCAGAAGAATCTTATTACTTGATACATCGTGAGGATTGATTAACTCTGCTATTGTGCAGTAAACAGATGGATATTTACATTATATAGTGACTGCATTGTCTAATATATTCACCTGGTATGGACAACTGTCCCTCTGGGCTTTCCATCCTCATAAGTAGGGGTGAAGCATGGTCATTGCTTACTGATTAAGGAAAGAGAAATCAGGTCCTGACCAAGTATCTGAGGGAATTACTTTCCATAACATGTCTCATACAATAGCGAGCTGTGGGTATGTGTGGAATAGAATCAACAACTCGTTGCACCCAAGGAACAATTTCTAGCACCAGTTGAACGAAGCATGTTTGCATGGTTTAGTCATGTTACTCGCCAAGTCCATACTTCAGGACACCCTGGACACCCCGGGTGAAGACTGTAACAGAGATCTGCAGAAGAAGAGCTGGGCACTGAATATTAAAGACTGGATCAGTCTCGACATCCTAAACTGTTTATTTCTGCATGCACCTTGGAGACAGGTGGAGAATCATGTCTGCTGCAGAATCGCACGAGTCCTCTCAACGACCAAGCTGATCATGGGACTATTAAAAAAGAACAGGAATGTAAGATCGAACAGGAAAGTAATATCAGACTCCATGCTCTCCGTTTCAGTCCTCTGTATGTTTTAATTCTGATATCTTTTGGAATTTTGAAACCAGAGAGGACTGGATAGAAGGTCAGCGACACAATATCACAAAGGAAATGGGAGTTGAAATTTCTTCGAAAGCGATTAATTGTACTCTAAAACTATTGCACATGCTCCATCCAGCTCTGCCAGAAATCATCTACCAGACCCTTGGATTTTCCGCAACAAAACAAATGCGTTGCAAGTTTGTGTTTTTTTGTGTTGTTTGTTTTGTTTTGTTTTTGAAACAGGGGAGACAAATGGGACCTATGAGACACTGACACCACCAGAATGATTCGGACATTTTAAATGGGCGGAGAACAGATCACTCTTTATATTGCGGTGCATTTGATCTTGAGTTATGCCTCTATAAACAAGGTCAGAAGTCTGAAGAATGATTTGCTAAATAGATGCAATCTACTCAGCTCCACTCCAAAGAAAACAAATCTCAGACAACGAGAGAACCATCGGTATGTTTAGCAGTTCATTGGCTGTAATGCTTTGACTAGCAATCCCTGTCCTCATGAACATCAAGAAGACACTGAGAATATTCTTTGAGTATGTGGAGAAAAAAAAAACTTTCGCAGATATTGATAAAGATAAACATTTCCTTGACAGGCTGATATGCACCAGAAAGCAGCCTATGATTCAAAAATTGCATTGGCAGAAATCTCGCTGTACCGCCCAAACAGCAGAAATTGTCGACAGTCTTGGTCTCCTGGTTGTTGAACACAACTAAATGTGGTGAAACGGCAGAAGCCTAACACAGTATTGACTAAACAACAATAAGATTTGTTTTACTGAGGCTAACTGTAAGGTCGAAGCACTTACAAACCGCAGGACTCCGGTCAGTGATGAGTTGGATGTCCTCATACGAGTCTGCAACTAGTCATGTGCAAAGAAAAATTCCTTGTGACATTTTTGAGCTCTTAAGCCCTAGCTTGAAGTCTCTCGCAGGTTGAAGAGTTTTCCATCTGAGTAAAACTGGATGCGCACAAGTCTCTCAAATCCTTTCAATGCATTGATCATTACATACCGTTTAATCAGGTCTCCAAACCCCATTTGAAAATATAGTTCAATATACGTGTAGTTCAAGCTTCCTTTCAATGTCTTTTATTTCATTCACATGGCAGGTCCATCCTGATGAAAGTTGTCCTGAAAACAGTCGACAGATTTTTGTTGTGTACGAAACCAAAACTGTATCAGCACAGATTTCTTGACTGTTTATGAGCAGATTTCAATCAAATGTGCATTTTCGGTCACCCATGTTTCTGACTTCAATCTACTCATGTATTTGTCGTGCCGTTTGAAACAGGACTATCATAAGATAATAATAATAATCATCTATTCTATCTATCTATCTATCTATCTATCTATCTATCTATCTATCTATCTATCTATCTATCTATCTATCATATCATATCTATCTCTCTAACTAACTATCTATCTGTCTGTCTGTCTGTCTATCATCTATCTATCTGTCTACCTATCTCTCTTTCTATCTGTCTATCTATGTATCTATCTATCTATCAATCTATCTATCTATCTATCTATCCATTCTATCTATCTATCTATCTATCTATCTATTCTATCTATCTATCTATGTATGTGTCTGTCTGTCTATCTATCTATCTATCTATCTATCAATCTGTCTGTCTGTCTGTATATATATATATATATATATGTGTGTGTGTGTGTGTAAATATATATACATATACGTATGTATCAAGATAAACAGTCAATAATTGTGCATCACATTCATTAATAATGGGAACATAAGTGCAAGCTTTGAGAGTCTGACGTTTCTATTAACTGTAAACAATACAAAGACATTCTGCGATACGAAGAAAAGAGGCATTACGGTTCCCACCGGCTGTTGTCCTGATACATTCATTGAAAATTGCTTCTTCAAATTTTGAATGAATATACTCCATGCTTTCAAACAAACAAAACAATTAAAAAACTTCATTTTCTCGGCTCTGGATCTCTGTTTTTAAGACCATACCTAGCTCTGTGTAGTGTAGAAAATGACAGATTTATGTGTGAGTATGGCGGCTGTCTTTAGTTTTTAGCACGAAATGAAACGACCAATCACAAGGTAATGTAAGCTTTGAAGAATCATTTGCATCGTTTTAAGGGGTGTAAGATCTCGAACTTTTTAAAGTGAAGTTAAGATGAAAAGAATATTGCTTTTTTTCTGGTTTTCTGTGTGAGACGGAGAATGACCTCCCTTTGAAAACCTGAGTCTCTCTTAATCTCTCTTCTAACAGGTAGTATCTTTCTACAACTGGTAGGCAATGTACATACAGTATCCAAAATGTGTGTGTATATGCGTGTGTGAGTGTGTGTGTGTGTGTTTTATTTATTTGTGTGTGTGTGTGTGTTTGTTTGTGTGTGTGTTTGTGTGTTTGTGTGTGTGTGTGTGTGTGTGTGTGTGTGTGTGTGTGTGTGTGTGTGTGTGTGTGTGTGTGTGTTTGAGTGTGTGTATTTGTGTGTGTGTTTTGTGTGTGTATGTGTGCGTGTGTGTGCATGCGGGCGTGCGCATATGCTTGCAAGGATAACACAATAAATGTAAATGCACATATCTGTCCTCGTGTTTGATATAGATATAAATCTATATTAAATCACAAACCAATTTTAAAAGGTACGCGATAGCAATGTTTGTATCAAAATATGTTTAATCATTTTCGGAAAAAATGTTTTTTACAATTACGATCAGTTTCTGATTTTATTACAAAGAGACATTTTCAATGGCTTGAAACGACACAAATACAGACAGAAACTGAAACGAATTTTAGATGAGCGCACATAAACTAGTTTAAATCTTACATTAATATCAAAATTGGCATCCTTAAATTTCAAGGAGTCTATTCTGTGTTTCCATTATTACAAGATCTTGTGGAAAACAGACATAAACTTCATATGTAAATTAATATTGTTATGACTCATCATGAGGTCATAACGACCAATTCACTCCCCAAAATCTTCAAGAAAGGCGTATGTCTCATCATTTTCTTTATGTTTGCGTTGTTCCAATTTGTATACGTGTCTGAATGTTAAAATACCGATATTTGTTGATAGCTGTGCTGTTTTAGTTTCTACATTTGCATGGATATTTTCAATGAGAAACTTGTCTGTTACTCGTAGATACAAGCACTTGTCTGTTACTCGTATTTTCGAACACTTGTATTTTTGAATTTTTTTTTAATTAATGTTCGTATTATACGGGAGATTAAACCGCAATAGCAGATCTATCGCTCATATTGAACAGTTTCTCACAGGTCCTCTCAATGTGTGTGTTCGTGCGTGTATGTGTGGGCACGCGCATTTGTTTGCACACGCATGAAGTGATAAAACCTAACCGCATATTTCTGTGTTTTGTCACACACACACACACACACACACACACACACACACACACACACACACACACACACACACACACACACACACACACACACACACACACACACAGACACCCCCCCCACACACACACACGCACACACACACACACACACACACACACACACACACACAATATATATATATATATATATATTATACTACGTTGCATCTCATTCTATTCTATTCTATTATATTACAAGGTACATCATCGGACACTTGTATCAAAATATGCTAACACATTAAAACATGTATTTTACAACTATAATGGATTTCTGATGCTTTTGCAGACAAAGATAAAATAACTTCGTGGCTTAAAACATTAGGCCTACGTATACAGGCGTAGACTGACAGGAATTTGAGATCAAACTGTACATCGTCAATGTAGTAGGCTAAATGATGGTGTCAAGTCTGTGAGTGAGGTAATGACTGTACAGGAATTGAAGGTAGAACAAATGGTGTTCTGGAGCAAAGCGTCCATTCAATATCAACTTCCGCTGTGGCTTCGTCCAGATACAGGGTCCTGGTTCTACATAACAACGTTCTGGCCAGACACTCCAGCTGACGTTAGCCTTCCCTGGGTTATTATCATTATTATCATTATTGTTTCCAGCCGACTGCTCAGAGCCATATCAGGGCTATAACCATTTGAACACCTCTTAGGAACTATATAAAATTGGATAAGCAACTTAGATATCCTATCAATGCATTTTTGCACATAATCTGAGGATATGCCACTACGTTGACCACTCCGTCGAAATTAACACCAGGGGTTTTAAGAAAACAAACCTGAATACAAATCTATGAAAAGAAATGAAAACACGAAAACATATACAACAACTGGTCTAAATTACCTAAAATTGTTTCTGCTCATCACATTTTCTTAGAGCCAAAAATAAAAATTTAATTAATAGATCTAGATGTGCCCAGTTATCAGTCTTAAGAGAAAAGTATGGAAGGATTTATGGAAAACATACAGGTGAATGGTCCAACAAGGTAGAAAATGATAGGAAGAAATGATAGAAAGCAAAGGAGCGAAGCACGAAGAAAACGAATGACAGAAAATAGTGGATTTTGCAAGCACGGAATTTCCAAAAGGTAGAGATACTATTCATACTGAAAGGGGCCCCAAGCATAACCACGGGGGAACCACATTGATGTTGCTCCTTTTCTACCCACAGTGGAAATGAAGTACATAAAGAAGAGATCAGGTGACGAAAATGTGCTCTGGCCACAACTTTCCACATCCTAACGTCATCACATTCGTCAAAAGGGTCTACTACGTTCATCTGCAGTGTGCCTAAAATAACACAGGGACCTGAGGCAGAATGGTGTGAGACAAGAACTGAGGTCGTGAAGTCCTACAACAGCAATATTGATGCCGTCAATAACAATGGAACCTTCAACCACTTTGTTGGAACAGAGACAGAGTGAGGCAGAATTTACCTGCCCCTGTCCTTCCCACAATTCCCACCTTTTCCCTAAGTTCAATAGTACAAGTGACTCCATTCAGGACCAGTTCCAGATACTGCCTGTAACATGTGTTTAAGTGACAGAATACCACTTCACCTTTCTCCTGCCATACCTCAGAACGACATTCATCTTCCTCCAACCTGTCTGCCTCAGTGTCTAGGTTTTTACTGTTGATGTTCTGTGTGCACAGTAGCAAGGCCTAGCTAGCTGTAAAACAGGTCCAATGGGAACTAATGCTACTATCCTTGAGTAACAAAATATTCTAAAATCTGACGTCTGAAGCTGACAAAAATGATGTTGGACTGCAATTCTCCCACCTGTCTCGTCGTCTACGTTGGCTTACCTGACCCTTGAAGAGCATAATAAATACCTGTACACAGAACGGCGCCAGCAGCAGTGGTGGTAATAGTGATGATGGGAAAAACACATGCTGCTGTCGCCAACACTGCTGACAGCGCGTCCAGGTTCTGCAGCATCCACCTGATGGCCACCTGGCAAGCAAACACTTGATTCTTGTCCCATCTCGATCTGGACTCTTCTAGAAAGCGGCCACGTGACGCCACGACCCGGACGGATGTGGCCTTGCCCAGTGTCTCTCTGAGCAGTAACAAGAAACTCTAGGGAGACCCAGGCAGCGGAAGATCATCCTTGGTGCACGAACAAGACAAATGGGGTAATCCAGAGAACAACACGTCCAATACCTTTTGAGTCACCGTGTTTTTCACACCGTCCTCTTAGGGGTGTTTGGATGTGGGTGTGTGGGGTGGGATATACACTGAAAGTTGTTGCTCGTTACAAACTGAACCTGACGGGTGGAATTATCTGTAACTTGATAGTAGCAATGGGAGAGCACAGCATTCTCTTTATAATACTTTTAGATTTTTTGCAGTCTTGTCTCTCTGTCTCTCTGTCTCAGTCTCAGTCTGTCTGTCTGTCTGTCTGTCTGTCTCTCTATGTCTCTCTGTCTCTCTCCCTCTGTAGTGTGTGTGTATGTGTGTGCGCGTGCGTGCGTGCGTGAGTACGTGCGTGCGTGTGTGTGTATTTGTGAGTGTGTGTGTATGTGTGTGTGTGTATGTGTGTGTGTATGTGTGTGTGTGTGTGTGTGTGTGTGTGTGTGTGTGTGTGTGTGTGTGTGTCTGTGTGTGTGTCTGTGTGTGTGTCTGTGTGTGTTTAAGAGACTAAACCTGTAGACGATCCCAGAAATGTGATCATCACGCACGCAGCATGATATAAACAATGGATTATACGAATATCTCTGTTTCGTATTCTTTATTAAATCAATAGATTATTAATGTGTGATAGTACAGAAATCAGATGTGCTCTAAAATTATTTTTGTATGTCTTAATTCATAAGTTGGCATTGTATCTATATCATTACTGTCCATTGAATTTATGGTCTGATATATGAGTGACTTTTGGCTGTACTTAAGGTTTACATAAATATAGATTCATCAACATTTAATACTGATCGAACACTTACTGTACCATATATGAAAGTGGACTGGAGGAATCCACAAGACCGAAAAATATGGCAGTCTAGACAGCAACATGAGGATATCTGATTTACAAGCCAAAGCCCTCCCCTTAGAGGTTGGAGCAAAGGGTTTGATAAGCAATAGTTGAAATACGTAGTGCTGGGGACATTCTTTGTGATTAATTCTGTGCAATAGTTGCAGATATGGTGCTTGGGTGTTCTTTTAAATTTTTTTTCCAGTGGTTACATACGTGGTGCTGGAGTGTCTTGGTACCTAGGTCTTTGCAATAGTAACAGACATGGTGATTGGATGTTCTCTTTAATTAAGTTCTTGTTAATTAATTTTTTCCAACAGTTACAGACATGGTGCTGCAGGTTTTGGTACCTAGGTCTTTCGCACAGTTACAGACATGGTGCTGCAGTTTTGATGCTTAGGTCTTTGACAGTTACAGGCATGGTGCTGGAGTTTCTTGGTACCTAGGGCTTTGTGCTAGTCACAGACATAGTGCTGGAGTTTCTTGGTACCTAGGTCTTTGTGCTAGTCACAGACATGGTGCTGGAGTTTCTTGGTACCTAGGTCTTTGTGCTAGTCACAGACATGGTGCTGGAGTTTCTTGGTACCTAGGTCTTTGTACAGTTACAGACATGGTGCTGGAGTTTCTTGGTACCTAGGTCTTTGTACAGTTACAGACATGGTGCTGAAGTTTCTTGGTACCTAGGTCTTTGTACAGTTACAGACATGGTGCTGAAGTTTTCGTGTCTAATCTTTGTACAGCTACAGACATGGTGCTGGAGTTTTAGTGTCTAATCTTTGTACAGTTACAGACATGGTGCTGGAGTTTCTTGGTACCTAGGTCTTTGTACATTAGAGACATGGTGCTGGAGTTTTAGTGTCTAATCTTTGTACAGTTACAGACATGGTGCTGGAGTTTCTTGGTACCTAGGTCTTTGTACAGTTACAGACATGGTGCTGGAGTTTTCGTGTCTAATCTTTGCACAGTTACAGACATAGTGCTGAAGTTTCTTGGTACCTAGGTCTTTGCACAGTTACAGACATGGTGCTGAAGTTTCTTGGTACCTAGGTCTTTGTACAGTTACTGACATGGTGCATGGGTGTTTGTTTTAAACTATCTCTTTCCTATAGTTATAGACGCGATGCTGGAGTTTCTTGGTACCTAGGTCTTGTCAATATTTACATACATGATGCTGAATTTCTTGGTACCTAGGTCTTTGCAATAGTTACAAGCATGGTGATTGGGTGTTCTTTTCAATCACTTTGTTTTCAGTAGTTACTTACATGGTGCTGGAGTTTCTTGGTACTTTGGTCTTTGCACAGTTACAGACATGGTGCTGGAGTCTTGATACCTAGGTCTTTGTGATAGTTACAGATATGGTGCCAGAGGATGCCCCTGGAAATCAGGTATTAGCAACAGTTAAAGACGCACGGCTCGAGGTGTCCTTCGTACTCTTCCTGCGCAACAGAGTCCAGAGGGTGTGTCTGTAGCGAGAGCCCATGGCGTAGTAGACGATGATGTTGAAAGTTGAGTTGATGTAGGACGTGATGTGGATCAACAGAATTCCTAATATAAACACGTTCGCGTGTCGTCCTCCTATGTTCATATGTGGTACAAACAGCACAATCAACCTGAAATATAAGACAGAAACCGAGAACTGTGGAAAGACAAGGAAACCAGTAATTTACCTAAAGCAGTTCAACACAGTACAACACAATAAATACAGTAAGAAACAATATACCTGTATCAATCGAAGTTTGGAAATTCTAGATGCACATCCACATGAAAAAGCATAAACCAGAGATATTGTAATAGGAAAACTAGCAACAAATGAATTGAAAATACAGATCTTGGAATACTTTGAAGAATTCCTTCGGATGCTACGATAAACCTACGACCCATGAACAGCACGCACTTAGCGCACGTAAAAGATCCCACGACAACAAAGGAGAAGTCCCTGGAAAGAGTCTGTTCCAAATCCACTGTCACACGTAAAAATAGTCATGCATACAGATATAAAAATGGGTGGCGTAGCACTACGGCGATGCACTGTCTACTGTTGAGAGCAGACGAACATACATGTTAACAGTAGACGAACATACGTGTTAAGAGCAGACGAACATACATTAAATGCATGATTTAGAAAACCAGAGCCACATTAATTACTCAAAATTTATTTCGATAGGATGTTTGTAAAAAAATTATCGGAAAAAGGAAAGCATTATCACAGCTTTATTTTACAAAGTTGCCTCGTTGGAACACATGGGACCGGTTTTCCCACCCATCAACTCTCTGTGGCAAATATTTTCTGACCAACAATTCAAGATGAATCTTTTTCCTGAGCCACATTTTTTTTTTACTAACATACTGTAAAACCAGGCAAGAGAACAGGAAAATAAGAACATACCTTTATAAAAAGATGCAATGAAATTATATTGTATGGAAATGTGTTTTAATTTTTTTCAAAACAAAGTACGGAATAAAGTCACTTTTGTTATATACTAGTGTTACGCGAGTAGATTTTTTTTAAATAGCGCTTCACTACTGACACGGCGCTCATTTTGACTGTCTAATACATCTTCAACCACAAGGAAACTGAGTTCATTATGAGAGCAGACCATGAAAATCCTCAGAATTCGGGATAATTTTCACAATGCTATGGTGATAAATATCTGGGAACGATTATTTTATCAGACGACAGATGCTCATCAGAAATAGCCAGCAGAATCAGCCAAGCCAAAACAGCATTCAAGAACATGAAAAGTATTCTTACCCACAAATGCCTATCAAATAACATCAGGAAGAGAGTTCTTGAACGTTATATAGAACCACACAGCCGAGATGTGGTTTGTAAGAAGAATGTTGAGAGTTCCATTGACAGCAAAGAAAACAAACGAGACAGTCTTGACAGAGGCAGACACAAAAAGATCATTCATAAGGAAGATTAGGAAAAGAGAGGCAACATTTATAAGCCATTTTATGAGGAAAGGGGAATTGGATCACCTGGTCACAACAGGAAAGCTGGAGGGAAAGAGAGCACCAGGTAGACCCAGGGAGAAAATATTGGACGGACTTGCAGAGTGGCTGAGGGCAGAGAGGGTGGAAGAGGTGCTTGCGGCAACAAGGGATAGAGACGAATGGGACACCATTATCGCCAACGCCATGTGGCAAGGCACTTGATGATGATGATGATGATGGTGATGAGAATGGTGTAATAGCGATGGTGCCAAAGGTATGAAATTATATTTTGTACTGAGACAGCGTCACAGGACCATACTCTACGCTTTTTGTTTGTTTAGTTTTGTTTAGTTTTGTTTTGTTGTCGTTTGTTTTGTTTTGTTGTGTGTGTGTGTGTGTTTGTTTGTTTGTTTGTTATTGTGTGTGTTTGTCTTGTTTTGTTAGTGTGTGTGTGTGTGTGTGTGTGTGTGTGTGTTTGTCTTGTTTGTTAGTGTGTGTGTGTGTGTGTGTGTGTGTTGTTTGTTAGTGTGTGTGTGTGTGTGTTTGTCTTGTGTGTGTATGTGTGTGTGTGTGTGTGTGTGTGTGTGTGTGTGTGTGTGTGTGTGTGTGTGTGTGTGTGTGTGTGTGTGTGTGTGTGTGTGTGTGCGTGTGTATGTGTATGTTGTTTTCTACATCTTATTTTATGTTTTTCTTCTGAGTGCTTCTGGTTTGTGTGTTGCTTTGTGTGTTTTAGTTTTGTACATTTTTGTTTTGTGTGTTTTATTTGCTGTTATCTGCGTGTTTGTTCAAATATGCATTTTTATATGTTTCCTGTGTTTATTGTTTTGTGTGCATTTGTTCTGTGTGTGGTTGTGTTGTGTGTTTGTTTAATGTGTTGTTTTGTGGGGTTTTGTGTGTGTGTGTGTGTGTGTGTGTGTTTGTATGTGTTTGTTCTGTTCCTTGTTTATTTGTTCTTTTATGTTTTATTTGTTGTTTTGTGTGCATTTGTTTTAATTTTTGTTTGTTTTGTTTGTCGTTTTCTCGTGTTTCATGTGTCTTCTTTTCGTTATTGTTGTTTTGTGTGTATTTGGTTAATTCGGTCTGCTGCTTTGGATGCTTTTGTTTTGTTTGTTTGATTTGCTGCTTTTGGCAAATTATTTAATTTACCACATGAAAAATGCCACGAAATTTTATAATCATTATGTGTTTCATAAACTGGACAAAAATGTTTAGAAAACTCATAATAATTATAAAGCTGAATTACTGGCCTATTTAAAGTAAGAAAACAAAAATAGACAATACACTAACTTGTCAAATTGCTCTCTCTTCTCTTTTTGTCATTTTTTTCATCTAATCCTTTGCGACATGCAAATGGGAAAATGCATTTGAAGACTTAAAAAATAAACAATGTACAATCTCTATGCATTTCTGAACAACACATTGAAAACATACCATCAGAAACAATATACAGAAACATTCTGTGGCTGGGAACAACACACAAGGAACGTTTATCAAGGACAAGATACAGGTATTAGGCTGTTGCACGTTTACTCCTTCATGTAATAGAATTAGACGATTTAACATATTTAGCATATTTTCTACACGTTTATCTGCAATTGTTAGCCTATGGGTGTTTGTATAGACACCAGTACAGGTAGAATTCAGGAGACAAATATTTCTGACGTATTATTTGTATATCAAAGTTTTTCCTTCAGATGTTTGAAGAAGTGTTGTATAACCCAGTTTAAGTTTGTATATCCTTCATCTGTAGAAATAGTGGTTAGCAAATAGGATAATTTCATCAAACACGTCGTGTATTTTTGTATGTTTGCCTGTTCCAAATAAAATGAACATTCGTTTTTTTTATTTAGAAATATTCTGTAATCCTTCGAACACATGAGAAATTTTGCATCGCCATAAGGAGTGCTCTAATGTTCAATTTTTATTGTTGTGAAACGTGCACCTACTTCTCTTTACAGTACCCTCTTTTCAAGATACTACTTTTAACAAGAATACTATAAAGAATTTTAGTATGAAAACATTGCACTTTTATTTTTGTTTATTTTCCCCATTTGTTTCAATGATTTTTGTTTCACAATACATTGTACCTTATCTGTTTTCCTAATTAACAAAGAATCGGATACCTTATATCACAATTTTATTATCTATCGGTACATTTAAATCTATTCTTGATCCTTTGCCTTCATTTCATGTAGTATGTAATGCCTTTGTTTTTGTGTTTTGTTTGGTTTTGCTTTGTTTTCTCTGTCTTCATTTCTAACATTTTCGTCGGATAAGTTTTGATTGACGGTATACAAGACCATGTAATCCACAATTAACTTTAAATACTTTTCCTTTTCATTGAGAAGATATTTAAATAATTATATATCTTTCTGTGTCCGAGTTCTGAGGAAAAACATTGTACTATCTATTCAAAACTTATAAAAAATGGTTCAGCTGATAATTCCTGTGCCCGTTTCAATGTTATTTGTTTTGTAAAGTGTACACAGGCCGGAAATATATCTTTCCAGAAGCTATTCCGTTGACTTCTTGTGAATATTCTTGGACAGTGCGTATTATTAGTCTATTTTGGGGCACATGATATTTAATATTTTTTCCATCATTTAGCACTTCAGCTGAAATAATGGAGTCTCCCATCGATTGGTCGGATGAATCAGCTTACTGGTCTTTTATCTGTAATAAGGGTCTTCGAGTAGGACCCAAGGCCATGATTGGAGTCACACGTTCTTTCACAAGTTCTTCAGAGAAAGGGTCCTACGGTCATGATTCTGTTTCTGCCAGTCCTTCTTCAGCTGAATAGCAGTTGTACTGTTGTGCTCAAATATTATTATGCTTGGGTGCATCGTTATCGCCCGCAACCGTTAATTGTTCAGTCCGTCAAAGCAATCCTTCAAACTCAAATCGAACAATTACCAATTCCACAATTACAAATAAATTAGTCCATCAATCCATCCAGCAATCATCTGATGAAACAAGTGATCGATCGGTCAGTCGATCAATTATTAATTTACAAGATGATTGAGACCCAAGCAAGAAACCAATCTTTTTTTCAATCTTGCAATTATCCTATATCAGAATAACTATTATGTCAATCTCCGTCAAAAAGGTTAAAATGAGGGGTCAATTTTTCAACTGATTTATTCATTTAACCAATTAATCGTTCACTCAACCGAGTGATCAGTCATTGGACAGATCGATCGATCGATCGACCGATAATCAATCAATCAATCGATAATTCAGTCACTAGACCGACCAAAGTATTAGACAAAAACAAACAAAAAACAAACCACCAATAATTCTTAAACCAACCTTTCATCCCATAAATGCTCATCAATAGATCAATAATAAAATGTTAATAATCAATTCTATGAAGATAGAACAATCCATCAAAAAGGACCACATTAATTCAGATTCAAATCAAATCGCTGTTTTGATTCTGTGCTGTGGACGTCTTCAACAAACAGACGAAACAATATATTTGAAAAAACAAAAACAAAAACAAAATCCCCCCGGATTTAAATTAATTTGCAGGCTGGTAAATCATATGAGTTACTGAAATACGACGGAGCAAAATTAAAAAATCAGTAAACTTACCTGTACAAACCAACAGGAAAAACACAGGCAATAAAGAAGATGGAATTCCCAACCAACATCCGGGTCAAAGCTATCTCTTGTGCAGACATACTCCCAGCGCTTGAGGACTTGCCCATCCGCCATTCAGCAGCCTGACGTAATTTGACCAGTGTGATGACCGTTGCTGCTATGATCACGACAATGGTGATCCAGGGTAGGCCCAGACCATACATGAACACGTCCAGGAATTCCACAAACTTTTGATTCCGTTTGTAAAACTCTCTAGAGGTGGGTTTAATGATAGTCATGTCTCTGATAGGATCATAAAAACAACCATAGTAGTATCTGGTGACCACAACAAAACGTCCCCCCATCACAACCAGAAATACAGCAACAATGATTGCAGTCATGGTGGAGGTATGGAGAACAGTCTGGGACTTGAGGGGCTGCATGACACAGAAACATCTTTCACTGGCAACGATGGCTGTCAGAACTTGGGAGACCCATGTTAACCCAAACAGCCCCAACAGGCAAGAGTTTGTCATCCACTGGGAAACGGAGTTGTCTCTACAAGACATTCAATTGACAAGTTGCAATAGAGAAAGTGTTTGTGTCTACAAGACATTCAATTGACAAGTTGAATTAAAGAAATTGTTTGTGTCTACAAGACATTCAATTGACAAGTTGCAATAAAGAAACTGTATGTATCTACAAGACATTCAATTGACAAGTTGAATTAAAGAAATTGTTTGTATCTACAAGACATTCAATTGACAAGTTGCAATAAAGAAACTGTATGTATTTACAAGACATTCAATTGACAAGTTGCATTTAAGAAAGTGTTTGTACATGTATCTACAAGGCATTCAATTGACTAGATGAATTAAAGAAAGTGTACGGCAGTAGATTAAGCATTTATGTTTGAAAAGCTATTTTTCACCAAATTCGAGGTAATCGTTCCTTTATTTTTGTGGGATGCTGATTTTAGGAAATTTTAATACTGCCTTAGAGCTGATTTGGGTTTCAATATATATTTTCTTCAAATGATATCACTTTCTAAGGTGTTGCTTTTCTAATGACTATGAAGTTTGAATTCAAGTTTTAATAAAAGACAATATGAGACAGGGTGATGGTATCCTTTTGATCTTGGCGGTAATATAACTGGAATTAAGTCTGTAACATGAAAGTATGAAGGCCACAAACCGCGAAGCCATTGTTTTCAATGACCTGAAATAGCCAACAACACAACAAACAACAACAACAACAACAACAACAACAACAACAATAATAATAATAATAATAATAACAAACAATTATGTCTAAAATTCTAACATAATGCTTGAAGGAGACTGGAATCTGGTCATACATAGAAATTCACATTGAGAATAGATTTAAAAAAAAGACTGGAGATCAATTTGATTATCTAATACAGAATATAATTCAAAGTACACGGTAGAGTAATAAGACGTAACATGTATTACGCCAGAACTTACATTACTTTGTTGGTGAAATAAATAGGAATTCGTTCACCATACGTCACCATGTGAGCCACAAGGTACAGACCATCAGACAGTGACAGAGCAAACAGACAGACGTTGATGCGTTCCTTCAACCCTTGTTTGTAGAACACCGCCATGTTGATGATGTTGGCAGGTACACCAATCAGAAACGTGATGGGCAGAATCACCGAATTTTTCACTTTCCTCACAGTTTCTTTCGTTTCTAAGCTAATAATGTTTTCTGAATTATTCCAAGGGACCACAATTTGGGGATGTAGAACCGTACACTCTGAAGAATTCATTATTGGAAAAGGTGTCATGTCTGTTGTATTATTGGCCATACTTTAAACAGATATACACTGCACCTATTGCCTGTAAAAGGAAAGTGTTAAAATCATTTTCATCAATAGAAGAAAACGAAATAATACAATATTAATAAAATACGAGAAAGCAGCAGTAGTAGAAGAAGAAAACAGGTGGCTGTTTTACTGTGAAAACAACAGAGTATATGGCTGTATCGCGTTTATTTTTTTATGATAACAGTATTTCATTGTGTCGCTTATATTTTTTATTCTGAAAACAACACAATATTTCATTATTCGTGTGGTATTCTATACTAAAAAACCACAATGTTTCAGTTTAGTGTATCATAAAGAGGATGATTACTCATGAGTAACATTTTAATGTGAGACGCGCACATACTATAATCAGGCAAGAAAGCACCAGAACTGAATTCTTCTAATTATCGTCCATTAAATACAACTGCTTAAGGCAGTTGGAGGAACAATTTTAACCTTAAAGTTATGAGAAAGCACTATTGTCTTCAGCGTTTGTAAGATACTACTACTAGTAATTTGAATGATGGAGTAGAGCTCACTGGGCCTTTAAGTAGATTGCTTTCTAGTAATATCACATCCAAATCTGTTGCCATTCTAATGAACATCAAGTTTGAAATCTTGTTTTAGAACAGAAAAGACTAGACAGTGATGTCATTTTGATCCCGAATAAAACAGAATTAGATATAAATTTTGTAGCATGTAAGTATACAGGCCAA
>JAPXFY010000024.1:31452561-31455061 GCA_030674185.1 Monoplex corrugatus
GCAGCAGCATTATCAATATCATGCATGGAAAAGGGTCTTGGCGGATTTTGCAAATACGAGTATGTATATATATATATATATATCTCAGTGTGATAGTTTTCATGTCTTTTGTGATTTTGGCAGTGGCAGGCTGACACTTTTGATAGAGATGTGAACTCAAGACCTCGTATCTCAAGTTTCAGCCACAACCCGCAACATAAATGTTAGCGTGGACACTGCCCATCTGAACGCTCCAGTCGTTCTGGTGTTTCTGAGTTTCATGGGTCTCGCTCCCTTCCCTTTTTCAAGACATGACCAGTGTGAAGAGTTTTGCGCAAGCTCAAGGAGTCTGCCAGACGATTACATCTGATCTGAATGTGCAATAGCTGTACCTGTGTCAGATCTTAATCGTGTCACGTCATGGGATGGATGAGGTTACCAAAACTTGTTTTTTCATCACTTCTAAATTGTTCGATGCATACTGGTAAGCAGCAGACGATTGTTTCTCCTTGACATCCAATTTAGATTATTTACACAACCTGATATGATAACGACAAACACTTCTTTTTTCAAAACTTGGTGTAATGGATATGCATATATTGCAAAGGCCAGACATGGCGTACCTGCCGTCATTGGAAGTTCAGTGCTTTATGCCTTAACCATTTTATCTATAATTCAGTCCCTCCATCTCAACCATTGTGGTTGTTGGCGGGGGTGAAGGGATGAGTGATGAGACCCTGCAACAGACAGGATCATCTATCATTGTCTCTGGGTGTGGGATACAACGATAAACTGGTCAGGAATGATGAGGTTGGCCTCTTCGTTTTTTGTTTGTCACAAAGCTACATCTTCCTCTGTCGACCTCAGGAAGACCTTCTTCCATGATATCTCTGTGTATTTGAATCTGTCCAGGGTGCCCTGGTGGATGGTCTTGGAGAGCATGTCATGGTAGATGACGTGACCAAACCAAGCAAGCCTAAGTCAGTTCACTGTTTACAGAATTGTTTCCTGTAAGCCTACCAAAGTGTTGAACCTCTCCCGTATGTTTTTCAGTGGTCTTATATGTTTGACGAGAGTTCTTGAATGTTATACAGAACCGATAATGTTATACGGTTGTGAGGCGTGGACAGTCAACAAGCAAAGCCAGAACAAGATTGAGGCAGCCGAGATGTGGTTTCTAAGAAGAATGTTGAGAGTTCCATGGACAGCAAAGAAAACAAACGAGACAGTCTTGATGGAGGCAGACACAAGAAGATCATTCATAAGGAAGATATATTAAGAAACGACAGGCAACATTTATAGGTCATTTTATGAGGAAAGGGGAATTGGAGCACCTGGTCACAACGGGAAAGCTGGAGGGAAAGAGAGCACCAGGTAGACCCAGGGAGAAGATACTAGACGGACTTGCAGAGTGGCCGAAGACAAAGAGGGTGGAAGAGATGCTTGAGGCAACAGGAGACAGAGACAGATGGAAGTCCATGATCGCCAACGCCATGTGGCAAGGCACCTGATGATGATGATGGTATGTTTGACGTAAGATATTTGAAGCAGTTTCTTGAGGACTTGGTCTCAAAACATAAATTTATCGGTAGGGTCAATGAGCAGCAGTTCCATGTTCCATTCCCTTAGTGGATAGAGGCTGCCAGTGACTGTGCATTTTGCGCTTGGTGATGAAGCTGATGGTGCTGCTTTTCCAGATCGTGTTCAGTCTGGCCATTGCTGCCATTGCTATTGCAATCCCGATGTGGATCTCTCCTGTACAGCTGCCATTTTGACTGCGTTTTAACCAATTCATAGAATTAAAATTCATGTAGGTACGCACATTTAGTCTCACTGCACAATAAATCCCCATTTTATGTTTTAAAATTTTGTGGATGAATAGGGACAAAACAGTACTTTCTTATCTTATCGCACAATATGACAAAACAAATGTTTTATCATAACATAGCACACAGCAAGGCTTAAAAATGATTCCCAATAACAATAATTTCTTAAACATAGCACAGAGTACGACTTTAACAAACACGATTCCAAATAACAATGATTTCTTTTCTTGGTCTGTTTTACTTTAAATAATAATTGTCTCAGCACATGCACCTATAATTTTTCTTGTATAATTCATCATTGCAAAAACAAAAACAAAAAAACAAAAAATGCTATCCTTAACACCTCAATTTATTATCAACCAAGTCTTATATTTTGTGACTGGCAATTTGTAGAGGGTATCTCTGGTACTCTTTCTGACCAGCAGAATCCAAAGAAAGTGTCTGTATAGAGAGTCCATGGTGTAGGCATCGATGACGATGGAGATGCTTTAGAGCAACTCCAATCCTAGCAGGGACAGATTCTCATATCGTCCTGAGGCTTTCTTCTCTGGCATAAACAGCAGGATCAGGATCGACCTGTTTAAACTGGTAGCAATATTTCTACCATGGAAGTCTTTCTTTCGTGGAATTCGTTTTCAGTGACCCTGATAAATCATGTACAGAATATTTCTTGATGTAAATAAAATCTAACGATA
>JAPXFY010000024.1:31460061-31465061 GCA_030674185.1 Monoplex corrugatus
TCCCTCGGTGTGCATCCGTGAAGTGGATGAGACACGAATGTATGGTACCAGCCTTCCTAATGAGTCCAAAGCACGCTCAGCTTCGGGTTGGAGCCAGTGCAGCCTAAAAAACCCATAACAATGTTGACATGACTGACAGGATTCTGACACATAACCTTCCAATCGGTGCTCCGTAGCACTAATCACTGTGCCATGGCGACTGATTTGTTATCCCAGTCTTCCCAGTTTTATATTTCAGTTTCAGTTGAAGTTTCTCAAGATGACGTCTCCGCGCTCCGAAGGAATTCCACATGCACTAACGTCACAGGTGCCATGTATTGGAGAAGATCCAGGATGATCACGACACAAGCCTTAAGCCTGCACATAAATCCACGAGCTGGCCGGGTCCTGAGGTCCTACCTAGATAGTTCCATAACCCTGGGGTCGTAGGGGAATGAGGTGGCAGAGATCTCAACTTTCCCGGGGCCAGCATCACGAGGGCGGCGCCCATCCCCTCTCCCTCACTTGAAATTCATATTCATATTTTTTTTAACCAAGACTTCAAAAAGGCAAGAAGGCTAGTTGGTTTTCAAGGGGTGGGACCTGGGAAATCAACCTATCTCTCCAATGTTTTATACCAAGGTAACCGGGCAATGCCCTGCTGTTCACGATTTTCAACTGCCGTGGGATCTTTAGCGTGCGCCACCAGAAGGCACACCTGTCTTCCCAACGAAATCATAGCACGCTCAATTCTGGTGTGGTCGAAAAATCCAACAATAATGTTTTGGACTGATGAAGATTTAAACTCACGACCTTCCAGTCAGTAGTTTGTTGCGCTAACCATTCTACTGCTTTGACTGGTACTATAGAATGTGTCGACATCATGTTCTGGAATGATATGTTTGTTTGATTGTTCATTGTGTGACACATGTAACAAAGATGTGATTCATGTAATGCATATGAACGTGGGGTTTAATGTCATTGTTTTGTTGGACTGTTGTTTGTCTGGTTTGTTGTTGTTGTTGCTGTTGTTGTTGTGTGATTGTGTGTTGTTTTGTGTGTTCTTGTTTTGTGTGTTTGTTTTGTATATGTTTGTTTTGTGTGTTTCTTTCGTGTGTGCCTCTTCTCTCTCTCTCTCTTTCTGTATGTATGTTGTGTGTGTGTGTGTGTGTGTGTGTGTGTGTGTGTGTGTGTGTGTGTGTGTTGTGTGTGTGTGTGTTTGGTGTTTTGTGTGATTTTATTTGGGGTGTGTGTGTGCGTGTGTGTTTGCTTTGAGTGTGTTTGTTTTGAATGTGTATGTTCAGTGTTTGTTGTTTTATGTTTGTTTTGTGTGTATTGTTTTGAGTGTTCGTTAGTATTGTTTCATGTGTGTTGTTTTGTATGTGTTTCTGTAGTGCGTCTTTGTTTTGTGTGCTTTTTGTGTGTGATAAATACACGTTGTGTTTAATAATATTTTGTTTTTCTTTATTCATCACTTCAGGTGTAATGTTGAAGTCTTCCATCGAGTCCACGGAGTAGTCATCTTCTGGTAAGGGTTTTCGTACAGGATGCAAGACCAATCTACAGGTGCTGCTTAGAAAGGGTCATGCTGCTTTGGGTTCTGCTCTCGCTGGTCCCTCTTCAGTTGAGCAGCAGTCTGTTTTTGCACTGCCAAAATGCGATTCTGCTCCGCATGCACCGCTGTTGCCATCTGACTGTTTTGCGGGTAATGTCTTCAGTGTTGGTGATGTTGATACCACAACTCACGAGGTTAGCTTTAAGAACAGCCTTCTGTCGCATTAGTGGTCTGTCCAAGTCTCAGTATCCATGCTCTAAGATCTCCATACAGAACCATCTTTGGGAAGTGATTGTCTTCCAAATCGACAACCTGCTGGCTTTTGATGAGTAGAAACTGTACAGTTGGCAAATCACACTTTTCAGAATTTTAAAGGTTGGACACCTGATCTTGCCATGTGATTTCGCATATGTTGCAGGGACATCTTTGGTGGAACTGTTCCATCTGTGCCTTCAGTAGGTAGTCCACGTCTGACCGCAGAACATCAGGGCGTTCTGAACAAATTTATATTTGTTGCGAGTCTGGTACCAAGGTCTTGTCACAATGCCTCAGCCAACCTTACGAAGACAACGCTATTCTTAGTAATGTGCAGTGCCACCACAACATCAAGAGATCCATTATGCTCATCGCACTGGCCAAGCAGCTGAGTTTGTCTACACTCTTGGTTGTTGATGACAAAGGTGGTGAAACGCCTGATGCCTGAGATGGTGCTGACTAAAACAGAAGACTATATCCTTTCAATCCATGTAGTTATGAGTGCTTCAAAATATATTTTATGTATTTGGGACACACAAGCTTCAATTTTCAGTGTTATGCACTGACTATTTTTTGTAGTCTTATCTATTTTCAGTCTTATCTGTTTTTGTTTAGTCCCGTACAATGTACATGTTTTTTTCAGAAGGAGGACTCAAACACAAGTACTAGGACAGTCATGAGTGGGTAAAGGACAGCCATAGGGGATTCATTGAACTCGAATAACGGCATATGCGCTCCACCCAAATTTGCCAGTATTTTTTTTTCTGCAGACTACTTCAGCCTACTCAAAACCCAGTGCTATGACAAGGATCTGAAATGGGGAAGGCGTGAGAAAACGGGACCTGTCAAAGGCAACTGACACCACCAGAATGACTGGAGCAATAAGATGGACAACAAACTTACCAGAAGCTATGTTACATGCGGGGACTGAACACGAGATGTTGAGACCATGGCTCTATCAACAGATCTAGCCAGCCTGCACACAAAAATTCTAACCCGTGGATTTGATTCCCCATCGATCCAAAAAAAATTACTGTAGGATTTGTCTGCCCTGACCTGCCTCTACCCAGAGTTGAGCGTGCTATGGGCTCATTCGGAAGAATGGGCTTACACAGTCGGGTCTCATGCATTCTATATATCATTGAGAGCATTGTTCAAATTTCCCACATTTTCAGACCGACACTGCAAGCGTCTGTATCCCTGGGGCTTGGTTGACGCCAGGATATATAATGATAGTAAGCATAGACTACAACCTTGTCAGTCTCATTCCCACAATGGAACTATAGAGTATCATGATCACCATCCGCACTATCATGAAATCATAATCATTATCTTCTTCTCCTTCTTCATTCACTCTGTGAATAGTCATTTAGGCGCTGCATCAAACAACTGTTTCCCAGAGAGCCTGGGTCTTTGCAAAATGGTTTTTCTGTTCATTCCATAATTGTGTCTGTGTATCCTTTTTTTCTGTCTTCCTCTCCGTCTTCTTCTCCCAAAAGATTCTTAGAGGTTTGATTTAGCAAAGCAATTGGATCATGTTACTGAAGTCAGCAGATCTTCATATATTCCAATGTGCTGTTTGAGGGTACGGTGTACTTGTCCATGTGTGATATAATCAGCGTATATGATGCTTCTTTGTGTATGATGATCATTTGGTGTATATGTCATGACCTTTGCATATGGTGATTATTGTTGTGTCTGTCCTGATATTTGTGTATCTGTCGTGACGTTTGTGTATATGTCGTGACATTTGTGTATCTGCCCTGACATTTGTGTATCTGTAGTGAAATTTGTGTGTCTGTCCTGACATTTGTTGTATCTGTCCTGATCTTTGTGTATGGTGATTCTTTCTGCATTTGTCCTGACCTTTGTGTGTGGTGACCATTTTTGTATCTGACCTGACATTTGTGTATGGTGATCATTTGTGTATCTGACCTGACATTTGTGTATGGTGATCATTTGTGCATCTGACCTGACCTTTGTGTATGGTGATCTTTTATTCATCTGTCCTGACGTTTGTTTATGATGATCATTTGTGTATCTGTCATAACGTTTCTGTGTGGTGATCATTTGTGTATCTGTTCTGACTATTGTGCATCTGTCTTGAGCTTTGTATATCTGTCCTCACCTTTGTGTATTTGTCTTGACCTTTGTGTATCTGTCCTGACCTTTGTGTACGATAATTATCTGTTGTTAAAGCACACGTTAACACCATAACCACCAGATCTCAATGAAGTTTACATACACTGAGAAACTCGCAGCAACGATGGCACGTTGTGCATTGATTGTTAGAGTACTGGATTCAACACCTTATGACTCGAGTTCAGTCCTCCCTCACAACATAAAAAATGGCTTGTTCTCTACACACCATAATGCTCCTATTG
Organism: Monoplex corrugatus; assembly: GCA_030674185.1. NCBI lineage: Eukaryota > Metazoa > Mollusca > Gastropoda > Littorinimorpha > Ranellidae > Monoplex > Monoplex corrugatus. The sequence goes on from JAPXFY010000024.1 coordinate 31,464,235, forward strand.
CTCTGTGTCAGAATTTCTTAAGCCTTGAACCATTCTCTATTTCGAGACATTGGCGGAACATAGGATCTGGCTCGAGACTTAAGAATTTGACAGACAAGTGTTTGCAAACTCGAGTGTATTCCATGTGGAATTGTCGGAGTGTGAGAAATCCCTTTTGAACAAACACAAAGCTACAAAAGACATGTAGAAAACAATTGTAATATGTTGCTTTGTATATCGATTCCTTCTTTTTATTATCTGTGTGTGTGTGTGTGTGTGTGTGTATGTGTGTGTGTGTGTGTGTGTGTGTGTGTGTGTGTGTGTGTGTGTGTAGAGAGAGAGAGAGAGAGAGAGAGAGAGTGTGTGTGTTAATGTTAGTGTTACTGTGTGTGTGTTTGTGTCTGTCTGTCGGTCTGCCTGTCTCTGTCTCTTTGTCTCTCTCAATCTCTCTCTGTCTGTGTCTCTCTCTGTGTCCGTGTGTGTGTCTCTCTCTCTCTTTCCCTTTCTCTCAATCTGTCTCTCTCATCCCCTTGCTCTCTCTTTTTATAATAAGGATCATCAGGTGCCTTGCCGCATGGCATTGGCGATCATGGTCTTCCATCTGTCTCTATCTCTTGTTGCCTCAAGCATCTCTTCCACCCTCCTTGTCTTCAGCCACTCTGCAAGTCCGTTTACTATCTTCTCCCTGGGTCTACCTTGTGCTCTTGGGTGAAAATGTGATATCAAATGCCACCATCAACCTGCTCCTGCAGTCAGAGAACCAAACGGTTGTACACATACTGCAGCGATGTCACTTTTGTTACGTACAGTGACAGGAGACATGGCCGTCCACAACTCCCATGACCACC
>JAPXFY010000024.1:31470061-31502561 GCA_030674185.1 Monoplex corrugatus
TTCTGTTTCTGATGATCACTTTATCTTTCAGAAACTTTACATTTTTCATGAGTCTCTAAAGTGCACAGGATACTGAAATATCCTCTAAAACAAGGGTGTTTTGATTTTGTTTTTGTTTGTTTTGTTGTTGGTGTTATTTAAAAAAATGCAGTAGGTCTTTTTTCATATTTTCTTCTCCTCTTCCTAATACTATGACTATTACATTTTGCTACTCTTCTTTCTTTGCGTAATAGTGTTGATAGCGTATATTTTTTTAACAGGAACATTAGCATTCAAGTTGGTCGCCAATAAAAATGGGCAGCAATGCAACAGATATGATATCTTTTACAACGATGCATCCTTCAGAGTGTCCAGTTCTACAACCCCATGTTCTTATACCATGGAATAATTCAGACAACATCATCAGCTCTGAAGCAAAAGATATGGCGAGGAAAATTAAAGATACGATGATTCTGCCCATTCTGTTTCTGATTGGTGTACCTGCCAACGTCATCAACATGGCGGTGTTCTACAAACAAGGGTTGAAGAAACGCATCAACGTCTGTCTGTTTGCTCTGTCACTGTCTGATGGTCTGTTCCTCGTGGCTCACATGGTGTTGAGTGGTGAACAACTTGATAATCGTGTCGCCCAGCAAATGTAAGATGTTGGCATAATTGCTGTCTGTCTGTCTGTCTGTGTTTCTTTCTCACTTTACAGTTAAACGAGAAGCCTTCCTTTTCACTTGACAGCTAAACATAAAACCTTCCTTCCAATTGTACATTAAAATATCCTTCTCACTTTATAGTTAAAGCCTGCCTCCAGAAAAGAAAAAGTGTATACATATTTTATTTTCTCTATTAGGTGAATTGTTGAAGAGACAATCGAGCACGATGAAGAACGGAACCTTGTCTTCTTAGAGACCAGGAATAAACGTATGACAGTGTAGACAGAGACAGGCCATTGAGAATGCAAGTTCTGCGCCATGTTAAATGCTAGCTATTAAACAACATCACAACCATCTCCATAAACAGTATGAGGCAGTGTGAACACAACATGGCTTGTTGATAAGACCGAAATCTCATCTGGTGTGAGACAGGATTGTATCATATCACAATTATTTTCATAATTCACACGAAAAAGATCATGAGGGGTGTGTGGGGTGGGAACCAGACTCAGAACTCAGAACCAAACTCTATGAACAAGCTGTTTACAAAAGATCATAGCGTGGTACACGAAGAAGAGATGACAACCAAACTGAAAAACAATTGAGAAAATTATAACATAAAATACCACCAACTTCGTCAAGTCTTCTTTTTAATGCATTGAGAGAGTGATAGACTTGTTGATGAAGTTCTTCAGATACCTCTGCCTACAGTTCACTGTCAAACCAGGAGCATACCACGTTAAAAGGTACTGAAGGTCACATTTGTTCATCTGTTAAAAATTAGCAAAATCAAACATATAATTGTCAGAACATTGGCACTCATACATGCAATCTGCGGTACTACATAAAAATAACAGCTGGAATCAGCACAGTGATTCTCTCTGTATCACTTTCCTCTCCTTCTGTCACTGAACACTGTCAATAAGCAATGTTATAGACTACATGTAAACTTGAGACATGAACATCATGTAGCATTTTATCCTAGAATGTTACAGAAGAACTCAGAATATTCTTAATTAACTTATAAGACTTGATAGTGATAACGTGAATGTGCATAATTTTTTTCTGAAATATTACAGAAAACGAATCTCAGAACAGTATATGCCGAAATAGTTTTTTTTCACGCAAACAGTATATACTTACATTGCTTTGGGCTAAGTTTAAGACATGAACGACGTAAATCATTAATTCAAATTTAACAATAATTCATTTCTAAAATAAAAAAAGAAATGCAGATTTCTCCCATTTTGAAATTCTATCCAGTTAAGATTTCCATTTCGTGTTTATTTTGTCACAAACATCAAACTTAGGCACTACACTCAGACAGGCATAAACAATTTGTAAATGAGAACGATACACCGAGAACACTGGCAATAGATAATTTATAAACACGCAATCGGCATTTCACTCTTTCATAGACAATGTATTGGACAATGTAGCCCATTAAACTTTATTTTCGTACGATTATCTGAAATTACTGGTCTATGAATATACGAAACGAATACCACTTTTGGTTCAAAACTGTACAACAGAGTATATGAAGGGGAAAAGAAAGGGATAATAATAATAATGAAAATAATAAATCATTTGATATAGCGCTATTCTCCTACACATAGGTAAAGACACACTGCCCTTTACATTAATTTAATCATTTCATTTTTCCAATCAGCCCTATGCTGGTCAATTATACTAACTCCCACTCTTAATCCCCCAACACACACACTAGCACATCTGTTGCTAGCAATTACTAATATGTACATTACTGAATCAGAAAGATAAAAAATCATGTTTTATTACTTGTAGTATTTATCAAAAAGATGAGTTTCGAGGCCCGCCTTGAAAAAAGAGAGAGATGATGAAAAGCGCAGAGAAAAAGGCAGATCGTTCCAGACAAGTGGGGCCTGGTAACGGAAGGCTCGGTGTCCCATGGTTTTGTATTTTAATTTTGATTTTGCCAGAAGCTTCTGGTTGCTTAACTTGAGACTGTGTTCAGGCCTGTATGTTTTAAGCACAGAGGAGAGGTAGACAGGCAAGGTACCATCAAAATGCCTATAAGCCAGAGTAGCTGATTTATATTCTACTCTTGCTTCCACAGGGAGTCAGTGGGGCTGCTTCAATAGGCTGGTTGCTGAGGTGGTCTTTCGCTTTCTGAATACCAGCATAATTGCACTATTTTGTACCCTCTGAAGGCTCTTAATAGGAAAGAATGGGAGACCTGCAAAAATTGCATTACAATAGTCCAGTCTTGACAGTACAAAGGACACGACAAGTTGTGCTGTGTCGTTTATAGAAAGATATGATCAAATTGAACTGATTATTCTGAGATGATAAAAAGCAGACTGGCAGACAGAAGAAATGTGCTTGTCCAAAGACAGTGTCTCATCAAGCTGGACACCCAAGTACTTTGCTGAGGATTGAAAAGGCACCGATTCAGAAGAGAGAGTTAGAGGATCAGGCCTTATCTCAGAAAGACGAACATGGTCACCGATGGCAAGAAGTTGTCTTATTCTCATTTAACTTAAGTTTGTTCTTTTTCATCCATGATTTTATCTCATCGATACACAGCACAGTTTGCTGAGAAATATACTGAAAATTAGAAGGGACTGCAGCTGTCTGTAGTTCTGTATCATCAGCAAATTTGTGATAGTCAAAGTGATGTTTCTGAATGATGTAGGAGAGTGGCTGAGTGTACAAAGTGAAAAGAATGGGACCTAAAACAGATCCCTGTGGAACACCAAAAAGTAAGGGAGATGGCTGTGAGTAGAGACCTTGAACAGTAATAGACTGTGTACGTCCACTAAAGTATGACTTGAACCACTGGAGAGCATTTGATCTGACACCAAAGGAAGTGGAAAGACGTCCGAGAAGAATGTCATGATCAATAGTATCAAAAGCAGAAGACAGGTATAAAACGTCAGCAATGGAAACAAAATTCTGATCCATGTTAGTCAAGAGTCAGTCAGTTACAGCAAGCAAAGCAGTTTCAGTACTGTGATACACGCGGTAAGCCGATTGGTTTGTCTCCAGCAGACCATTTTCATTCAGATGCTTTAGCTGTGACAGAACAACCTTTTCCAACAGTTTTGAGATAAATGAAAGGTTGGAAACTGATCTGTAGTTTTGGATAGAATTTGGATCAAGATTACTCTTTTTAAGAAGAGGAATCACAATAGCATGCTTGAGAGAATTGTCAACCTTACCAGTGAGAAGACTGTGATTGATGATATTGATGATGAAGTGGAGAAAATAATTTTTGGACAGTTTGACAAATTCTGTCGGTATGGGATCCAGAAAACAAGTTTTATTTGGGGACTGCTCTAGGAGTTTTCTGATTTCTTCAGGAGAAACTGCCTCAAACTGAGTTAGTAGAGAACCATGAAATGGCTTGTGGGAAGTATCTGTAGGAAAATGATCCAGATCTTGACTTATTTTAAAAATCTTTTCAGAGAGGAAAGTACAGAAGGTATCAGGAAGAAGGGACTGGGGCATGTTGGTTGGAAGAACAAAAGAATTTGATTTTCCTATTAGTTCATCAGAGACAGCAAAGAGTTGTTTGTAGGAAGAACTGTTTGAAATTTTCGAACTGAAGTACTTTCTCTTGGCCTCTTTCTGCAAACTAAGCAATGCATTTCACTCTGTCACATAGATCACACGATCCACAGCCAACTTGGTGGGGCGCCATTGGAGTTCAACTTTGCACAATTTGTACTTCCCCTTCTTGAGTTCGTCTGTCATCCATGGCGCAGAGGGACGATCAGGAACACCGCGGGTGATGAGTGGCGCATGCTGATCGAAGACATGCTTCAAACCATCATTATACGCAGTCGTGCCAGGGGGATAAAATTTATTTGCTACAGCAGCAAAGGCAGAGATGTCAGAGCGAAGCTGCTCAATATGGACTTTTTTAACATTCTTGATTAAACAGTTCTTTTGGGTCTCTTATTGTACTGAAAAGGCAGACAGCAGAGACTGGCAAAACGGTCACCCAAAGCCAACACTGTTACACTGGATTGCAGAAGAGGTTGATGTTCTTGCACCACAAGCCAGTCCAGAATACGACCATGGCAATGTGTTGGCTCGCTGATGACCTGGTGCAGACTATTGTCATGGAGAAGAGTCTTCAGTCGACTGAGATTGGGGCATGTCAGACTGTCATAATGGAAGTTAAAGTCTTCCATGATCAGGAGAAAATGCATGAACACCCAGGGCATTTACTGACACAATACTACCCATAACTCTCTTTGCAGAATTGACACTACGGTAAAAAAAAAAAAAAGTGATCAGCAGCAGCCCGCAATACTGCGTAACCGCTCACGCAGAAAACAAAACAATGAAAAGATTCATTGTCACTGTGACATTGACTTTCATTTAAAAGGGACTCTTTAGTCTCTTGAAGTAATCAAGATTTTACAGCTGAAAAAAAGTGTAAATGCAACACAGTCACGTCCATATGATATCTTCTCCATGATCCTAATCTGTCATCGCAGAGTTGTTGTATAATATATGATTCAGATATGATTCTTTTGGTTTTGGGTTTTAGTTAGTTGGTCAGGTTTTGCTACTCCATCTCCTGAAACACTTCTACGTCACCATCTCCACGCTTTTCCTTTCAGCTTTATCCTCTACTTTCAAACACACCCAAACTGCGGTCGCCATGACATAAGGGCATGAAGAGTCACAGTATTTGTGACCAATTTTCACAAAAGATATTGTTTCGTTCTCTTACATACAGAACATAAAATTACTCAAACAGCGATCGAGTCTTCAAGTCTTATTATTGTTGCTGGGAAAGCCGTTGATGGAAGAGTGCGAGAGAGTAGTCTCCCTTTACAGAATAGTTCTGACTCGTGCACGAACAGTTGTGCAATTAGCATGCGATAATGTAACATCCCCTTTTGTTTAAAGAGAGAAAGGGCGAAACATGCGAAATGAACTGAACAACGCAACGCGACTTTCCGTTTGCAGTTCAACTTGATAATAAGTGACCGTTCATTGTTCATCTTCGGATTTATCATCGTTAATAACAAAGTGATCGTCCACTGTTCATCTTCGGATTGTCTGTCAAACGCAAATAAAATCAAATATTATTTCTTTACGATTCAGCGTCTTTCAATTGTACACGAAATCTTGCATGCGTCGCGTTTTGATTTCACGGCCTGAACGGTTGTTCGGACTGGAATCTTTGAATTTGGGCTTCTTCGACCTGGTAGACTCTTCACCAGGCTAGGTTGAGCAGGCATTACTTGCAGATACACCTGAATTGCAGCTTGTGGAGTTCCTGGTCCATTGTCCTTGATTGGAGAAGCAGGTGGTGATGGATCATTGGTCTGCACTGTGGGCTGTGGGCTTGGCTGTGTAGCTGGAACTACTGTCTTTGAGGACACAGTGGAATGATCCCTCTCAGGTGCCTTCTTCAGGTGGATTCTGTTGCGACGGTATACAGTTCCGTTGGTCTCAACATCGTAGGATCGGTTGTGGCGTCGAACAACAGTGCCTTCGTCCAGGTTTTCTTGCCAAGTGTAGAGGGGTCAATTCTGACTTGTTCACCTTCTTCGAGAGATGGAAGATCCTTGGCACGTTTGTCAAAGTTCATCTTTTGTTTTCTTTGACTGGCACGTAGTTTTATTTTTTCCGCTTCAATATTGAGCTTCGGTTTAAGGAGCTTTTCTGAGGTTGGAAGGAGAGTTCTAGTTCACCGGTTGAAGAATCGTTGAGCCGGACTGGTTCCTGTGGATTGGCTTGGAGTGTTCCTGTAGTTCAGCAGTGCTAAGAACTGGTCTCCATCTTTGTTTTTCTTCAACAGAATTTTTGCTGTTTTCACTGCAGATTCAGCCTTGCTGTTGCTCTTGCTGTTGTATGGATTGGATGTTCGGTGCTCAAAGTCGAAGTCAAGAGCAAAATTCTTGAAGTTTTCTGAGCTGAACTGAGGTCCGTTATCACTGATGACAACACATGGTGAGCCATAGCGTGCAAAGTGTGTTTTCAGTTTTTTGATGACAGTCGTTGACTTTGTGTTTTCAAGTCTGTCGAGTTCCCAGAAGTTGCTGAAATAGTCAACAGTGATCAAAAAGTCTTTGCCATCAAGTTCAAATAAGTCCACACCAATTTTCTCCCACTGTCGGGATGGCAGTTCATGAGGTTGGAGAGTTTCTTGCTGATTTGCTGCTTGATAACTTCCGCAAACTTCACAGGTGGAAATGAAGTGTTTGATGTCACCGGTCATTCCTGGCCAAAACAGACTTTCTCTGGCTCTTTTCAGACAACCATCAATGCCGGAATGAGATGAGTGGACTGCAACTTTCATTTCAGGGCGTAGAGAGATTGGGATGACGACTCTTTCTCCTTTGAATATCAGTCCATCTTGAACTGACATCTCGTCACGGAAACTGAAGTAAGGGAATAGCTCAGCTGGCAGGTTTTGTTTGTCTTCTGGCCAACCGTTCATGATGGCGGATTTGAGGATTTGGAGAGTTTCATCCTTGTCAGTTGCTGTTTTGAGCTTGGCGATCCTTTCCGTTCTAATTGGAAGGAAAGAGATCATGTTCACATGTTCAAATGCTTCCTGCTTGCTTGGTGTCTCAATGTAGGCACGGGACAGTGTGTCGGCTAGATACATTTCTGTGCCTTTTTTGTAGCAGATGTTGATGTCATAGCCTTGTATGCGAAGCATCATTCCTTGCAGTCTTCTTGGGGCAGCAGAAAGAGGTTTCTGTAGAATGGCTTCCAGTGGTTTATGGTCCGAGTCAATGCGGACTGGTCGGCCAAATGTGTACTGATGGAATTTTTCCAGTGAGAATACGATTGCCAGCATTTCTTTTTCAATCTGGGCATATCTGGTCTCAGTTTCAGTGAGTGCTCGGCTAGCATATGCTACAGGGCGACCATTCTGCAAAAGAGCAGCACCAAGTCCAGTTTGACTTGCATCGCACTGGATGGTCAGTTCTTCTTGAGGATTGTAGAAGTTCAGAACCGGAGCCTCAGTCACAAGGTTTTGAACTTTTTCAAATGCTTGGTCATGAGCAGGAGTCCAGACCCACTCAGCATCCTCATGCATGAGTTGTCTGATGGGTTCAAGCACGTCAGACAGCTTTGGAAGAAATTTTGAGAGGTAGTTGACGAATCCACAAAAGAGTCGGATACTCTCAACATTTTCAGGCTTGGGTATCTTCAGAATTGCTTCTACCTTCTCTGGGTCAATCTGTAGGCCGTCACTGGTCACCAGGTGTCCCAGGAAGGAGATCTCATTCTTCCGAAGATCCGCTTTCTGCCTGTTCAGCTTCATGCCAACTGAGCGGCATTTGTCCAGAAGAGCAGTCAGATTTCTGTCATGGTCTTCATCATCTTCACCGTACACAATGATGTCGTCAGATACGCCAATTACACCATCGAGTCCTTCAAGAACTTGGTCAAGGCGTTTCTGGAACAGTTCACTGCTCACAGATGTACCGAACGGAAGTCGTTTCCAGCGGTAACGTCCGTGTGGTGTTTGGAATGTAGTCAGCAGACTGGATTCTTCATCCAGATGGACATGCCAGTAAGCGTTTCTGAGGTCTAGTTTTGAGAAGACCTTGGCCCCAGCGAGTCTTGGTACAATGTCCTCCATGACAGGAAGAGGGTAATGTTCTCTTTTCAGAGCCTTATTCAAAGTTCTTGGATCAATGCAGATGCGCAGCTTTCCAGACTTCTTCGTCGCTACTACCATGCGACTGCACCAGCTTGTAGGTTCATCTACTGGAGTGATGATTTCTCTTTCAGTCAGCTTGCTCAGCTCTTCTTTGATTTTCGATTTCATTGCGTGAGGGATACGACACGCAGGAGAGATGACAGGATACACAGTTTCATCCACTTTGAAGTGTGCGACTCCTGGTAGACTACCTTGTTCATCATTGAAGACATCTTCATAACTAGAGAGAAGGTCAGTATTTGCTGAGATTTTTGATACACTCTCAAAGTTATCATAGTGGACAGTGATGAGTCCCATGTCCTCAGATGTCTTTTTTCCAAGCAGAGGGATGAAGTCTTGTTCAACAATGATGAACTCAGTTTTGAATTTCTTTCCATTCTTTGGATTTTTCAGAGTCATTTGTGTCTTTCCTTTGGGATGAAGTACTGTGTTGTTGTACATGTACAGTTTTGTTTTACATTTTTCAAGCGCAGTATTCTTGACAAACTTCTTCGGAATCACACTGACACTCGCACCAGAGTCTATCTGAAAGACAATGGGTATGTCTCCGATGAGCATTTCAGCCTTGATGATTTTCTCACGGGCTTTGTCTCCGATTGCGAGCAAATACTCATCTTCAGAGTCAGAGTCAGATTCTTGTTGTTCCCCGACCAGGTGAAGTCTTTTCTTAGTCTTCTTCATACACTTGACAGCGAAGTGATTTTTCTTTTTGCAGGTCTTGCACACCTTCCTCCATGCAGGACACAGTTCCTTCTTGAAGATATGAGACTGTCCGCAAAATTTACAAGTCTTGCCCAACTTCTGTTCATGAGATGACACAGAACAGGCTTCTGCAACAGCATCTTCAGTGGATTTCAGAGATCTCAGTTGATGAGAAGTGGCTTCAGCAGCACGACACATATCGATGCAGGATTTCAGAGTCAGATCAGCTTCCTGCAACAGTCGCTTTCTAGTAGAACTGTCTTTGATGCCCAGGACGATCCGGTCTCTCAAAAGAGTGTCTTTCAAGCAATCACAAAAATTGCAGGTTGAAGCAAGAGTGCGTAGAGCAGCAATGTAGTCTTCCACAGACTCATCAGCCTTTTTGGTCACGTCTGTTGAACACGTATCTTTCATATGTTTCGTTGGTCTTTCCAATGAAATGACCGTCAAATGCAGTGATAATATCATCAACAGATGGATTATCTCGAAGCTGCATTCCATTGTACACGGTCAGTCCTTCTGGCCCTAGTGTGTGGAGAAACAAAGCTCTCTTGTACGTTTCTTCTTCTTCATTCAGTCTTGCAATGATGCAATAATTGTTCCACATCTGCTTGAACAATTTCCATTCATCTCTACCCTTCTTCACATTTAATGGGGGTGGTGGGTTTACTCATGTATTGTGGCGAGGTGGTGCATGAGCCATCTGTTCTAAAGTCTCTGTTTTGATTTGAGATCGAGCGTAACGGTAATGGTTGCACGAACGAAGCCAATGGCTGAAGAGTGACAGCTCGTCAGTCGAGTCAGAACGAAGGAAATAAAACGTAGATCGATGTGGCTACTTACGGTTTCTATACAGCATAGAGTACAGGCAGTGGTGGTCTACTCACCGCTGCCACCATGTTTCGTTCTCTTACATACAGAACATAAAATTACTCAAACAGCGATCGAGTCTTCAAGTCTTATTATTGTTGCTGGGAAAGCCGTTGAGGGAAGAGTGCGAGAGAGTAGTCTCCCTTTACAGAATAGTTCTGACTCGTGCACGAACAGTTGTGCAATTAGCATGCGATAATGTAACAGATATGATGATCAGAATAGGCTTGATAGTGATGAAGCTATGGACTTCTATTTTCCATTTGAGACCACGTGACATATCTGTACCCTACTCTTTCTTTCAAAACATGTCGTGAATTCAACCACGCTTATTGTCCACCTGTAGTTGGTCACGAAATTTGAGCAACACTCTCATTGACGGATCTATGAAGTGAAAAAGACTTGACTGTGTGATTCAGTCTTCCCAACGATTCCATAGTGTGATCAATTCTGGAAAGAAGATGACCGCGGCAAAATAAATAAATAAATGAATAAATAGATAAATAAATACATGAATAAATAATAAATAAATAAATAAATAAATGAAGAAATTAAAAAACCCTATATAGATGAGTGTTTGAACCCACAACCTTTCAGTCAATAGTTCTTGGCACTAACATTAACGTGATTATGTTACATTTACACTTTCATTACGTTGACTTGATTCTCTGTAGTTATGGTCCTGTCTTATGGTTGTTTTCACCTCCAGCCTCTCAGTCAATATTTTAGTGTGCTCATCTTTTCATTACGTTGATTCAACTGTTTGTAGGTATGGTCCTGTTGTACGGTGGTTTGTAAACCATTGTCTTGCTGGACTATTTGGACTGACATGGGTCTCCCCAAGTTCTGACAGCCATCGTGGCCAGTGAAAGATGTTTCTGTGTCATGAAGCCCCTCAAGTCCCAGACTGTTCTCCGTACATCTACCATGACTGCAATCATTGTTGCTGTATTCATCGTTGTGATAGGATTTCGATTCATTGTGGCAACTAGATATTACATCAGCTGTGCTTATGATCCAGTCACCAACAGGATTATTTATAAAGGCTTTATCAGACCGTTTTATAAAAGGAACCAACAGTTTGTGGAATTCCTCGACTTTTTCATGTACGGTTTGGGTCTACCTTGGTTGGCAATAGTAGTGATAATGACGACTACTGTCATCACAGTGATCAAATTACGTCAGGCGGCTGAGTGGCGGACGGACATGTCCTCTAGTGCCGGGAGTATGTCTGCACAAGAGATTGCTTTGACCCGGATGTTGGTTGGGAACTCCATCTTTTTCATGATCTGTGTTTTTCCGGTTGGTTTGTTTCGGTAAGCAGCCATTTTGTTTATTTGTTACATCAGTATTTCGATCATGAATATTATGTGTCACAATCGCTTTAATAATAACAGTCTATATAAGATAGATCTGCATGTTAAATATGATAGATTATTTTTTGCTGCCCACTAGAGCCCATGCCATTAGAACAATACAGTTGTTTATGCGCCTGCCACCAGTAGAGATATAGGTAAGATGGTGGTGGAAGGCTTCCTGTATAATATCTCATACAGGACCTGCTGTGTGACTAAGTGTACAGATGTCTGATAGTTCTAGTATTCTGGGGAAATTTTGTTTACCCTTGATTTCGTTGTCCCCAGGTTTTCTACAGTCGTCTCCATCAAGAGTTCTTCAGTCTTTTTGTACTTACTCAACCAAGACAGTTTAATGGCTGTAGTGAATTTCTTATATCCAGTATGCTTAAAGCTCTATTTTGCATGTATTAGTCACCTTTTTAATTTATTACGTTTCCCTCTCTAGACAAACAACAACAACAAAAAGTTTCTTAAGATTATTGATGAAGTCGTCTCAGGGATCTAGGAACAAACCAATACGTAAATTAATTTGGAAAAGATGAGCAATTTTAATACTGCAACTCTTCCAGCTCTTCACCCAAATGCTAGACAAAGCGCTTGCTTTTGATTTTTCTGAATGATTAATTTCTTCACATCTTTTATATCATATGTAAACCACGCATCTATGATTTCAAATCTGTTGGGATTCCACTGAATACTCAGATGCTGCACATATTCCATATCTGACCTCTTGTTTTTAATTCCTAACCAAACTGCTTGTGCTTCTTCAGTATTCATAAAAAGCCTAAAGCTCTTTCAAGTTTTAAAACGAGGTATACAGATTTCTCAAAAGATAATCTATCGCAATCGTATATTAACTGAGCATCTGCAAACTAAGATATTTTGTTTTCTTGATCACTTATTACACTGCTTGTCATGTTTTTGTCTGCCCTTACCATAATCGCCGTATTTTCACGCATAATACAAAGAGATATGGAGAGAGTGGATCACCTTACCTAAAGCCTATTTTTAGAGCGAACTCGTTTGCAGTTTGGCCATCAACAAAATTATATTGTTGATTTTTGTTGTTATATAAAAGGGTTCTATCCATTTACAAATATTTCAAGCTTTAAATAGAACTTGGCGGTGTATGGAATCAAAAGCTGTTTCAAACATTAAGCAAAGTAGCAGTCCAGGTTTTTTTTTATATCCGAATATATGTTAATTTCCGAGTAATTAATTACAGCGTACATTAGTCTTGTATTGTCTTCTTGTTATATCAGGTTTTTGGGATACTGGTTATGAGTCCTTAAAGCTAAGTTGCTGGAAGTTCTCCATCTATAAATGACTGATTCAAGGCTCTCAGACGGAAAGGACCAATCTTTCTCCTTTGAAAAGGTAAAATTCTGCCCCATACCCATGTGCTCCTGAGGTCTTTTTGTCTCTAATGTTTTCTAACACAAATTCCGCTACCTCCAAATTTATTTTTTCTTCTAATGAATTTTTTCTCTTCACTGAATTAAACCGTTACTTTTGACACGCCTCTAAATGTTTCTTTGTATATTGCTGTTTATAGAGTTTTTCTCTAGATTTGAAAAAAAAAATCGTCTGTTAGATGTCCTTCTTGGTCAGCTGGTTTCATTATATTTTTATTTAGAAATGGCGTTTATCCAAGTTCCATCTTTTTGTAATACTTTCCTTTCAAAGACATATTTTGCTTTTGATCATGGCATAATTGCTTGTATTTTCTTTTCTCTCAGTTCGACTTCTTTTTTCTTCTTCTTTTTTTTTCGTTTGTATCCATCATAGTCCTATTTTTCACATATTTCCATTTCGTCAGTTTCATCGATCAGTCATTTTTCTTTCTCTGTTGCTTTCTTTTGTTCCTTTATTGTCTAATGAGCTATGATCTTGGATCACATTTTCATCAGTAAACAATCTATACAGTGTAGATAATGCAATGTGAATAATTTCCTGTAAAAATGTTATGACCAATTTTTACAGATTAACTCTGCTGTTTATACCAGAGATGAACACCTCAGGACGATACGAAAACATGTTTCGGTTTGGATTGTGGGTGCTTCACTGTATCTCCTACATCAACGCTGCCTTCAACATCATCATCTACTACACCATGGGCTCTCGTTACAGACACACTCTATGGACTCTGCTGAGCAGAAAGAATGCCAAGAACACCCCCAACAGATTGTCAGTAACCACCGATAAGACTTAGTTGACAATGATCTGAGTTTGAAGCATAGCAGTGCTTTTCCAATGATAAAAACATACAATAAAAAACGAACAGATGCCTGTGATGTGATGATTGTTCTGTAAGATAAAACAGATCAAGGTAAGAAATTATTGTACATCGGAATAATTTTTGTATGTTTCATGCTGTGTGCCATGACGTACACATTAAGTTACTAGGATTTTTCATACGCGGACATGGCGTGATGAAGAGTCTGACAAAGCAGACTACGAGATTCACTGAGATCTGTCTCATTACAATATTCCTCACTCCTATCTTCTTTTGCTCTGTTCTGTGTTCTTGCAATGTTTGGTGGAGCGGACAGCATGCATCTGTCATTGCTATGCAATACATTATCTATAGAGTGACAGAGTTTGGAGTTTGAAAGTTGTGTGTGCGTGATATGTGTGTGTGTGTGTGTGTGTGTGTGTGTGTGTGTGTGTGTGTGTGTGTGTGTGTGTGTGTGTGTGTGTGTGTGCGTGTGTGTGTGTGTGTGTTTGTGTTCGTTCGTTCTTTGATTTAACGTCTGTTTACTATGAGTGATATTAGACGGGGGAAAAATGGAGGATGAGAGGTGGGCGAGTTGAATTGTGGGGAGAGGGGAGACAGAGTAAGAGACATAAGTAAGTGGGTAAATAGAAAAGTGGAACAAGATCTTAACAGTAACAATTAACATTAACAATGTGAAGGGAAAATTTAACGCTAAAGTACTAACTTCATAAACTTAAAGCAATACATTAACAGGACTGTGAACCAATGATTCTGAAATTTTAACTGATATAGATTGATCTGAAGTTACTTCTTTAAAATGAGTTTCAGAATAGTTTTCTTGTGTAAATATTTTTGGTAAAAAAGAACGTAGCATTTTGCAGTAAAATAAACAGTGAAACAGTGTGAATTGTTCTCCGCAAATACGCTTGATATTTTTACAATATTTTGTTTTCAACGCGTTTAGCTGAATACGAAAACGAACAGCAACAATCGATCTCGAATGATATATGGAAGAATACTGAAATTTTTTACATACATTTTGAACGGAAAGTTTTATCATTTGTTGTGTCACTAACTTTTCATTGAAATATTCATGAAAACGAATCCATGAGGCTGATTCTAGCCAGCTGCAAGCTTCTTTTACGGAAGTTTTAATACGTAATTCTATAGTATTATCAGTGTTGTGTGCACCTTGCTTAGCTGCTCTGTCTACTACTTCGTTGCCATGAAGACCAACGTGAGAAGGCATCCAGCATAAACTGATATCTATACCTTTTGTCCTTAAACGATGTATAAGATGATTTGTCTCAGTAATTAAGTCAGGTCTTGTGTCTGTATTAAAAGACTGTAAGGCATAATACAGATTTTGAATCAACAAAGAGAACTACTTTGAAAAATACAGGTCTACTAAATAATGCAACGCTTGTATAATAGCGACTAATTCCGCTGTAAATATAGATATATTTGGCCCAATGAAAAATGACTTGTGTATTTTAAATTTTGGAACGTAAACCCTGCTCCAGCAGATTTATTTTCTAAGACTAACCCATCGGTAAAAATATGGAGGTGGGTACGGTATTTTTCATCGACGTGTTCTCTTGCTGTGCATATCGAAATGTTAATGTTTTCATATTTCTTAGCATCTGTATAATCAATATCAAAAGTGGCTTTAAGCATTTCCCATGTAGAGATAGGCGTTGTGGATGGTGTCTCAGCTATTTCATCCAAATTTATGTTAGACTGTTTGACTAAGTCAGATACGTAAGTTGCAACAGTCATTTGTGATGAAATGTTGCTTGCTCGTTTTGGAAAGTCAACATCAGACCTTAGTTTAATTTCCTTGGTCACAAAATTGTCCGTTTGTGAAGTAGTTCTGACTGCAAACGTTGCTGTCACTAGCTCACGATAGTTGTTCAGAGACAGAATTCCAGCAACTTTGTACGTTTCCAGATTTGAAGCATGGGCTGATACACCTAGTGCAATTTTAAGACTTTTGCAATCTAAACTTTGAATCTTCTTTAGTAAATATTTGGGTGCACTGAAGAACACTTCTTGTGCATAAGATAATTTAGATCTTACAAGTGCTTTGATAGATGGAGAAGTATGTTTGTATCCATTCCCCAGGGTAAACTGCTTATTATCTTAAAAAAATTTAAGGCTTTTCTTGCTTTTGTTAAAATATAATTAAAATGGACATTCCAGTTTAATTTCGATGTTATAAAGACTCCCAGAAATTTTACAACCTGTTTGTAATGGATCGCTTCACCATGCAGTCTGAAAGTAGGCAAGTTATTTAAAGTACTACCAGGATTAAAGAGCATCAGGTTAGTTTTTTTCTGCTGACAACGACAGACCATTTTCTAACATGTAGTTTCCAAGACTATCATATCAAGATCAGATTGATACAATTTCCTGATGTAATTCTGCGCTCTCTGGGGAGTTGTCTTTTTTAAAGTAATATTCATCCAGATGCATATATCATCAGCGTACTGTACCAAAACAACATGATTTGAGAGTACTTTAGGAAGATCATATATAAGGATATTAAATAAAATAGGTGCTATCACTGAACCTTGAGGAATTCCCATGTCAAGACATCGTGAAGAAGAATAACTTGTTCCCATTCTTGCCTGAATTCTTCTATTGGCTAGATAGGACTTAATATAATTATACATATTGCCAGATAGACCAATAGATTTCAGCTTGTACAATAAACGTGTATGCCAAACTTGATCATAAGCTTTTTTCACATCCAAAAAAATTTGCTAAAAGACTTTTTCTACGGGCAAATTGTTGTTTTATCTGAGTTGTAAGTTCAACCAGGTGCTCAACTGGGATCTCCATTTTCTGAAACCTGCCTGCTTTACCGGAATAACGTTATTTCTATTACAGTAATGTGTACGTCTGTTTAAGACCAATGTCAAAGCAATAGGTCTGTAACTGTTTTTATTGTTTTTAGGCTTTTCTGCTTTTAATATGGGTATAACAACAGACTTTTGCCATACCTGTGGTACAGTTCCACTCACCCAGCATTTCTAAAAAAATTTATGTAAGAAAATAATATAATTTTCTGGAAGATGCTTAATCATTTCATTTGAAACTGCATCGACACCTAACGAACTCCTTTTGTTGTGTAGAGACAATATAGTGTTTTTTCGCTTTTCTAAGGTGATCGGAGAATTAAACCATTCTGAGGTACATGTATTGGATCAGTGAAGATAGGGTTGTTAGCTGCCATTTCTCTGTAGTGTTTGCTGTTAGGAGACAACCCGTCTACTTTACTATTTTCAGCAAAGAGTTCTACAAAAGTTTCAGCTTTGTCCATATCAGAAGGAAATTTGTGACATGTATCAATCATTACTGGACACGTGGGTAAATTGGCTCCGTTTTTCATTTGATTCATTTTTGTCCAGACCCTTATGGAAATCCTTAAAATCTGAAAGTTCTTTGGTGCAGTATGATGCCCAATAATCTTTCTTTGCTTCAGCAATGATTTTATTACACTGGGTGTTAGCTTTTTTCATTTCCATGTGATCGTCGGGTTTTCTGCTTTTAATGTAGATTTTGAATATATCTTTTTTATACTGAACTGCTTTCTCACATTCCTCTGTCCACCAAACATTACCCAAACGATTATTGGACTTATAAGTTTTGAGTTTCGGGATGGAGAGTCCGCAGCAGCTAGAATTGACTCCTGGAACTTAGAAAACATAACGTCTACATTTTTCTTTCATAATGCTTATATTCTTGATTAGCAAGAGCAGTCCGAAACAAGGACCAATCAGCGCGCATGTAATTATATTTTGATATGATGTCAGGAGTGCTGTCTTTCATCCTGATGTTGTCATAAGTTATTGTTATGATGATAGGTAAGTGATCACTTCCCAAAGTGTCTTTGTGAGTGTCCCAGGTACAGCATGGTACTAATTCTGGTGATATTAGTGACAGATCGATGGCTGTTGCCCGGTGTTTGGAAACATCAGGAATTCTGGTGACACTCCCATCATTCAAAAGGTAAAGCGCACTGTCAACTATATTTTCTACTAAATGATTGCTTGTAACAGTACAACAATCTTTTTCCCAAAACGGTGAGTGTGAATTAAAGTCTCCACCTATTAGCCATCTACCGTGCTGCAGATCCGGAATCGTACGCAGCCACTCTGTGTTGTGGTCATTTGGACCTGTTGGCAGGCAGACTGACAAAACGTTCAGGATAAAAGAATTACTGAATTGTACTGTGGCGGCACAAGCGTGTAAGTGTTCAGTTGATGTTAAAACTGGGGAATTAAATATGTGATACTGCAACTCTTTAAGTATATATATCGCAGTGGCTACCTTCTTCCCAGGATTTCCTAAGGTAGAAAGAAACTCTAGGGAGAGCTAGACAACAGAAGGTCTTCAGAGAAGTAACCCCCTTTAGACAAGTGTTTCGGCCCTGAATTCCTTACACTCTCGGGGGCCGGGCCACATCCAGATCATGACTCCTGGATGCCCTTCTGCTGTTGTCTATTTTTTTTTTTTTCCCACGCCGGGAATCGAACCTGGGCGATTCTGCGCTTCAGAACTGCGGTACGCGGTTTTACCAATGTGCTAACGGGGCACACATCATCTGTAGGGAATTTAATCCTTATGAAGTTCACTTTTTTGGTTCCTCCTTGCCCAGATCCAGCTTGAGCTCCTTTCTGCTGCCTCTGCCATCGCTTTAAGGGCTCTAGTCCTCTTCTTCCCAGAAATGGCGAGTTGTTTCATGAGATCATAAGCGGAGGTGCCCACAAACCCTCTTGCCCCGACCTCTATGGCGAAGATTTTGACCCGCAGACCTGCTTTCTTCAGGGCGCTGGCAAGACCGGCGTATTTTTCGGTCTTGTAGATATGTGCTTCTTCCATTCTGCTTTCGTATGGCACAGTGAGTTCTATCAGAATCACTTGTTTCGAGGAGTCAGAGTGGAGAGCGATGTCTGGTCTCATGCCTGTCTTGCTGATGACATCTGGGTAATTTCTCCACTCTGGGAGGTCTGCTGTACACTCCCAGTCGACTGCTCCATCCAGAAGACCCTTTGGCAATGTGCTGGTTGTCATAGCCCTTTCGGGCCAGACCTGTTTCCCTCCTGCTTTGTAGAACGTTGTCATAGCAATTGGTGCGTTTGGGGTCATGGTTTTTTCGCTAACCACATCTGTGATCACTTTCAGAACTTGGTTGTGCCTCCATGTATACCTTCCTTGGGCTAGCGCTACTTTGCAAGAGCTTAGGACATGTTCCACTGTTTGTTTCTTCTGACAGAGCGGACATGCTGGGTCGTCTGCTTTCCCCCATTTCACTAAGTTTGCATTCGAGGGGAGCAGGTCATATACAGATCTGAGGAGGAAGCTTATCCTTAGAGGAGCCATGTGCCACATATCGTTCCAGCTGAGACTTCTTTGGAGTGCACTGTCCCATGTTGTCCATTGCCCCTGTTGACCTTGCTGGACTGCCTTCTGCACTCTTTTGACATCTTCTTCTTCCTTCAACTCCTGTATGATCATGTCTCTTTTTTCCTTCCCTTTGGCTTTGGACCACCACTGCATTTTTGTTGCTCCCAGTCCCTGTCTGTTGGTTTGCGTGTGTCCAATTATTTCTTTGACGCTGAGGTTTCTCTTGGCATTGTTTACAGCCTCTTGGACTTTCCACTTTCTGCCAGTTCTCAGCTTTGGATGAACTGCTCTCACGATATTGTCCTCCGATTCCTCCAGCATGCTCAACAGTCTTGCTTTTCCAACTTTGTATTCCTCCACTATGGATTTCAGAGGTAGCTTCAGCATTGCTTGACGACAGTAGAATGCAACATCAGTGAGACCAGGTGGGACACCGAGCCATTTTCTTGTGTATTTGTTGATTTTGGCTTCCATTGCTTCCACTGTGCTGGTGCAAATGTCATAGATTAGCAGTGGCCACAGCAGCTTTGGTATCAGCATGAACTGTAGACACCAGACTTTGTATTTGCCTGGCAGTCCGCAGTTATCTATTTTCTTCAGGCCTTCTTCTGCTGTTTGCTTGGTTTCACATCCCCTTTGTGTGTCTTTCAGGGAGTCATCATACCATCTTCCGAGACTTTTTACTGGCTCTTCTGTGACAGTGGGGATGGCTTGGTTGGCTACCATGAATTTGACTGAATCTGCCACTTTTCCTTTTCGCAGTGAGAGACTTCGGGATTTCTTAGGTTTGAACCTCATTCTTGAAGAGGCCACCAGCTCATCCAGCTGCTTTAAGATTTGGTGTGTCTCTTCCTCATCCGTGGACAAGACTGTTGTGTCATCCATGAAAGCTTTCAGAGGAGGCATCTGGTATCCATCTCCCAGATTCACTGGACCTGAACTCTTCATTGCAGCTTTCAAGATGACTTCCATTGCCAACACGAACAGTATGGGAGAGATTGCACAGCCCATTGCAATGCCCACCTCTAGGTCTATCCAGTCCGTGGTGTATTCTTTGGTAGAGAACCGCATTGAGAACCCTTGGAAATACTTCCTCAGCATTGTTCGGATGTTTTCTGGGATGTTATACATTTCAAGAGCCAGCTGGATCATATCGTGTGGAACTGATCCATATGCATTCGCCAGATCAAGCCAAACTACGTCAATGTCTCTCTTCTCTGTTCTTGCTTTTTGGATGGCATCCCAAATCAACGTGGCATGTTCCAAGCATCCAGGCATTCCTGGTATGCCTCCCTTTTGGACTGACATATCCAGATACTTGTTTTCAGTCAGGTATTTTGTCAATCTTGCTGCCATAACAGAGAAGAAGATTTTCCCCTCGACGTTCAGAAGTGATATTGGCCTGAACTGATTGATGCTGCTGGAGTTCTGCTCCTTCGGAATGTACACTCCTTCAGCTCTCATCCATTGGTCGCTGATCTTCTGGTTCCTCCATGCTGATCGAATCATCTTGTGGAGCCACTCGAGCACTTTTGGGCATTTCTTGTAGAGCAGGTATGGTATTCCGTTTGGTCCAGGTGCTGACTTGGCTCTGGCTTTCTTTACTACGTTCTTCACTTCATCCAGTGTTGGTGGTTTGTTATTGAATTTTCCTTCTGGCGCTGCAGGCCAAACCAGATTTTGGATTTCAAGTGGTGCCTCGCGCTGAGGATCGGAATATGTTTCCCTGAGATGCTGCTCTAGGGTTTCCTTGCCCACTGTGAGAGTCCCTGATTTGGGTTGTTCAAACAGCTTTCTTGCAAAGTCAAAGGGATCTTTGAAGAAACGATCTTGAGTCTTCTTCTTTTTGCTCTTTCTTCGCCTTGCTGATTCCACTTTGCTGAGAGCATTGTGTTTGGCCTTCAGATCTTTCCAGAGTTCCAGGAGCCCTTGCTTCTCGAATTCTGAGGCAGTTTTCATTCGCTTTTTAAGCTTCCTTTTCTCCCTCCGGATGCTCTCCATCTGTTGCTGTCTTCTGGATTTCTGGGGAGGCGTTTTTGTCTTTGGCTGCTTCACTCCATAAGTGTCCCTGCAGATAGAGTATATGATGTCTCCGTATGTGTCAAGTTTGTGTTCCAGCGTACTGTTCCCTATTAGCGCATTCAGCTTAAGGACAAGTTCCTCATCTAATTTCTCCCATTGTTCTTTTGCACCGGCAGGCGGCAAATTGAGTTTTCCACGTTTGGCGTTAAGAGCTTGTGCAAAATCCGCATCAGAACCGTCAGCGTGGATGTCCTTGGCACTATGGTTTAATTCCTGGCCTTGGTCATCCAACGTCTCACCTGCTATCGCAGTGCGCTGCTGCTGGTTCGTATGTGTCTTCAAACAGCCCATTTTTGTCCTGTGGATCTTCATGCCGCGTTTGGTGGTGAATCTCCTTCCACACGCACACGGAAATTCCAACTGGTCATCAATCATGGTCCGTTGTGCGTTTCCAGTCGTGATGGAGTCAGTGCCGATGGATTCATCATTCTCTCCCCCTTTCGGTGAATCCTGGGAGCATCTTTCATTTGGAAAACTCGTGGCATGTTATCAAAGGCAAGGTGGGAAGCCAACCCACAAAGCCCGCAGATCTAGTCTTTCCCAGTGTCCTTCGGTCTTTCCCGAATGTCCTCCGAACTATTCCCGGAAGTCAATGGACTGACCATGTGCAGGTAGAAAGAAACTCTAGGGAGAGCTAGACAACAGAAGGTCTTCAGAGAAGTAACCCCCTTTAGACAAGTGTTTCGGCCCTGAATTCCTTACACTCTCGGGGGGCCGGGCCACATCCAGGTCATGACTCCTGGATGCCCTTCTGCTGTTGTCTATTTTTTTTTTTTTTCCCACGCCGGGAATCGAACCTGGGCGATTCTGCGCTTCAGAACTGCGGTACGCGGTTTTACCAATGTGCTAACGGGGCACACATCATCTGTAGGGAATTTAATCCTTATGAAGTTCACTTTTTTGGTTCCTCCTTGCCCAGATCCAGCTTGAGCTCCTTTCTGCTGCCTCTGCCATCGCTTTAAGGGCTCTAGTCCTCTTCTTCCCAGAAATGGCGAGTCATATATCGGAGGATAATAATTTTGGAAATAGGGAAGTTTGGTTGGGATAACATTAAACGACTGCAAAATTAAAACTTCACACTGATTTGATGAGAGAAAATGTTCCAGGTATGCGGAATTGGTGGAAATAGATCTACAATTCCACTGTAAAAATTTGATTTGTGATTGTTGGTGCAGTTTCATTGTTGGCTAGTCTCTTATGTTAAATCATTGGTTATTTGTTTGATAATCACGAAGACTTTGGTTTTCTATGTACGATAAAAATGGTCAGAAAGAAACCATTAATTACTTAGACTACTATTGAAAGGTAGAAAAAAAAATGTAAGTAATACTATGGGGAAAAGTCCTTCTAATAGAGATAAGAGGTGATTAAGAACAGAAACAAATTATAAATAAATGAAACAATGGTAGACACGCCGTCAAATGTACGGAGATTATAGTCTGACTGAGTCCTGATAGTCTGACGAATTGTCAGAGATGATGTGGAAATAGTCCTGTGTGTGTGTGTGTGTGTGTGTGTGTGTGTGTGTGTGTGTGTGTGTGTGTGTGTGTGTGTGTGTGTGTTTGTGTGTGTGTGTGTGTGTGTGTGTGTGTGTGTGTGTGTGTGTGTGTGTGTGTGTGTGTGTGTGTGTTTTGGTGTGTGGTGTGTTCGTTCGTTCATTCTTTGATTTAACGTCTTTTCACTATAAGTGATATTAGATGGGGGAGGGGGGTGGAGAGGGTAAGAAAAAATATATAAATGAAATAAAATGGAGAACGATAGTTGGACAGGTTCAATTGGGGCACAGGGGAGACAAAGAAAAAATCATAAATAACTTAACTAACATCAGTAACAATTAACTTCAACAATGTGAAGGGATATTTTAACACTAAAACACAAACTGCATAAAGTTAAAGTAATGCATTAACAGGTCTGTGAACTAATGATTCTGAAATTTTAACTAACAAAGATTGATCTGATGTTACTTTTTTGAAATGAGTTTCAGAATAATTTTCTTGTGCAAACATTTTCGGTAAAAAAGAACGTAGCATTTTGCAGTAAAATAAACAGTGAAACAGTGTGAACTGTTTGCTGCAAATACACTTGACGTTTTTACAATATTTTGTTTTCAATGCGTTTAGCTGAATACGAAAACGAACAGCAATAATTGATCTCAAATGATACATGGAAGAATACTGTTATTTTTTACATACATTTTGAACGGAAAGTTTTATCATTTGTTGTGACACAAAATGTCCATTCAAATGTTCATGAAATCGAATCCATGAGGCATGAGTTTGGAGTTTGAAAGTTGTGTGTGCGTGGTGTGTGCGTGTGTGTGCGTGTGTGTGTGTGTGTGTGTGTGTGTCTGTGTGTGTGGTATATGTGTGTGTGTGTGGTGTGTGTGTGTGTGTGTGGTATGTGTGTGTGTGTGTGGGTGTGTGTGTGTGTGTGTGTGTGTGTGTGTGTGTGTGTGTGTGTATGTGGTGTGTGTGTGTGTGTGTGTGTGGTGTGTGTGTGTGTGTCTCTGTGTGTGTGTGTGCGTGTGTGTGTGTGTGTGTATGTGTGTGTGTGTGTGTGTGTGTGTGTGTGTGTGTGTGTGTGTGTGTGTGTGTGTGTGTGAACGCTTGACAAAGGCCAATTGGCCGAAAATTTGCGCCTGTCCTGTTTTGTGTATTCAACACGTGTTATCGTTCTGGTCAGCGGGAACAACTCAGTTGGGAGAGCATTAGCCTGAAGGTCTAGCTGTCCCTGGTTCAATTCCAGGTTCCTGCACGGAACACACTCCAGCATGTTGACACTTCCAACTGGTTTCCTGGTGGAATGGTTAGCACTCTGGACTCTAAATATAGCGATCCGAGTTCAAATTTCGGTGGAACCTCTACATAGGTTAGGTAGGACTTCAGGACCTGGCCAGTTCACGGATTTATGTGCAGGTTTAAGACTTGTGCCTTTTGGATCTTCACCATCACGTGGTACAGTGACGTTAGTGCATGTGGAATTCATTCCGAGCGCGGAGACATTATCTTGAGAAACTAAGACCGAAATTGAAACTGAAACAATCTCATTCTGTTTTGCGTTTTTGGTTTCTATTCGCTCAAACCCTGCCAGTCAATTTAACCCTTTGACTCCTGCAATCTGTCCACCTGCATCCTTCATCGCCAACCATAACAGCAAAGCAAAAACTTAACCATTTGACTCCTTCACACGATCCACTAGCTTCCTGCAAAAAGCTGGTGGATCAGGTGAAGGAGTCAAAGAGTTAAGTTTTTGCAGTGGTGGATAGGATGTGGGAGTCAAAGAGTTAATAATTCGTCTGAAAAAATCAATACATTTCTTTTAATTAATTAATTAAACCTACAGAACAAACGACCGTGGAAAAGATAACAGGAACAGGGTCATGTAGACTGAATTTAAAATGTCAAGTGTACATTTTACAAAACAAAAACAAACAAAAACAAAAACAATAAAAAAAAGATAGGAAAAAAAAGCGTTCCGTGTTTTTTACTCGGATGCGTGTATGCACGTTGTTTTACCACACTGCGTAGAAAGTGTGTTAATGTTGCTATGCAGTCTGCGTATTCCAGTTCCCACATTGTGCAGATACTATTTTGCAACACAGTCAACCTACTTCATATTCGGTGGACGTGTGTGCAGGCTGTTTTCGTGTTTTGTGTAAGCCAGCAAATACTGACTTATCTTACAGGGTATTTAACGAGATTGCTTGATGTTCTGTGTGTGTATACTCGTAGACACGAAGGGGGGTTTAGGCACCATGAGGTCTGCACATATGTTGACCTGGAAGAACGGAAGAATCTCCACCCGTTACCAGCCGTGCGGGAGTTACTCAGGCAGGATCGAACCCCACACCTTCCGACTGGAAGTTTGACATCTAAACCACTTGACTACCGCGACCGAGTGGCTGGAATGCAAAGGAATGAAAAAATTCCGCGAAAGTCATAAAACTACTGCTGTTGATTATGTTTTCATCTTGTCATGCGATAGAGGTTTACACACACACACACACCACACACACACACACACACACACACACACACACACACACACACACATGCACACACACACACACACACACGCACGCACGCACGCACGCACACACGCACGCACGCATACACACGCACGCACACACACACACACACGCACTCACACATACACACATACGCACTCACACACACACAAACATACACACACACGCACGCACGAACACACACACTCACACGCACGCACACACACATGCACACACACGCACGAACACACTCACAGATACATACGAGTTAATTTTCCAGAAAAAAACATCAAGAAGATTGATATCAATCATCATTACTAAAAACATTTTGTGGCACTGCATTTGTAAACCCTTTTACTCCCTCACCTTATCCATCAGAAACTGGTACAGTTTTACAATGCCACGGTGATGACGACGACGAGGATGATAATCATGATGCTATGGAGTTCCGTCTAGGATTGAGAATGCTTGACAGGGCTGTACTCTACGCTTATTATCATGATATATCTTGCCGTCAACCAGGCCTGAGAGATACAGACGCTGCGGTGTTGGTCAGAATATTTGAACAGCACCCTCAGTAACGTATCCTTGAAGTGGATGTGGTCCCAGTCTTTCCAGTGAGTCCATAACACGCTCAACTGTGGGTGGGAACCTCTAAAAATCCCACAATAATTGTTTAAGGGACTGATGGGCTTCAAACCCACAACATTCCAGTCAGTAGTCCGATGCACTAACCACTACACCACGGCGACAAGTCAGCTGCAAAAACTCAATCCTTTCCCTCCCTCAGCCTATCCACCAGCTGCAAAAACTTAACCCTTTCCCCCTCAGCCTATCCACCAGCTGCAAAAACTCAACCCTTTCCCTCCCTCAGCCTATCCACCAGCTGCAAAAACTCAACCCTTTCCCTCCCTCAGCCTATCCACCAGCTGCAAAAGCTTAACCCTTTCTTCCCTCAGCCTATCCACCAGCTGCGAAAGGTTAACCCTTTCCCTCCCTCAGCCTATCCACCAGCTGCAAAAGCTTAACCCTTTACCTTCCTCAGCCTATCAACCAGCTGCAAAACCCCCCCAAAGAAACCCCAACGTATCCCTTTCACTCCCTCACCCTTTCCAAAACGTGTCTAAATAACTTACCAACACGTGAAACATCAAGATTAGATTCCTTTCCTTTTCTAAAAATCAAACAATCATTTCAAGGGGACACGCAAGCAGCTCAGCCTTTGAACATCATTTCTCAAAGAAGGGGAAGCTCTCGTGTTACCAGTCTCCATATCTAAGACCTTTGCCTGAAAATAATCCGAGAAGCCAGTGAATAGGGCGCAAGAGTGAAAGGATTAAGCTTTTACTTTGTTATCATGGCTGATAATGCAGGCAGCTGTTGGATAGGATGAAGGACACAAAGGGTTAAATGCTTTCAGAAAAAGAGCCCCCCAGCTGGCTCACCAAATATACGGCCAAATGTTATTTGGTTTTAAAGCAAGAGACAAACCAAGAAAGACCTGGATCGATGGCCAGAAATAAAAATGACGTCACACTGCACTTCTTCATTTCATGCATTTGAGCTCACAGTGGTCAACAGTTGTCTCCCCACAACACCCCCTGGTTGTACATGTACATGTATACATATAAAAGAGACTCAATAAATCGCCTATACTTATACTTGTGTTCTTGGAAAATATAGATTACATTACTGCTTGCTGGTGGTCCACATTAGTTATCTTTGAAGATCTTGTAAAATATCGATAAATATTTCTCCTATTGTAAAATATAAAAAAGAGTTTAAGTCATGTGTTTTGCAGTTGATGACCTGTGTATTTTCATTCTTTTTCTGCTGATCATTTTATCTTTCAGAAACTTTACATTTTTCATGAGTCTCTAAAGTGCACAGGATACTGAAACATCCTCTAAAATAAGGGCGTTTTGCTTTTTGTTTTTGTTTGTTTTGTTGTTGTTATTTTCCAAAAAAAAAAAAAAGGCAGTCGGGCTTCTTTTCATATTTTCTTTTCCTCTTCCCATTACTATAACTATTACATTTGTTACTCTTCTTTCTTTGCATAATAATGTTGATAGTGTATATTTTTTAACAGGAACATTAGCATTCAAGTTGATCGCCAATAAAAATGGGCAGCAATGCAACAAATATGATATCTTTTACAACGATGCATCCTTCAGAGTGTCCAGTTCTACAACCCCAAGTTCTTATACCATGGAATAATTCAGACAACATCGTCAGCTTTGAAGCAAAAGAAATGGCGAAGAAAATGAAAAATTCGGTGATTCTGCCCATCACGTTTCTGATTTGTGTACCTGCCAACGTCATCAACATGGTGGTGTTCTACAAACAAGGGCTGAAGAAACGCATCAACGTCTGTCTGTTTGCTCTGTCACTGTCTAATGGTCTGTTCCTCGTGGCTCACATGGTGGCCTGTGGTGAACGATTTGATGATCGTATCGCCCAACAAATGTAAGATATTGGCATAAATTCTGTCTGCCTGTCTGTCTGTCTGTCGGTTTGTCTGTCTGTATGTCTGGGTTCCTTTCTCACTTTGCAGTTAAACGAAACGCCGTCTTTTTCACTTGACAGCTAAATATAAAACCTTCCTTCCAATTGTACAGTTTAAATATACTTCTCACGTTACAGTTAAAGCCTCTCTTCAGAAGGAAAAAAGTGTACACATACTTTATTTTCTCTCTTAAGTGAATTGTTGAAAAGACAATCGAACACGATGAAGAACGGAACCTTGTCTTCGTAGAGCAGGAATAAACGTATGACATGTAGACAGAGACAGGCCATGGAGAATGCAAGATCTGCGCCATGTTAAATGCTAGCTATTAAATAACATCACCGCCATCTCTACAAACAGTATGAGGGCAGTTTAAACACAAAATGGCTTGTTGATTAGACCAAAATCTCATCTGGTGTGAGACAGGGTTGTATCCTATCACAATTATTTTCATAATTCACACGAAAAAGATCATGAGGTGTGTGTGTGTGTGTGTGTGTGTGTGTGTGTGTGTGTGTGTGTGTGTGTGTGTGTGTGTGTGTGTGTGTGTGTGTGCGTGTGCGTATGTGTGTGTGTGTGTGTGTGTGTGTGTGTGTGTGTGTGTGTGTGTGTGTGTGTGTGTGTGTGTGTGTGTAACCAAACTAAGAACTCAGACTGAAAATCTTTGAACAAGCTGTTTACAAAAGATCATAGCGTGGTACACGAAGAAGAGATGACATCCAAACTGAAAAACAATTGAGAAAATTATAATATAAAATACCACCAACTTCGTCAAGTCTTCTGTTCAATGTTTGTTGACGAAGTTCTTTTGGTTCCTCTGGCTACAGCTCACTGTCAAACCAGCAGCACACCATGTTAAAAGGTACTGAAGGTCACATTTGTTCATCTGTAAAAACTTGCAAACTTAGACATACAATTGTCGAAACATTGGCACACATACATACAATCCTCAGTACTACATAAAAAGCCCAGCTGGAATCAGCACAGTGATTCTCTGTGTATCACTTTCCTCATCCCTCTCTCACTGAATACAGTGTCAATAAGCAATGTAATAGACTACATGTAAACTTGAGACGTGAACAGCATGTATCATTTTATCCTAGAAGATTACAGAAGAAATCAGAATATCAGAATACTCTTAACTAACTTATAATACGTGATAGTGATAACGTGAATTTGCATAATTTTGTTCTAAAATATTACAGAAAACGAAACTCAGTACAATATTCAAAACAAGTGAGACTGCCCACGTTCAAGCAAACAGGAACCAGAAAAAACACGAAAGAAGAATACGAACGCGTATTTAATACAACAAAACAAGACAGGCGCAAATTTTTGGCCAACTGGCCTTTGTCAAGCGTAAGATTACAAACAAACACTAGATACAAAAAACTGAGAAAAAGACTGAAACTTCCCTGCTGCTGTGTTCAATGTGAGAAATAATTTTGACACGCAAACATTTTGTACTTAAAATGTTTTGGGCTTAGTGTGGTGTGAGACATGAAGTGCGTAAATCATTAATTTAACTTTAACATGTGAATCACTTCCTTCTAGATCTTACAGAAAAACTTGGACGAAAGAAAAAGAAAAAAATGCAACACGTTAAAAGTATATACCTTATATTTTTTATTCAAAACCATAAGGATTATTCTAAAGACATGCTGATCCCTCGAAAACACACAAACAAAAATATAAGCTAAAAAGAAATGCAGATTTCTCCCATTTTGAAATTCTATCCAGTTAAAATTTCCATTTCGTGTTTATTTTGTCACAAACATCAAACTTAGACACTACACTCAGACAGGCATAAACAGTTTGTAAATGAAAACGATACACCGAGAACACTGGCAGTAGGTAATTTATAAACACGCAATGGGCATTTCACTCTTTCATAGACAATGTACTGGATAATGTAGCCTATTTAGCTTTATTTTCGAACGATTATATCAAATTATTGGTCTATGAATATACGGAACGAATACTACGTTTGATCAAGAGTGTATAACAGAGTGTATGGAAGGGGAAAAGAAAGGGATAAAATGCACAAACACCTGGGGCACATACTGACACATTGCTACCCACAACTCTCTTTGCAGAATTGACATTACGGTAAAAAAGGACCAACTGCAGCCCAGAATACTGCGTAACTACTCACGCAGGAAACAAAACAATGAAAAGATTCATTGTCACTGTGACATTGACTTTTAGTTAAAAGGGATTCTTTAGTCTCTTGAAGTATTCAAGATTTTACAGCTGAAAAATAGTGTAAATGCAACATAATCACGTCCATATGATATCTTCTTCGTGATCCTGATCTGTCATCGCAAAGTTGTTGTATATATGATTCAGATATGATTCTTTTGGTTTGGGGGTTTTAGTTAGATGGTCAGGTTTTGCCACTCCATCTCCTGCAACACTTCTACGTCCCCACCTCCACGCTTTTCCTTTCAGCTTTATCCTCTACTTTCAAACACACCCAAACTGAAGTTACCATGAGATAAGGGCATGAAGAGTCACAGTATTTGTGACCAGTTGTCACAATACATATGAGATCAGAATAGGGTTGATTGTGATGATGCTATGGAGTTCTATTTTCGGACTGAGACTGCGTGACATGTCTGTACTCTACCCTTTCTTTCATAATATATCGTGGCTTCAACCATAATATTATTATCTACCTGCAGTTGGGCAAGAAATTTGAGCAACACTCTCATTGACGGATCTGTGAAATGAAAAAGACTTGACTGTGTATTTCAGTCTTCCCAACAGGCCCATAGTGTGATAAGTTCTGGAAAGAAGATGATCACTTCAAAATGAATACCTAAATAGATAAACAAATAAATAACTAGATAAATGAATAAATAAATAATGAATAGATAAATAGATAAATAAATGAATAAATAAATAAATAAACAAATAAATAAATAAATAGATAAATAAATTAAATAAATAGATAAATAATAGATAGATTAAAAAAATAAAAACCTGCATAGATAGGTGTTTGAACCCACAGCCTTTCAGTGAATAGTTCTTGGCACTAACATTAACGTCATCATATTGCATTTACACTTTCATTATGCTGACTTGATTCTCTGTAGTTGTTGTCCTGTCTTATGGCTGTTTTCACCCACAACCTCTCGGTCAACAGTTTAGTGTGCTCAAGTTTTTCATGATGCAGTCTGGGACTGAACTCGAGATACCAGATCTTGTGTCCACATCTCAGTCAAAAGAGCCAACCACCCGACTCAAGAGACAAGGTTATGAGGTCAATCCAGCCCAAATTGGAGACTGGCAGAAAATGTCTGAGAGGCTGTGGACGCAGCAAAAGAAAGCCAGAAGGTCAGATAAATGATAAGACACACACAAATAGATATGCGGGGACTGGAATAAAAAAAAAATGGTATGATTATTAGAAGTAAAGGGGAAAACAAAGAGATATATGTTAATACAAAGATCAAGAAAGACAGGGTGTCAAAAAATCAAATGACAATCAAAACGGCCAACAGGGGCAATGGACAAAACGAGAAAGTCCACTCTAAAAAAAGTCTCAGCTGGAATGACGTGTGGCAAATGCCGTTCTCAGGCTCAGTGTCATCCTCAGGGCTGTATATAATACTCCTGCTCTCAAATGCAAATCTGCTGAAACGGGGGGAAATCTTATGACCCTGCAGGCTTGCCCTTCCAGGACAAACAAACATTGAAAATGTTGAGAGCTTGGAAAAACTTGTTCACGCATTTTGATCATACATGATAACAATAATTCCATTTGCATAGCGCAAACAGTCAGTGTCAAAGACTGTTCATTGCACTCTGCTATAAAAACTGGGGATGGGAGAGACTGCCATCTCAATACATTAATACAGCATAAGATTTGATAGAAATATACATAAAATGAGTTTTGAAAGCAGGAGGGATTCCAGTGTTGCTGTTCTACCCAGAGATGTACATATTCGTTTTGACAGTATCTTAAACGCTTTTTAATGTCTGCTAGCTTATCTGTTAAAATTATTTTTTATTATATTCGATCAGCCATGCGTAAACCACATACCTAAATTTTGTGTTTTAGTGGGTCCCATTTCATTTTTTATGTTTGATAAGTATATGAATTTTTCATCTAACCATGCCACACATTGGCGGGTTGTCTGTCTGTCTGTTTGTTTGTTTGTTTTTCGTTGTGGAGCTTCAGTCTTTGAGAAATCTTTAAACTTAGTAATAGCTTCAAAGAGGGTCATCTGCAAACCAACTGATCTAAACATGGTTCTGAGTATAGTAATTCCCTTTATGCTTCATCTTCTTCACGTTTTTATTTAAATATTTTGGAACATAAATACACACATATGGAGAATTGTCTCATCTTTGAATCAT
Organism: Monoplex corrugatus; assembly: GCA_030674185.1. Lineage (NCBI taxonomy): Eukaryota > Metazoa > Mollusca > Gastropoda > Littorinimorpha > Ranellidae > Monoplex > Monoplex corrugatus. Next base: position 31,501,909 of record JAPXFY010000024.1, read on the forward strand.
CAGATTTGAAAATACAGAACCATTTACAGAAAAATACGATCTTACAGTTTTTAGAAGATCGAACTACGTTTCTGACCTTGGACAGATATGACCAATTTACAGAGTTGAAAATTTTTTGAAAGGCTACTGTCACTAACAGACCAGAAGGATTGTTCCTTTCTGATAATCTATAACATGATACAGCTTTCTAATGTTATCTCCAATGTACCTCCCTGGCACGAAACTTGTTTGATCTTCATTGATCAGTTTTGGCAGAACTATCTTTGATCTGTTTTCAATACATGTAGTTCGTGTCATATTTGAAGCAGTTAAGGGAGACTGGTGTCAAGTTTGGCAAGTTCTGTTTTAGTTAATCTCCATTAGGCAGACAAGATATACCTTCATCTTTTTAGGTATTGGACATTTCAACACTTTAAAAACCTTCATTCAACAAACGATCTGCAAATTAGGAGTTGTACAAAAATTGAAAAAGTAGACTCTTGTTCCATTCTTTCTTTCTTTTGTCATATTTTACTTTTCTTTGGGGCTTCAGAATCTTCTTACAATGTTGTAAACCCTTCCAACTGATTTAAATTAAACTCTTTTGATTTAGGTATTATCAACATATTCAGTAATATCTATATCTTTAGACTATCTGTCATTGTATAATCATT
>JAPXFY010000024.1:31507561-31535061 GCA_030674185.1 Monoplex corrugatus
TTTTATGAACGGTGAGAAAATTGTCTCCTCCTCACTTTCCACTTCTGGTCATTTGTTTCTTTAATATCCAGTTCCATGGACAGCAAAACAACAAACAAACAAACAAACAAACAAACAAACAAACAAACAAACAAACAAATGAGATAGTCTTGAAGGAGGCAGACACAAGAAGAACATTAATGAAGATGAGGAAAAGACAAACAACATGTATAGGGCATTTTACGACGCAAGAGAAATTAGAGCACCTAATCACAACAAGAAAGTTGGAGAAAAAAAGAGCACCAGGAAGACCCAGGGAGAAAATATTGGAAGGACTTCCAGTGTGGCTGAGGACAGAGAAGGTGGGAGATGTACTTGCAGCGACAAAGGATAGATTCGTATGGAGGCCATGATCGCCAACACCATGTGGCAGGGCACATGATGATAATGATGAGTGTGCAGTTACCACTGTCCAGAAAAATGTGTCTGTGATGTGTTTCTGTTATGTTTTCCTTGTATTGTTTGCTAGTAAAATATTCAGACAAACAAAACAAAAATATTCGCGATTTTGTTTCATTGTTTTTGTCGTGGTCGTTGTTGTTGTTGATGATGGCAGTAGTGGTTTTTTTTATTGGGGCCGGGGGGGGGGGGGGGGGGCTTTTTCGCTTTTATTGCTACATTCAGTAATGCATCCTTTGTAAGTGTTTAACTCGGGTTAGACGACATCTGTAGTTTGAATATGAATTTTCTGAATGCACTTTTAGAAACAGTGCAAAAGAAAGAAAAGAAAAGAAAAGCAGGGTGCTCCCAAGCCTGCATGCCACTGAGGTTGAAAAAGAAGAAAAAAACTTCACACACGCAAACAATGCATTGTGGTTAAGTTGTTTATTAGACAATTTGTCTGTTCTAACAAAACACGTAAAGAAAACACCAGGTAGACCCAGGGAGAAAATATTGGACGGACTCGCAGAGTGGCTGAGGATAGAGAGGGTGGAAGTTGTGCTTGCAGCGACAAGGGATAGATGCATATGGAGGGTCATGATCGCCAATGCCATGCGGCAGGGCTCATGGTGATGATGATGACACTATGATCACTAACGCCATGCGGCAGGGCACATGATGATGATGATGACACTATGATCACCAACGCCGTGTGGCAGGGCACATGATGATGATGATGACACTATGATCGCCAAGGCCACGCGGCAGGGCACTTGATGATGAACAAAACATGTGCTTTGCGTCTGTCTTAGTTTTTGTAACTAAGACAGACGCAAGGTATGTGTTTTCTTAAAAACGCATTGTGATTCCATTTTTTTTAGCATTTTTCTACTTCCCATTTACTTGAATGCTGGCAGTAACTTTGATTCAGATTTGTTCTATCAAAAAAACATTTCAGCCATCAAGGGGTCGTCTTTGCTGTTCATGGCTCTCCCTTTCCTCCTATTGAATGTAAAGTCTGACTGACTTTTTCTGTTTTATTTCTTAGAGTATTTTTCAAAGCAAGGTAATGCTCTTACCAGATGGTGAATAGTTTAGGAATAATATTGTTAATATTATTCTGAGTCTGCAAACGTTATAAGCTAACAAAATTTATAAACTCCAAATACCAGTTTCCTATTCTGCGAATAAATTCACCCAAAAGATTGGGGATATCAAGTTTTATTTAGTGGCCCTGTTTTGTCAAGACTTTATAACGAAATAATGCTGACCCAGATCAGACAGATCTCTTTTAGGAAAAGCTATACTAAACTTGTTAGTTTTGTACTTTACATTTAGTAATCAACCCAGAAACAATCTTTTATAGAAAATTAATATACAACCCCACATCTGGCTCACCAAACATACAGTCAAACGTTATTTGGTTTTAAAGCAAGGTTCTATCTGTAAAATGCACAGGATACTGAAATATCCCCTAAAACAAGGATGTTTTGCTTTTTGTTTTGTTTGTTTTTTGTTGTTGTTGTTATTTTCAAGAAAAAAAAGCGGTCGGTCTTTTTTTCATATTTTCTTCTCCTCTTCCCATTACTATAACCATTACATTTGTTACTCTTCTCTCTTTGCATATTATTACGTTGATAGCCTATATTTTTAACAGGAACATTAGCATTCAAGTTGCTGGCCAATAAAAATGGGCAGCAATGCAACAGATATGATATCTTTTACAACGATGCATCCTTCAGAGTGTCCAGTTCTACAACCCCAAGTTCTTATACCATGGAATAATTCAGACAACATCGTCAGCTTTGAAGCAAAAGAAATGGCGAAGAAAATGAAAAATTCGGTGATTCTGCCCATTACGTTTCTGATTTGTGTACCTGCCAACGTCATCAACATGGCGGTGTTCTACAAACAAGGGTTGAAGAAACGCATCAACGTCTGTCTGTTTGCTCTGTCACTGTCTGATGGTCTGTTCCTTGTGGCTCACATGGTGGCCTGTGGTGAGCGACTTGATGATCGTATCGCCCAACAAAGGTAAGATGTTGGCATAATTGCTGTCTGTCTGTCTGTACGTCAGTCTGTCTGTCTGTCTGTATGTCTGGGTCCTTTCTCACTTTATAGTTAAACGAAAAGCCTTCCTTTTCACTTGACAGTTTAACATAAAACCTTCCTTCCTACTGTACACTTAAGATATCCTTCTCACTTTACAGTTAAAGCCTTCTTTCAGAAAAGAAAAAAGTATACATATTTTATCTTTTCTCTTAGAAAGATTTTTGAAAAGACAATCGAGCACGATGAAGAACGGAACCTTGTCTTCTTAGACCAGAAATAAACGTATGACAGTGTAGACAGAGACAGGCCATGGAGAATGGAAGATCAGTGCGATGTTAAATGCTAGCTATTAAACAACATCACAACCATCTCTATAAAAAGTATGATGGCAGTGTCAACGTAACATGGCTTGTTGATTAGACCGAAATCTCATCTGGTGTGAGACAGGGTTGTATCCTATCACAATTATTTTCATAATTCACGCGAAAAAGATCATGAGGGGTGTGTGTGGGGTGGAAACCAGACTCAGAACTCAGACCCAAACTCTTTGAACAAGCTGTTTACAAAAGATCACAGCGTGGTACACGAAGAATAAATGACAACCAAACTGAAAACAATTGAGAAAATTATAACATAAAATAACACCAACTTCGTCACGTCTTCTGTTCAATGCGCTGAGAGAGTGATAGATTTGTTGATGACGTTCTTTTGATTCCTGTGCCTACAGCTCACTGTCAAACCAGCGGCATACCATGTTAAAAGGTACTGAAGGTCAAATTTGTTCATGTGTAAAAAAAACTAGCAAAATCAGACATACAATTGTCAAAATATTTGCACACATACATACGATCTGCGGTACTACATAACAATCCCAGCTGGAATCAGCACAGTGATTCTCTGTGTATCACTTTCCTCATCCCTCTCTCACTGAACACAGTGTCAATAAGCAATGTAATAGACTACATGTAAACTTGAGACATGAACAGCATAATCATTTTATCCTAGAATATTACAGAACTTGTTGCAGCGCACAAACGCCGTCCTCACATGGGAACGCTAGGCACGAATGGGCACAGGTTTTTAGCGTTAGTCATATTATTTGTTATCATTTGTTACTAACACCTGTGTTCAAAATCCATTGATTGGTTGTTTTTAGATGAACGTATTTTGTAATATTTTCCGTCGCATTTATGAAGAGTTAATGATAAAGACGGCAAAGTGGTTGATGATAGGGAGGGGTTGGTAATAAGGAAATCAGAACTTTTTGAGGAGTTTTACCACTGTCAGACAACTACATAGTTTCCCGCAGAGAAATGTACTGGTCCAATGACCTTGACATTCAGAAAACGACAGCTGCTTCCGCTATGACCCACAACAGATATTATGTGAGTGATGGCATAGCTTTTGATCTTGACGAAAATATAGCAAACGTACCATCATTGATGACAATTATCAGTGAACGGTACTTCATGTACTTCCTGAAACAACAAGGTCTCAGCATCAATGAGAGCATGATCCCTTACTGTGGCCGCTATGGAACTAAACAGTTCATCATTGGAAAGCTAATCAGGCTGGGATACAAAATATGGATGTTCATCACTTCACCAGGTTGTGGCAATTTGAACCCTACCAAAGAGCAAAAGGAAGACAACCTGTTGCAGATTATATTGATTTTGGAATGGGAGACTCTGTCATCATTGATGTGGTGTCAGAAACTCTGGGACAGAATGCTTTTCATTTAACATTTGATCATCTTTTCACATCTCTGAGGCTTGTAGACTATCTTTCAACAAAGCATTACCTTTACTGAAGCCATTCGGTCAAATCTTGTAGAAAAGTGCCCTCCAAAATCACCAAAGAGGACGCAGAAGACACCAAGAGACACATATGACTATCACATACACATGGTCCAACAGAATAACGTTAACGTAATGAATGTGGCCGTCGACAAACAGGGTGTGAACCCCATCTAGATGGTCAGAAGGTGGGTTAAGAACAGGCAAGGGAAGGCGTCAACATCCTCCAGTTGTACCTCATTACCTTTTATAGCAAGACCATGGGAGACGTGGACAAGATGGACCAGAAACTTGTGATAATTCCGAGTGGCCATCAGATCCAAGAAATGGTGAAGGACTTGGCACTTGTACTGGGCCACACCTACTGATGGACGCAACAACATCGACCTGCTGGAAGTCGAACAAACCTGCAGGTAGTTTCTGGCAGATTAAGATGGGGTGCTTCTAAAACTGCTCTTGTGTAATGAATACTCTTGAACAACCCCCACACTCCGTTTCAGTAGAGGACAACGTTGTTCTTGTTGTATCACTGTTTGAGTCTGTAGTGTGAGTCCTAAGATAATGTATTTAATATGAGCAAGAGCACACGTAATCCTTTGTATATTGGCAGTGGGTTTACATTATGATTTTTGCCCTCCATCTGTTTTATCAGTTCAAAATGGGGATACACACACACACACACACACACACACCACACACACACACACACATCACATCACATACATACATCATACATACATACATACATACATAACACACACACTCACTCACTCACACACATCAAAATACACAGAGACTCAGACACACACACACACACACACGCACGCACATATACGCCCCATGATTCTTATGTTCATGTTGTGTGTCTCAGTGTAACATTACAATAACAGAACAAGTCAGTCACCAATATGTGTGTGTGTGTGTGTGTGTGTGTGTGTGTGTGTGTGTGTTTGTGTGTGTGTGTGTGTGTGTGTGAATGTGTGTGTGTGAATGTGTGTGTGTGTGAAAGTGTGTGTGTGTGTGTGTATGTGTGTTGTATGTGTGTGTAGTGTGTTTGTGTTGTAGTGTAGATGTGTTGTTGTATATATGGGTGAGTGTGTGTGTCATGTGTGTGTTCATGTTCGTGTGTGTATGCGTGTTATGTGTGTATACACACAAACACAACAAACACAACACCACACACACACACCACACACAAATATATATCTGTGTGTGTGTGTTGTGTGTGTGTATGTGTGTGTGTGTGTGTGTGTGTGTGTGGTGTGTGTGCCTTTAAAATGTTCCATTTAAAAATGAAAAAAAAGAAAGCACTTAATTACATGATCATTGGGTAGAACAGAAAATATCATTTGAAACCAGAATCGTGCGCTGTTAAGAGTTTTCTTTTTATCTCTGTCACACACACACACACTCACAACACACACCACCACGCACACACACACAACACCACTGCACACATTATCTATACTACACTATCTATCTATCTATCTATCTATCTATCTATCTATCTATCTATCTATCTATTATCTATCTATCTATCTATCTATCTATCTATCTATTACTATCTATCTATCTATCTATCTATCTATCTATCTATCTACTATCTATCTATCTATCTATATCTATCTATGTACTCTATCTATGTACACGTATATAAATATATCTCCACACTCGCAAGGACAGACACACGCAAACATTTACACACACTAATCACACACACACACACACACACACACACAACACACACACACACACACACACACACACACACCACCACACACACACACACACACATACACACACACACACACACCCACACACACACACCCCACACACATACATATATACACCACATACATACGCACATTGATTGATACAATTTCACAACTAATTAGTTGATGTCGTTGTTGGCAAAATAGATTGTCTTCTTAATTAGTATTGAAGACTTATGATAAAAAAGTAACAAACAAACAAACAAACTAACAAACAAACCAACAAACACATGCTGACTGAATGACGGTGTTGGCTATATAATGGACATCAGGCTCACACTTCCTCATCATTACAAAGTTTGGCAACATAAGTATGGAGTGAATGCGTTCTTATATGTTAAATGGCGTCATCATCATCATCAGGTGCCTTGCCGCATGGCGTTGGCGATCATGGACTTCCATCTGTCTCTATCTCTTGTTGCCCCAAGCATCTCCTCTACCCTCCTCGTCTTCAGCCATTCCGCAAGTCCGTCTAGCATTTTCTCCCTCGGTCTACCTGGTGCTCTCTTTCCCTTCAGCTTTCCCGTTTTGACCAGGTGCTCCAAATCCCCCTTCCTCATAAAATGGCCTATAAATGTTGCCTGTCTTTTTCTAATCTTCCTTATGAGTGATGTACTTGTGTCTGCCTCCATCAAGACTGTTTCATTTGTTTTCTTTGCTGTCCATGGAACTCTCAACATTCTTCTTAGAAACCACATCTTGCTGCCTCCATCTTGGTCTGGCTTTGCTTGCTGACTGTCCACGCATCACATCGCACAGCAGTATTGGTTCTATATAACATTCAAGGACTCTCTTCATGATGTTAATTGATAGACATTTGTTGGTAAGAATGCTTGTCATCTTCTTGAATGCTGTTTTGGCTTGGCCGATTCTGCCGTCTATTTCCGATGTGCATCTGCCATCTGATAAAATGACGTTTCCAGGTATTTGAATTATTAACCTGTGTCAAGGTTGTGCCATTTGCTGTTATTTTGCATGAGGGGATTTCATGTTTTTTACTGATCACCATGACTTCAGTATTCCTGCTGTTTACTTCCAACCCCTTACCTTTGCTTTCCATTTCTAGTATATTCACAAGGTTTGTAGGTCCCTTTCATTTTCTGCAATTGCACGGTGTCATCTGCGTATCGAATGTTGTTTATCATTTTCCCTTCAACCTTTAATCCAGGGTCTTCTTCTTGGTTTCTCATGATGTTGTGCGCTGTAAAGTGAAAACAATTCTGGTGACAAAACACAACCCTGTCTGACTCCTCTTTTGATGTTTTGGAAAGAGCTTATATTGTTTTCTATTCTCATTGCTGCTGTTTGTTCCCAGTATTCCTGATTTTTCGTAGATCTTTTCCGTCAACATTGAGTCTCTCCAGTTGGTTGATCAATTCTTCATGTCGTATCCGATCGAAAGCCTTGGTATAGTCAACAAAGCATAAATACAAATCCTTATTCATCTCAATTGACCTCTCTATGATAGTTCTTAGGATATATATGGCATTAATAGTTCCTTTTCCTTGCACAAATCCACATTGTTCTTCTGCTATTTCTCTTTTGATTCTATGGCGTTAAATGGCGTTTCATTGAAAATTGTTTTGATTTGTATATACCTTTCACAGGTGCAGTCGATCAAAAATATAACCATTGGCCAATTAACCGTCTGCCTTGGGTATCATAACAATAATACTACAGAGATTGAAAGACCAAAGATTATTCAGTTTCTGCCCTTAGGACAATTAGATAATGTGCAGAAGTGAAGTAAAAGCTACACAGAATTGATCTAGGTGAGAGACTTTCTGGCAAGGAAACAGCTCATCAAATACTACATTGTTTAATGAAAGAATAACTGATAAGCACATTAGCGATCCCCGAAGTTTTGTCATAATCTGGTGGCTGATGATGTGAGATTTAGAGAGAAAGAGAGAGAGAGAGAGAGAGAGAGAGAGAGAGAGAGAGAGAGAGAGAGAGAGAGAGAGAGAGCTGACCTGAGTTTGTCAACTCATTTTCTCAAGAGTTAATTTTTGTTGTTGTGTTTGTGTGGTAATTGGGTAGGTTAGGTCTTCAGATGACTTTTGTTGATGTTGTTGTTATTGTTGTTGATGTTATGTTGTTGTTCAAACCTTACCATGGCTCAACACAGTGCAGTGAACGAGCGAGCGAGCGAGCGAGAGAGAGAGAGAGAGAGAGAGAGAGAGAGAGAGAGAGAGGGGAGAGAGAGAGAGAGAGAGAGAGAGAGAGGAGAAAGTTTATTACAGACGAAACTCCATCATCTATTCCATACAACATAATATGACATGATTTAAGAGTACATGTTTGACAAAATCTTGAACAAGTATTCTAACGCTTATGGGTGAAAAATACAGTTTGACAACGAAAGAGATAAACAAAACAAAACAAAACAAATAGCCCCACTGTAGAAACAACGACATATGAGGAATTTCCTTTCATGAATCAGAAGAAGACAGATTACATTTAGAAGATCACACACTTCCACTCCATCCATTCAATGTATGTATCTACGTGTATAATTATTGATTTATTGTTAAACATTTTTTTTTGTTACTGTTCAAAAAATTGTCTCCTCCTCACCTTCCACTTCCTCTCATTTATCTCTTTAATATCCAGTTCCATGGACAGCAAAAAACAACAAACAAACAAACAAACAAACAAACAAACAAACAAATGAGACAGTCTTGAAGGAGGCAGACACAAGAAGAACATTAATGAAGAAGATTAGGAAAAGACAAGCAAGATGTATAGGCCATTTTACTACGCAAGAGAAATTAGAGCACCTGGTCACAACAGGAAAGTTGGAGGGAAAAAGAGCACCAGGTAGACCCAGGGAGAAAATATTGAAAGGACTTCCAGTGTGGCTGAGGACAGAAAGGGTGGGAGATGTACTTGCAGTGACAGGGGATAGATTCGTATGGAGGCCATGATCACCAACACCATGCGGCAGGGCACATGATGATAATGATGAGTGTCTAGTACCACTGTCCAGAAGATGTGTCTGTGTTGTGTTTCTGTTATGTTTTCCCTGCACTGTTTTGTTGGTAGAATATTCAGACAATTAAAACAAAATATGCGCGATTGTTCTTTTTATTGTTTTTGTCGTACTCTTCGTGGTCGTCGTTGTTGTTGAAGGTGGTAGTGCTTTTTTTTGTTTTTTGTGTGGCTTTTTTGCAATTTTACTGCATTCAGTTGTGTATCCTTTGTAAGTGTTTAACTCGGGTTGGACGACATCTGTAGTTTGAACGTGAATTTTCTGAATGCAGTTAACTTAGATTAAACTGCTTCTATTCTGGTCTTAATGAAGAAACGTGTTGACAAAACTGGCCCACTGGACATTTTGTGTTAAGTCATTTGTAATAGAATGCCTGTACAGCTTCTGTTCATAATGTAAGAAGAGTTGTCAAAAATATGGAGTTGTGTTTTGTAGTTCCTGTGCTTTTGCGTGTGATGATTTTGATAATTGGAAGATGCGGTGCAGAACCATGATATGAAGGGAGATAAGCAGTTTGTGTGATGTGGAGTGACCTTCCTTGTGAAAAGTGAGCTTTGTTTGAAAACAAAAGTTCTAGGTAAAGTGTGATTTTGAATTGAAGATCCTGAGAGCTACATGATTGTAAGAAGGCAGTGCGTGTTCCTGGCCTGTCTATGTGATGCTGATGAATCCTGTACTGTTTATAGATCCTGGATTTATCTGGCAGTTCAGGCAGTAGATTTGTTATTGATTAAAGCGTCATGAGTTTCAACTTTGTAGTTTGCTCTATACGAAAAAACGAAAACAAAAACAAAACAAAACAAAACAAAAAAACACTGATTGCCAGAGGTTTTTATGAAAAGGAGTGAGAGGTCGTAGCATTTATGATATCGAACCTGTGACGAGAGGAGACTTAAAATAACCAAAACGGAATGTTGAAGAACTGATTTTGTGATAGAGGTGTGGTTTTGATCACCAAGTCTTGAATTAGTGTTGGTGTCTGCGGGAATTAGTTTTGGTGCTTGTGCATTTTGACGAGATGAGTTTGAAATGTCTTTAAATATGTGTGTGTTATTATTTTCAAGATCATGATAAATCTATCTTGCTAAAAAAACCCTCAGCTTAATTATTGATTTATATGATGACAAAAGATATGTTGATTCATTTTTGTTGGCAGAAATTGGTAACTTTTCTACCTTACTGTTGCTATGAGAGTCCGTTGCGGCCATTAAGGTGGCATAGAAAATAATTTCAGGTTCCTGGAATTGATGCATGAAAGTATACCAATTTCACATGTTTTATTCTCCTTTGTAAATATTTACGAGGATATAAGGGGTAATTGTTTTGTCTGCACTATCTCTTCAATGGCTTTTTTGTTATGATTGTCTCTTCAATGGCTATTTTGTTGAAAAGTAACAGAAAATAACTATCTTGAATTCACAGTTGAGTTGTTATTGAACAGAACAGACCAAGAAAACAAAAACATGCAGGCTATCAGTTTGCCCCACTTATAAAACACCCAACATCCTTTTTTAAGCAAAAGCCTAGCTAATTAGAACAAGTTGCAATAACATTATTACGCAAACGACAAGATTTAGAGAAAGACAAGTTAAATAAGTGGAGGCCTGTCACATTAACGGACTCCGATTTTAGAATATTAGCAAAGCCTTTAGCAGAAAGGTTTAGCTTAGTAATACACCATTTAGTGAATAGCGATCAAGTAGGCTATGTCAAGGTAGAAATACCGTTACAGTAATAAGATCCATAGAAGACTTGATCAACCATTTTTACAGAACACACAAAACGAGCTATTTACAAGCCATTATTTCAAAGCATTTTTTCTACATGTCATTAGCGCTTTTGGTTTTGGCCACGATATTTGCAGATGGATTACACTTTTGTTCAATGTTCTAGGAGTTCTATAAACCGTGGAGGTTGGATTTCAGAGCCTTCTCGCCAGGCATTTGTATAACAGTAAAATTATGGGTGATGAAAATAAACAGTTTGATCACAGGTACTGAACCACTGTCTGCTCAGGGTTACGAACTACAAATTTGAAAACAGAGAAATGGCTGATGACATAAGTAAGGTTTTTGAAGAGAATGAAGATAAAATCAGAATTGCAGCAGTAGGTTTTGGTTTAAAGTTGAATACACAGAAAACAAAACATTTTAAAACGGCCAGGTTATAGGAGAGACAAAATTGTCCATTTTAGACGGTAAATAAAATATTACATTGAGTGTACATTTTAGAACAAACGCAATGACAAAATGTTGATGGCAGTTGGGTTAGCAAAGTCAAAAGAATAAATTACAAAATAAAGAAATGGGGCAAAAGACATTTCCGTATTCGAATTAAAGGTTGCAATAATGAAATCATACTTATTAAGCCAATTCGTGAACGAAATGTATACAGTCGCTTTCCTGAAATCGTGTTGAATAATATAGATACAATATTACAAGATTCTCATGTTACAAAAAGTACTGTAACAGAAAATCCTTTGAAAAAGTTACAGGGACGATTTAAATTTCAATGACGCATACACAGACACGCAGACTCACAAATACACATACATATATACAACGCACACACAAAATGAGACATGTACTTGAAACTTTCTAAACACACAGTGTACATGTACACATTTTCTTATATATCAATGTTAAAATAGAACAGGTATAAATGTACAATTCCAACATTTTTATTCACACTAGGTCATGATAAAACCCAAGCATATGAAACCACAACTGTAAAGCATTAAGGACAATATGAACTGTCCATACTATACATGTAGAGTAGACAGATACAGAATCAGTTAATTCTGTACACTCACTGCCATTTTCTTATTTCAAAACGACAAATGAAAGACGTGTGACGAACTTTTAAAAGAAGGCAAGAAAAAAAGAAAAGAAAAAAACAAAAACAAAACAAAAACAAAAGCAGGGTTCTCCGAAGCCTGTATGCCACTGAGGTTAAAAAAGAAAAAAAAAAATCATGCACGCAAACTATGCATTGTGGTTGTTTATTAAAAAATTTGTCTTTTCTAACAAAACACATAAAGAGAACACCAGGTAGACCCAGGGAGAAAATATTGGACTGACTTGCAGAGTGGCCAAGGACAGAGAGGGTGGAAGATGTACTTGCAGCAAAAAGGGATAGATGCATATGGAGGGCCATGATCACCAACGCCATGCGGCAGGGCACATGATGATAATGATGACACCATGATCACTAACGCCATGTGGCAGGGCACATGATGATGATGATGACACTATGATCTCTAATGCCATGTGGCAGGGCACATGATGATGATGATGACACCATGATCTCTAACGCCATGTGGCAGGGCACATGATGATGATGACGACACTATGATCACTAACGCCATGTGGCAGGGCACATGATGATGATGATGACACTATGATCTCTAACGCCATGTGGCAGGGCACATGATGATGATGATGACACTATGATCTCTAACGCCATGTGGCAGGGCACATGATGATGATGATGACACTATGATCTCTAATGCCATGTGGCAGGGCACATGATGATGATGATGACACTATGATCTCTAACGCCATGTGGCAGGGCACATGATGATGATGATGACACTATGATCTCTAACGCCATGTGGCAGGGCACATGATGATGATGATGACACTATGATCTCTAACGCCATGTGGCAGGGCACATGATGATGATGATGACACTATGATCTCTAACGCCATGTGGCAGGGCACATGATGATGATGATGACACTATGATCTCTAACGCCATGTGGCAGGGCACATGATGATGAACACTATGATCCTAACGCCATGTGGCAGGGCACATGATGATGACACTATGATCTCTAACGCCATGTGGCAGGGCACATGATGATGACACTATGATCTCTAACGCCATGTGGCAGGGCACATGATGATGATGAGACACTATGATCTCTAACGCCATGTGGCAGGGCACATGATGATGATGATGACACTATGATCTCTACGCCATGTGGCAGGCACATAAATGATGATGACACTATGATCACCAACGCCATGCGGCAGGGCACATGATGATGATGATGACACTATGATCTCTAACGCCATGTGGCAGGGCACATGATGATGATGACACTATGATCACCAACGCCATGCGGCAGGGCACATGATGATGATGACACTATGATCACCAACGCCATGCGGCAGGGCACATGACGGCGAACAAAACACGTATGTTGTGTCTGTTTTACTTATAAAAATTAAGACAGACGCAATGTACGTGTTTTCTTAAAAACGCGTTGTGATTCCATTTTTGCATTTTTCTGGTTCCCTTTTACTTGAATGCTGGCAATAACTTTTATTTAGATTTGTTCTATCAAAGAAATATTTCAGCAATCAAGGCGTCATCTTTGTTGTTCATGGCTCTCCCTTACCTCCTATTGAATATGAAGTCTGACTAACGTTTTCTGTTTTATTTCTTAGAACATTTTTTACAGCAAGGTAATGCTCTTACCAGATGCTGAATAGTTTAGGAACAATGTGTTGACATTATTCTGAGTTTACAAACGTTATAAGCTAACAAAATTTATAAACGCCAAATACCAGTTTCCTATTATGCGAACACAAGATTGGGGTTATCAAGTTTCATGTAGTGGCCCTGTTTTGTCAAGACTTTATAACGAAACTGCTGACCTGGACTAGACAGATTTGTTTTATGAAAAGCTCTACTAAACTTGTTGTTTTTGTACTTTACATTCAGTAATCAATCCAGAAACAATCTTTAAAGAAAATACCTAAGCAGCTCACCCCCTCACAGCTGGCTCACCAAATACACAGCCAAATGTTATTTGGTTTTAAAGCAAGAGACAAACCAAGAAAGACCTGGATCGATGGCCTGAAAAAAAAACTGACGTCACATTGCACTTCTTCATTTTATTCATTTTAGCTAGCTGTTGTTTCTCCCCACAACATCCATGTTTGTACAAGCATACATATAAAACAAGATCCAAAGACTGCCTATACTTAATGTGTTCTTGGAAAATATAGATTATGTTACTGCTTGTAGGTGGTCCAGTTTAGTTATCTTTGAAGATCTTGTAAAATATCGATATATTTTTCTCCTATTGTAAAATATGAAAAAAGTTTAGTCATGTGTTTTGCAGTTGATGACTTGTGTATTTTCATTCTTTTTCTGCTGATCACTTTATCTTTCTGAAACTTACATTTTTCAAGAGTCTCTAAAGTGCACAGGATACTGAAACATCCTCTAAAACAAGGGTGTTTGCTTATGTTTTTGTTTGTTTTGTTGTTGTTGTTATTTAAAAATATGAAAAAAATCAGGAAGTATCTCTCTGTCGAAACAACTGCAAAACTCGTTCTCTCCTTCATAATGTCTCGCATTGACTATTGCAATTCACTCCTGTCTGGTCTTCCTGCCTCCACCATTCACATCCTACAGCGCATTCAAAACAATGCTGCACGCCTTGTACTCAAAAAGAAAAAAGCTGACCACATATCTCCTCTCCTGGCACAACTTCACTGGCTCCCTGTATCAAAGCGCATACAGTACAAACTAGACACCATGTGCTACAAAAGCCTCAATAACGCAGCCCCCGATTACCTGTCAAGCCTACTTGAGATCTATGTTCCCTCACGTACCCTCTGCTCTGCCTCGATCCTCTGACTTTTCGCTTTCAACGCACTAAGCTCAATACCTATAGTCCACGAGCCTTCTCTGTTTCTGGTCCGCTCTCCTGGAACAAACTTCCTCTCTCAGTCCGTCAGCAACCTACTTTTGTCTACTTCAAGTCCGTTCTCAAAACTCATCTTTTCTCCTCTGCATAAAATCCTGACCTCACTCAATCCCCTCTGCAGCCTGTCTCCACTCGGAGGGGAATCACATTGTAATATATAATTGTATATAATATGCTCTCTATAATTTTCCATTGCTTTTATTCTTTCTCCCCATTTATAGCTGTGTGTGTGTGTGTGTGTGTGTGTGTGTGTTGTGTGTGTGTGTGTGTGTGTGTGTGTGTGTGTATGTGTGTGTGTTGTGTGTGTGTGTGTGTGTGCGTGCGTGTGTGTGCGTGCGTGCGTGTGTGTGTGTCTGTTTCAGCGCTTAGATTTGATTTTAACAAGATTTTGCGCTATATAAATATTGTAATTATTATTATTATTAAAAAATAAAAAAAAGAGCAGTCTGCCTTCTTTTCATATTTTCTTCTCCTCTTCCTAATACTATGACTATTACATTTGTAACACTTCTTTCTTTGCATGATAATGTTGATAGCGTATATTTTTTAACAGGAACATTTGCATTCAAGCTGCTCGCCAATAAAAATGGGCAGCAATGCGACAGATATGATATCTTTTACAACGATGCATCCTTCAGAGTGTCCAGTTCTACAACCCCAAGTTCTTATACCATGGAATAATTCAGACAACATCGTCAGCTTTGAAGCAAAAGAAATGGTGAAGAAAGTGATCAGTGTGGTGATTCTACCCGTCACGTTTCTGATTGGTGTACCTGCCAACGTCATCAACATGGCGGTGTTCTACAAACAAGGGTTGAATAAACGCATCAACGTCTGTCTGTTTGCTCTGTCACTGTCTGATGGTCTGTTCCTTGTGGCTCACATGGTGGCCTATGGTGAACAACTGGATGATCGTATCACCCAACAAATGTAAGATGTTGGCATAATTGCTGTCTGTCTGTCTGCCTGTACGTCTGTCTGTCTGTCTGTCTGGGTTCCTTTCTCACTTTACAGGTAAACGAAAAGCCTTCCTTTTCACTTGACAGTTTAACATAAAACCTTCCTTCTAACTGTACAGTTAAAATATCCTTCTCATTTCACAGTTAAAGCCTTCTTTCAGAAAAGAAAAAATTGTATGAATACTTCATTTTCTCTCTTAGGTGAATTTTTGAAAAGACAATCGAGCACGATGAAGAACGGAACCCTGTCTTCGTAGACCAGGAATAAACATATGACAGTGTAGACAGAGACAGGCCATGGAGAATGCAAGATCTGCGCATGTTAAATGCTAGTATTAAAAACATCACAACCATCTGTACAAACAGTATGAGGGCAGTGTGAACGCACCATGGCTTGTTGATTAGACCGAAATCTCATCTGGTGTGAGAAAGGGTTGTATCCTATCACAATTATTTTCATAATTCACACGAAAAAGATCATGAGGGGTGTGTGGGGTGGGAACCAGACTCAGAACTCAGACCCAAACTCTTTGAACAAGCTGTTTACAAAAGATCATAGCGTGGTACACGAAGAACAGATGACAACCAAATTGAAAAACAATTAAGAAAATTATAACATGAAATAGCACCAACTTCGTCAAGTCTTCAGTTCAAAGCGTTGAGAGAGTGATAGACTTGTTGTCGAAGTTCTTTAGATTCCTCTGCCTACAGCTCACTGTCAAACAGGAGCATACCATGTTTAAAGGTACTGAAGCTCAAATTTGTTCATCTGTAAACACTAGCATAATCAGACATACAATTGTCGAAACATTGGCACACACACATACAATCGCGGTACTACATAAAAATAACAGCTAGGATCAGCACAGTGATTCTCTCTGTATCACTTTCCTCATCCCTCTCTCACTGAATACAGTGTCAATAAGCAATGTTATAGACTACATGTAAACTTGAGACGTAACAGCATGCATCATTTTATCCTAGAAGATTACAGAAGGACTCAAAATACTCTTAACTAACTTATAAGACATGATAGTGATCACGTGAATTTGCATAATTTTGTTCTAAAATATCACAAAAAAACGAACCTCAGAACAGTATGTACCAAAATAATTTTGACACGCCAACAGTGTGTACTTACAATGTTTTGGGCTAAGTTTAAGACATGAAGTGCAAAAATCATTGATTCAAATTTAACACGTGAATCACTTCCTTCTAGATCTTACAGAAAAACATGGACGAAAGAAAAAGAAAAAATCAACACGTTAAAAGTATATACCACATAATTTTATTCCAAGCCATAAGGATTTTTCTAAAGACATACTGATCCCTCGAAAGCACACAAACAAAAATGTAAACTAAAAAGAAATGCAGATTTCCCCCATTTTGAAATTCTATCCAGTTAAGATTTCTATTTCGTGTTTATTTTGAAACAAACATCAGACTTAGGCACTACACTCAGACAGGCATAAACAGTATGTAAATGAGAACGATACACCGAGAACACTGGCAGTAGATAATTTATAAACACGCAATGGGCATTTCACTCTTTTATAGACAATGTATTGGATAATGTAGCCTATTAAGCTTTATTTTCGTACGATTATCTGAAATTACTGGTCAATGAATATACGAAACGAATACCACTTTTGGTCAAAACTGTATAACAGAGTATATGGAAGGGGAAAAGGAAGGGATAATAATATTGATAATAATAATAATAATAATAATAAATCACTTTTATATAGCGCTGTTCTCCAACAAATAGGTAAAGACACACTGTGCTTTACATTAATTATATAATTTTCCCAATCAGCCTATACCTAGTGGTCAATTATACTAACTCCCACTACTAGTCCTTCCCCCCCCCCCCCCAACACACACCGAGCGCATCTGTTGCTAGCAAGTACTAATATATACATTACTGAATCAGAAACATGAAAAATCATGTTTTATTACTGGTAGTATTTATCAAAAAGATGAGTTTTGAGGCCCGTTAGCGCAGAGAAAAAGCAGATCGTTCCAGACAAGTGAGGCCTGGTAACGGAAGGCTTGGTGTCCTATGGTTTTTGTATTTTGATTTTGATTTTGCCAGAAGCTTCTGGTTGCTTGACCCGAGACTGCGTTCAGACCTGTATGTTTTAAGCACAGAAGAGAGGTAGACAGGCAAGGTACCATCAAAATGCCGATAAGCCAGAGTAGCTAGTTTATATTCTACTCTTGCTTCCACAGGGAGCCAGTGGAGCTGCTGCAATAGGCTGGTTGCTGAGGTGATCTTTCGCTTTCTGAATACCAGCCTAGTTGCACTGTTTTGTACCCTCTGAAGGTGCTTAATAGGAAAGGATGGGAGACCTGCAAGAATTGCATTACAATAGTTCAGTCTTGACTGTACAAAGAACACGACAGGTCGTGCTGTGTCATTTGTAGAAATATATGTTCAAATTGAACTGATTATTCTGAGATGATAAAAAGCAGACTGGCAGACAGAAGAAATGTGCTTGTTTTTCAAAGAGAGTGTCTCATCAAGATGGACACCCAAGTACTTGCTGAGGGTTGAAAAGGCACCGATTCAGAAGAGAGAGTTAGAGGATCAGGCCTTATCTCAGAAAGACGAACATGGTCACCGATAATAAGAAGTTCAATCTTATTCCCAGTTAACTTAAGTCTGTTCTTGTTCGTCCATGATTTTATATTATCTCATTGATACACAGCACAGTTTGCTGAGAAATGTACTGGAAATTAGAAAGGACTGCAGCTGTCTGTAGTTCTGTATCATCAGCAAATTTGTGATAGTCAAAGTGATGTTTCTGAATGATGTAGGAGAGTGGCTAAGTGTGCAAAGTGAAAAGAATGGGACCTAAAACAGATCCCTGTGGGACACCAAAAAGTGAGGGAGATGGCTTTGAGTAGAGACCTTGAACAGTAATAGATTGTGTACTTGACTAAGGTATGACTTGAACCACTGGAGAGTATTTGATCTGATAGCAAAGGAAGTGGAAAGACGTTCAAGAAGAATGTCATGATCAATAGTATCAAAAGCACACGACAGGTGTAAAAAGGCTGCAATGGAAACAAAATTCTGATCCATGTTAGACAAGAGTAAGCCAGTTACAGCAAGCAAAGCAGTTTCAGTACTGTGATACATGCGGCAAGCCGATTGGTTTGTCTCTAGCAGACCATTTTCATTCAGATGCTTTAGAAGCTGTGACAAAACAACCTTTTCCAACAGTTTTGAGGTAAATGGAAGGTTGGAAACTGGTCTGTAGTTTTGGAGAGAGTTTGGATCAAGATTACTCATTTTAAGAAGAGGAATGACAATAGCATGCTTGAGAGTATTGTCAACCTTATCAGCGAGAAGACTGTGATTGATGATATTGTTAATGAGGTGGAGAAAATCATTTTTGCACAGTTTGACAAATTCTGTCGGTATGGGATCCAGAGAACAAGTTTTATTTGGGGATTGCTCTAGGAGTTTTCTGATTTCTTCAGGAGAAACTGCCTCAAACTGAATCAGTAGAGAGCTGTAAAATGGTTTGTGGGAAGTATCTGTAGGAATATAATCTAGATCATGCCTTATCTTTTGAGTCTTTTCAGAGAAGAAAGTACAGAAGATATCAGGAAGAAGGGACTGGGGCATTTTGGTTGGAAGAACAAGAGATTCTGAATTTTTTATTTAGATCTGCCACAAATCATCATTATACACAGTGGTGTCAGGGGGATCAGTTTTATTGGCTACAGAAGCAAAGGCAGTTATGTCAGAGTGAAGCCATTCAATATTGATTTTTTTTAACATTTCTTGATGAAATAGCTCTTTTGGGTCGCTTACTGTACTGAAAAGGCAGACAGCAGAGATTGGCAAAATGGTCACCCAAAGCCAAAACTGTTACACTGGATTGCTGAAGAGGTTGATGTTCTTGCACCACAAGCCAGTCCAGAATATGACTATGGCGATGTGTCAGCTCGCTGATGACCTGGTGCAGACTGTTGTCATGGAGAAGTGTCTTCAATCGACTGACATTGGGGCATGTCAGACTGTCATAATGGAAGTTAAAGTCTCCCATGATCAGGAGAAAATGCACGAACACCCAGGGCATATACTGATACAATACTACCCATAACACTCTTTGCAGAATTGCCACTGCGGTTAAAAAAAGGGACCAGCAGCAGCCCGCAATACTGCGTAACTGCTGACGTAGGAGATAAAACAATGAAAAGATTCATTGTCACTGTGACATTGACTTTCATTTAAAAAGGACTCTTTAGTCTCTTGAAGTATTCAATATTTTACAGCTGAAAAATGGTGTAAATGCAACATAATCACGTCCAGATGATATCTTCTTCATGATCCTGATCTGTCATCGCAAAGTTGTTGTATATATGATTCAGATATGATTCTTTTGGTTTTGGGTTTTAGTTATTTGGTCAGGTTTTGCTACTCCATCTCTTGCAACACTTTGACTCGTACGTCCCCACCTCCACGCTTTTCCTTTCAGCTTTATCCTATACTTTCAAACACCCCAAACTGAGGTTACCATGAGATAAGGGCATGAAGAGACAGTATTTGTGACCAATTTTCACAATACATATGAGATCAGAATAGGGTTGATTGTGATGATGCTATGGAATTCTATTTTCGGACTGAGACTGCGTGACATGTCTGTACTCTACTCTTTCTTTCATAATATATCGTGGCTTCAACCACAATATTATCATCTACCTGCAGTTGGTCAAGAAATTTGAGCAACACTCTCATTGATCTGTGAAGTGAAAAAGACTTGACTGTGTATTTCAGTCTTCCCAACAGGCCTATAGTGTGATCAGTTCTGGAAAGAAGATGACCACAGCAAAATAAATAAATAAATAGATAAATAAATAGATATTAAATAAATAAATAAATAAAGAGATAAATAAATAAATAATGAATAAATAAATAAATAAATAATGAATAATAAAAAATAAAAAAAAGAATAAATAAAAAGTAAAAACCTGCATAGATAGGTGTTTGAACCCACAGCCTTTCAGTGAATAGTTCTTGGCACTAACACTAACGTCATTATGTTGCATGTACGCTTTCGTTATGCTGACTTGATTCTCTGTAGTTATGGTTCTGTCTTATGGCTGTTTTCACCCACAACCTCTCAGTCAAAAGTTTAGCGTGCTCATCTTTTCATTACGTTGACTTTACTGTTTGTAGATATGGTCCTATTGAACGGTGGTTTGCAAACCATTGCCTTGTTGGACTATTTGGACTGACATGGGTCTCCCAAGTTCTGACAGCCATTGTGGCCAGTGAAAGATGTTTCTGTGTCATGCAGCCCCTAAAGTCCCAGACTGTTCTCCGTACCTCCACCATGACTGCAACGATCGTTGCTGTGTTCATCGTTGTGATAGGATTTCGATTCATTGTGGCTACTAGATACTACATCGGCTGTGCTTATGATCCAGTCACCAGCAGGATTGTTTATAAAGGCTTTACAAGAGAGTTTTTCAAAAGGAACAAACAGTTTGTGGAATTCCTCGACATTTTCATGTATGGTTTGGGTCTACCTTGGGTTGTGATAGTGGTGATAATGACGACTACTGTCATCACAGTGATCAAATTACGTCAGGCTGCTGAGTGGCGGACAGACATGTCCTCAAGTGCCGGAAGTATGTCTGCACAAGAGATTGCTTTGACCCGGATGTTGGTTGGGAACTCCATCTTTTTCATCATCTGTGTTTTTCCTGTTGGTCTGTTCAGGTAATTCAGCTTTTTTGTTATTGTTTTATTACGTCAATAATGATCATTACTGTGTCAGAATTTGATTTAAGAATGATACTAATCACTTACAACGTTTTCAACATTTTCATGTTTTTAATGCAAATCCCACTTCCTCTCACCTGAGTTTTTGTCTCTAGCGGTTGTCTTTAGGCGTTTTTAAACTAATATATTTAATTGACACGCTTCTGAAGGTGTTTTTGTATGCAGAGTTTTATAAAATGATTTTATCTCATGATTTTTTTCTTTCACGTTAATCAGTTGGAAGTCCCTGTTGGTCAGTCATTTTCATCATACTTTTCATTTAGACAGTGTCGTTTTCCAAGTTACAAGACGGTTTTTTTTTTCAAAATTTCCCTCTCAATTAGACTGTTTTTTCCTTTTTTCTTCTTCTTTCTTTTTTCGTTAACTTTGGACGGACTTTAATCTTATTTTCGTTTATTTCCAATGAGTCAGTTTCTTTCTCTGTTGTTTTCTTTTCTTTTACTGTATAATAACCTAAGGTTCAAGATATCATTTTGATCAGTGAACAGTCTATAAATAATTCATCTGGGACACTGAATCATTTTCATTAAAGAAATGTCACTACTACTTTTTACAGGTTGGCCTTTCTCTTTATGAAAGAGATGACTTCCTCAGGACGACACGCAAACATGTTCCACCTAGGACTGAGGTTTCTTCAGAGTATCTCCTACATCAACGCTGCCTTCAACATCATCATCTACTACAGCATGGGCTCTCGTTACCGACACACCCTCTGGACTTTGCTGGGCAGAAAGAGTACCAAGGACACCCCCAAAAAGTTGTCAGCAACCAGCAATAAGATTTAGCTGACAGTGATCTGAATGTAATGTATGTCAATATCTTTCCTATGATAAAAGCATACACTAAAAAAGAACAGAAGCCTGTGATGTGGTAACTGCTCTTTATATCACGGTAAGACACCAGCGTAATTCGGAATCATTTTTGCGTGTGTGAAGCTGTGTGCTTTGATATACGCATTGAGATAGTTACTACGAATGTTTTTTTGTAGATGCAAGATTCACTGAGATCTGCCTCGTTACAGTATAATAAATCTTCTTTGTAAAGGACTTGAAGACTGGCAGAGCAGACTTGGAGGGTCACTCAGATCTTTCTGTATCCTCTTTGTTTTGTTTTGTGTTGTTGCAGTGTGTGGTGGAGTGGAGAGCATGCATCTGTTGCTGATACGCAGCACGGTATATCCATAAAGAGAATGAGTTTAGAGTTTGACAGGGACCGCTCCAAACAAGTGTGAAATGATGAAAACTTGCATGATTTGGTCACGTCATTCATCATAACACACTGTCCAGGGATCCCTGAAAGGAGACCGTTACAACGGTCGACAGATGGAGTTTGGTAGCAAATATCAAAGACCGGATCAAGATCAGAATGCTTGAACTGTTGTTTACTGCACTCCAGAGGTGGAGATGGAGGATTCTGTCTGTTTCTGTCAGTCCTCTCAGCGACCATTGCTGGCTGAACGATTAGACGATGAAGTAGTGATGAAAACAAAAATCAAAATAGAAGAGTATTTCAAGACAACAATTGGTTGCGTCTTTGCCAATTTAGATGATCTCCATTACATGCCATCTTTGACGTCAGTGTATATGAAATGTACTCTGAGAGTGGAGAAACCATCTTGTGAAAGTGAAACTGAAATTAGAAATCCGTTTATTTGTTCCCCACTACCTTTGAAAAAAATATGGGCGCATAACAAAGTATGTTATGCTTCAAAAGCAAAGTCGAGAATTCAGAAAGAAATCCACAATAGATAAGTTAAAGAACCAGAAACTACCAAGAACAGTACATTATACCAATACTACACCACACCTCTTGAAAGCCATTTATAAGTTTTCAGAAGGAGGACCCCAGAACATCAAACACAAATACCTGAACAGTCATGAGATGGTAAAAGACAAACTTAGAGCATTGACCTTGGAGGTTCTTTTTAAAATAGTGATTCATTGCACTTGGTCAACCGCTATTCATTCCACCCGAATTTGCCAGTGATTATCTGGCGCACTTGTTTAGCATACGCAAAAACCCTATGCACTGCAAGGTTTTGAAATGTGGAGGCATAAGAGAATGGGACCTATGGAACGCAGCTGACACCACCAGACTAACTGGAGCATTAAGATGGGTAGCAAAATTATCATACGCAATGTTACATGCTGGGACTGAACTCGAGGCATCAGATGTTGAATCCATGACTCTATCAACAGATCCAGCCGACCTGCACACAAAATTCTAACCTGTGGATTTGAACCCCGATCAATCCAAAAACATTGCTGTAGGATTTGTCTACCCTGCCCTGCTCCTACCCAGAGTTGAGTGTGCTAAGGAGGCTCATTCAGAAGAATGGCGCTACACAATCGGGTCTCATCCACCTTGCAGCTGAGTCATTGAGAGTATTGCTCAAATTTCCCAAATATCCTGACAATGCAAGGGTCTGTATCTCTTGGGCTTAGTTGATGCCAGGATATATAATCATAGTAAGCACAGACTTCAACCCTGTCAGTCTCTTTCTCAAAATGGAACTCTAGAGCATCATGACTATCATTCCCGTTACCATGTTATCATAATCATTATCTTCTCCTTCCTGTTCATTTGCTGAAGATTCATTAGGGCGTCGTAGTAAACAACTGTTCACCAGAGATTACTGTAGCTATGTTTGTTGTGTGCTACACTAGGTTTCTGCAAAATGGTTTCTCTATCCACTTCGCGATATCGTCAGTGCATCGTTTTTTTTTTGTCTTCATCTCCATGTCCCTCTCTCAATACTTCCCTGGAGAATTGATTCAGCAAAGCCAATGGATCTTGTTATTGAAGTCAGGAGGTCTTTATGTGCTCCGATGTGCTGCATGTTTGATGGTTTGGCGCACCTGTCTATAAATGACATGATTAGTGGCTCTGATGTTTCTTTGTGTATGATGATCATTTGTGAACCTTGACGTTTGCGTCAGGTGATCATTTGTGTGTTGTTCTGATATTTTTGTACCTGTTCTGACCTTTGTGTATTGTGATCATTTGTTGTTAACAGCACACGTTACATCATAACCACCAGATCTCAATGAGGTTTACATGCACTGAGAGTCTTGTGGCGACGACAACACGTTTTGCTTTAATTACAAGAGCACTGGATTAAATACCTTATGTCTCGAGCTTAATCCTACCTCACTACATAAAAAGGATGGCTTGTTCTCTGAGCATCACAAAGATCCAATTACTATGATTTGTGTCATTGGTTCCTAAGTCTCTACGCCACTTCCATTCTAAGATCTTGCTGGAACATAGGATCTGGCTCAGGACAAGGACTTTGAAATATAATTGTGGGTAAACTTCTGTGTATTGGATATAAACTTGTCTGAGTGTAATGAATCCCTCTTGAACAAAATCCAGAAGGCACAGTTGCCTCTTACATTGAAACTTTCTTTTCACTATCTATGCGTCTGTGTGTCTGTCTGTCTCCGTCTCTCTCTCTCTCTCCTTCCCCCTCACTCCCCCATCTCTCTCTGTCTCTCTCTTTTTCTATTTCTCACCCTCTCACTCAATCTGTCTAATTCTTCCTCTTGTTCCTTTTCTTCACAACAGGGATAACATACAAAAACACTATTATCGGGTTTGAGTTTGGTATCAAACGTTACCATCAACCTGCTCCTGAAGTCAAGAGAACCAAACAGTTATACACATACCGCAATGACGTCACTTCTGTGAAATAGAGTGGCAGGAGGCATGGCCGGCCACAACTCCCCTGACCAGCAATCACCATGGCAGTCAACAGGAACTGAAAAAAATGGTCACATTTATCACCAGATGTGATCTGACCATGTTGACTGAACGAAAGAAGAAGAAAATGGAAATACATTACAAGAATAAGTCAGTGTATTATAGCTCGTGTATAGACGAGATGACATGAACGAAAGATGAAGAAAATGGAAATGCATTACAAGAATAAGTCTATGTATTATATAGTTCTTGTATAGACGAGATGACATGAACGAAAAAAGAAGAAAATGGAAATACATTATAAGAATAAGTCAGTGTATTACAGTTCGTGTATAGACAAGATGGCAGATTTTCCCTATGTATCTATGTTCGTCGTCGGCCTCTTTACATCTCAGGAGATGATAGTCTGCACCAGGAGGCGTTGTGGTCATGACGTGCACTTTCTGCTGTGGCTGTGCAGGCTGATTCTTGAGTGGCAACCTCTCCAGGTGCAGGCCTGGGCAAGTGAATATGGAGGACGAGCTGTTGCCCATGCAGCAGATCCCCCCTCTCCTCGCCACTAGTAGAATCCAGGGGAAAGACGGAGGCCTGTACGCCTGGTACCAGGGGCGATGCAGGAGTTGCCAGAACGAGGTTGTAGACAACGGCGAACTGCCTTAGGGACTCCGACTCCGGATGTTTCCTCAGGGTTGACTCCCGAAGCCTTTCCTATGAGTGGGTATGGCCGCAAGGCAGCGGAGGTTTGAAATCAGTTTTCCTTCTCTTAGATGAGCTGTCTTCCCAGACTGATGAGCCCCATCTACCCAAAGCACTGGTTTTCAGGCGCCAGTAACCCGCCTTCACCCCTTCTCCTATCAGTAGTAGCAGTTCCGCCGGGCTTATATCTAAGCCACGCAAGCAGGCTAGGAGCTGGACTTAGTTGTCAGAGGCTATTGGAGACGCGCGCCGTGAGGGGCATTTTATAGACAATGGGAGCTTGTCCCCATTGCCACCCCTCGGCTATGACAACCTTGGACACCATATCTATGTTATACATTGGCATATTAGCAAGAAGAATAAGAGACGATAAAGATAAAGAAGACATTACAAAAACAGCATCAGAATACATGTATATCACAATCTTATTGATAACAAAAAATGCAAAAGAAAGAGAAAAACACACAAAATGTTATTGTCATTATAAACAAAGGATAAGACAATTAATCTCTTGTTTTTGGGGGATGACGTTAAGAAGACCAATTAGACAACAGCGTCAGTCACAGCGATAAGAGGAGCACCATCAGATTACCCGTTAGCCACGAACAGAAAGGGACGACTTTCACCTCCTGTACCGAGGCTTTATGCCTGCCACAACCAGTTCAACATACACGTGAATCGAAGTTCAAATTGATGCCATTAATAATCTGCCCCTGATGCCAAGAGAAACAGACAGCAATGTCAGTTCTATGACAAGGAGTGACAGGAGACATGACCGACTACAACTGTTCTGACCACCAAGTTCCATTGTAACCAGCAGGAACTAAAGAGAAGTACCATAATCGCGACTAGATGTGGCCTGACCATGTAGACTGCGAACACAAGAAAAAGCAAATGAAGAAGATGACGCATGGCTTATGAATAATAGAGATAAATATCCTTTGAGATAAATCTTATAAAGATATTTTGTACAAAAATGTGAAGATGTTTCAAGGCTTTGTGCTGAATTCTGACATAATAAAATCAATCTGGTATAGTCAAACTTAGATATATACAACATTTGAAAGTGTAATGGAACCTGCAAAGGTTTGAGATATTGGAAGGAGGGATGTGTGTTTACAACTCATTTATGTCTAGCATTCTCATATGGGGACACTATCGTTTTCACAATCTCAAGAGGATATGTAGAGTTCAAGTGAGTGTGTGTAAGATGCAGATTCCGGACATCTGAATAAAACCCACTGAAGGTTTATCCCTTAATAGGCTTTTTTTTCAAAATGGCCGATCTGCAGTGAGTACGTGGTTATTACAACACACTAGCCAGTCAGAAGAGATATGTGATCACATCTTGACGTAAGAACAATTTTGTGTACATTATTGAAGCACAAATAAAAGTTCGAATGTGCTCTGAAGTGTTGATACTGTAACTCATAGCCATCTCGTTGCAATGCCGTCCTCATATGGGGACGATAGGCACGAAAGGGCACAGGTTTTTAACATTAGTCATATTATTTGTTATTATTTGTTACTAACACCTGTGTTCAAAATCAATTGACTGGTTGTTTTTATATGAACTTATTTAT
>JAPXFY010000024.1:31542561-31562561 GCA_030674185.1 Monoplex corrugatus
GATTTTAAGAAGGCAGTGCGTGTTCCTGGCCTGTCTGTGTGATGCTGATGAATCCTGTACTGTTTATAGATCCTGGATTTATCTGGCAGTTCAGGCAGTACATTTGTTATTGATTAAAGCGTCATGAGTTTCAACTTTGTAGTTTGCTCTATACGAAAAAAAAAACAACAAAAAACAAAAAACAAACAAAACAAAAACAAAACAAAAAACACTGATTGCGAGAGGTTTTTATGAAAAGGAATGAGAGGTCGTAGCATTTATGATATCAAACTTGTGACGAGAGGAGACTTAAAATAACCAAAATGGAATGTTGAAGAACTGATTTTGTGAAAAAGGTGTGATTTTGATCAACCAGTCTTGAATTAGTGTTGGTGTCTGCGGGGAATTAGTTTTGGTGACAGACGCAATGTACATGCTTTGTTAAAAACGAGTTGTGATTCCATTTTTGCATTTTTCTAGTTCCCATTCACTTGAATGCTGGCAATAATTTGATTCAGATTTGTTCTATCAAAGAAACATTTCAGTAATCAAGGAGTCGTCTTTATTGTTCATGGCTCTTCCTTACCTCCTGTTGAATATGAAAATCTGACTACCGTTTTCTGTTTCATATCTTACAATATTTTTCAAAGCAAGGTAATGCTACTACCAGATGCTGAATCGTTTAGGAACAAAATTGTTAACACCACTAAGAGTTTGCAAATGTTATAAACTAACAAAATTTATAAACTCCAAACACCAGTTTCCTATTATGCGAACACATTCACCCAAAAGATTGGGGTTATCAAGTTTCATGTAGTGGCCCTGTTTTGTCAAGACTTTATAACGAAACTGCTGACCTGGACTAGACAGATCTGTTTTATGAAAAGCTCTACTAAATTTGTTATTTTTGTACTTTACATTCAGTAATGAATCCAGAAACAATCTTTAAAGAAAATTAGTAAGCAGCCCCTCCAGCTGACTCACCAATATACGGCCAAATGTTATTTGGTTTTAAAGCAAGAGACAAACCAAGAAAGACCTGGATCGATGGCCTGAAATAAAAACAACAAACAAAACAACAAAAAACTGACGTCACCTGCACTTCTTCATTTCATGCATTTGAGTTCGCTGTTGTCAACAGTTTCTCCCCACAACACCCATGGTTGTACAAGCATACACATAAAAGAGACTCAATAAATCGCCTATACTTATACTTGTGTTCTTGGACAATATAGATTACGTTACTACTTGCTGGTGGTCCAGTTTAGTTATGTTTCAAGATCTTGTAAAATGCCGATATTTTTTTCTCCTATTGTAAAATATGAAAAAAAAGAGTTTAAGTCATTTTTGCAGTTGGTGACCTGTGTATTTTTATATTTTTTCTGCTTATACCTTTATCTTTCAGAAACTTTACATTTTTCATGAGTACGGTTCTGTCTCTAAAGTGTACAGGATACTGAAATATCCCCTAAAACAAGGGTGTTTTGCGTTTTCTTTTGCTTTTGTTGTTTGTTATTTTCAAAAAACAAAAACAAAAACAAACAAAAACAGCGTCGGTCATCTTTTCATATTTTCTTCTCTTCCTCCTAATACTATTACTATCACATTTGTTACTCTTCTTCTTTGCGTAATAATGTTGATAGTGTATATTTTTTAACAGGAACGTTAGCATTCAAATTGCTCGCCAATAAAAAATGGGCAGCAATGCAACAGATATGATATCTTTTACAACGATGCATCCTTCAGAGTGTCCAGTTCTACAACCCCAAGTTCTTATACCATGGAATAATTCAGACAACATCGTCAGCTTTGAAGCAAAAGAAATGGCGAAGAAAATGAAACATTCGGTGATTCTGCCCATTACGTTTCTGATTGGTGTACCTGCCAACGTCATCAACATGGCTGTGTTCTACAAACAAGGGTTGAAGAAACGCATCAACGTCTGTCTGTTTGCTCTGTCACTGTCTGATGGTCTGTTCCTTGTGGTTCACATGGCGGCCTATGGTGAACAACTTGATGATCGTATCGCCCAACATGTGTAAGATGTTGTTATAATTGCTGTCTGTCTGTCTGCATATATGTATGTATGTATGTACATGTATGCACTGTACGTCTGTCTGTCTGTCAGGGTTCCTTTCTCACTTTACAGTTAAACAAAAAGCCTTCCTTTTCACTTGACAGTTTAACATAAAACCTTCCTTCTAACTGTACAGTTAAAATATCCTTTTCACTTTACAGTTAAAGCCTTCCTTCAGAAAAGAAAAAGTGTACACATATCTTATTTTCTCTCTCAGGTGAATTGTTGAAAAGACATTCGAGCACCATGAAGAACGGAACCTTGTCTTCGTAGACTAGGAAAAAACGTATGACAGTGTAGACAGAGACAGGCCATGGCGAATGCAAGATCTGCGCAATTTTAAATGCTAGCTATTAAACAACATCACAGCCATCTATGCAAACAGTACGAGAGCAGTTTAAACACAAAATGGCTTGTTGATTAGACCGAAATCTCATCTGGTGTGAGACAGGGTTGTATCCTATCACAATTATTTTCATAATTCACACGAAAAAAATCATGAGGTGTTCGTTCGTTCTTTGATTTAACGTCTTTTCACTATGAGTGATATTAGTGGTTGTGTGTGTGTGTGTGTGTGTGTGTGTGGTGGTGTGTGTGTGCGTGTGTGTGTGTGTGTGTGTGTGTGTGTGTGTGTGTGTGTGTGTGTGTGTGTGTGGTGTGTGTGTGTATGTGTGTGTGTGTGTGTGTGTGTGGAACCAAACTCAGACTCAAAAAAATTTAACAAGCTGTTTACAAAAGATCATAGCGTGGTACACGAAGAAGAGATGACAACAAAACTGAAAAACAGTTTAGAAAATTATAACATAAAATAGCATCAACTTAGTAAAGTCTTCTGTTCAATGCTTGTTGACGAAGTTCTTTTGATTCCTCTGCCTACAAGCTCACAGTCAAACCAGGAGCATACCATGTTAAAAGGTACTAAAGGTCAAATTTGTTCATCTGTAAAAACTAGCAAAATTAGACATACATGTACAATTGTCAAAACATTGGCACACATACATACAATCCGCGGTACTACATAACAATCCCAGCTGGAATCAGCACAGTGATTCTCTGTGTATCACTTTCCTCATCCCTCTCTCACTGAATACAGTGTCAATAAGCAATGTAATAGACTACATGTAAACTTGAGACGTGAACAGCATGTATCATTTTATCCTAGAAGATTACAGAAGAAATCAGAATATCAGAATACTCTTAACTAACTTATAAGACGTGATAGTGATAACGTGAATTTGCATAATTTTGTTCCAAAATATTACAGAAAAAGAAGCTCAGAACAGTATTGCCGAAATAATTTTGAGACGCGAACATTTTGTACTTAAAATGTTTTGGGCTAAGTGTGGTGTGAGACATAAAGTGCGTAAATCATTCATATAAATTTAACATGTGAATCACTTCCTTCTAGATCTTACAGAAAAACATGGACGAAAGAAACAGACCAAAAATCAACACGTTAAAAGTACATACCACATAATTTTATTCCAAACCATAAGGATTTTTCTAAAGACATGCTGATCCCTCAAAAACACACACACACACACAAATAAAATAAAAAGAAATGCACATTTCCCCCATTTTGAAATTATATCCTGTTAAAATTTCCATTTCGTGTTATTTTGTAACAAACATCAAACTTAGGCGCTACGCTCAGACAGGTATAAACAATTTGAAAATGAGAACGATACACTGAGAATACTGGCAATAGATAATTTATAAACACGCGATTGGCATTTCACTCTTTCATAGACAATGTATTGGATAATGTAGTCTATTTAGCTTTATTTTCGAACGATTATCCTAAATTACTGGTTTATGAATATATAGAACGAATACCACTTTTGGTCAAAAGTGTATATCAGACTGTATGGAAGGGGAAAAGAAAGTGATAAAATGCACAAACACCCAAGGCACATACTGACACATTACTACCCACAACTCTCTTTGCAGAATTGACACTACGGTAAAAAAAAAAAAAAAAAAGGACCAACTGCAGCCCAGAATACTGCGTAACTGCTCACGCAGGAAACAGAACAATGAAAAGATTCATTGTCACTGTGACATTGACTTTCAGTTAAAAGGGACTCTTAAGTCTCTTGAAGCATTCAAGATTTTACAGCTGGGAAAAAAGTGTAAATGCAACATAATCACGTCCAGATGATATCTTCTTCATGATTCTAATCTGTCAGCAAAATTGTTGTATCTATGATTCAGATATGGTTTCTTTGGGTTTGGGTTTAGTTATTTGGTCAGGTTTTGCTATTCCATCTCCTGTAACACTTCGACTCGTACGTCACCACCTCCACACTTTTCAATTCGGCTTTATATTGTATTTTGAAACACACCCACACTGTGGTCACCATGAAACAAAGACATGAAGAGTCACAGTATCTGTGACCACTTTCACAATAGGTATGATGATCAGAATAGGGTTGACTGTGATGATGCTATGGAATTCTATTTTCTGACTGAGACTGCGTGACATGTCTGTACCCTACTCTTTTTTTCATCATATATCATGCTTCAACCCCGCTTATTGTCTACTTGTAGTTGGTCAAGAAATTTGAGCAACACTCATTGACGGATCTGTGAAGTGAAAAAGGCTTGACTGTGTGTTTCAGTCTTTCCAGTGAGCCCATAGTGTGATCAGTTCTGGAAAGAAGAAGACCACGGCAAAATAATCAAATAAATAAATAAACAAATAAGTAAATAAATGAATAAATAAATGAATAAGTTAATTAATTAATTAATCAATTAACTAAACCCACAAAGATGGGTGTTTGAACCCACAACCTTTCAGTCAATAGTTCTTGGCACTAACATTAACGTCATCATGTTACATTTACACTTTCATTATGTTGACTTAATTCTTTGTAGTTATGGTCCTGTCTTATGGCTGTTTTCACCTCCAACCTCTCAGTCAAAAGTTTAGCGTGCTCATCTTTTAATCATGTTGACATCACTGTTCGTAGATATGGTCCTATTGAACGGTGGTTTGCAAACCATTGCCTTGTTGGACTATTTGGACTGACATGGGTCTCCCAAGTTCTGACAGCCATCGTGGCCAGTGAAAGATGTTTCTGTGTCATGCAGCCCCTCAAGTCCCAGACTGTTCTCCGTACCTCCACCATGACTGCAATCATTGTTGCTGTATTCATCTTTGTGATAGTATTTCGATTCATTGTGGCAACTAGATATTACATCGGCTGTGCATATGATCCAGTCACCAAGAGGATTATTTATAAAGGCTTTATCAGACCGTTTTATAAAAGGAACCAAAAGTTTGTGGAATTCCTCGACGTTTTCATGTACGGTGTGGGTCTTCCTTGGGTGGTGATAGTGGTGATAATGACGACTACTGTCATCACAGTAATCAAATTACGTCAGGCGGCTGAGTGGAGGACGGACATGTCCTCAAGTGTCGGGAGTATGTCTGCACAAGATATTGCTTTGACCCGGATGTTGGTTGGGAACTCCATCTTTTTCATCGTCTGTGTTTTTCCTGTAGGTTTGTTCCGGTAAGGCAGCTTTCTTTTTACATGAATATTTTGATCATGATCATTATTGTGTCACAATCGATTAATGTTAACAGTCACATATAATTTACGTCTACATGTAGAATAATTGGAATATCTTTTGCTGCCCAAGATAGCCCATGCCATTAGAAAAATACAGCTACAACTATGCCTACCCCCTAATAGTAGAGAAAGAGGCAAGATGATGGTGGAAGATTTGCTGCATATCTCATGTAGGACCCGCTTGTGTGATTGATTAAGTGTAAGGATTTCTTATAGTTCTAGCATATTGAGTAGACTTTTCTGCACTTTTTTCCCATTTTCCAGATTTTCTTATGCCTTATCCACCAAAGTTCTTCAGCCTTTTCGTACTTGTCTACCTCCTTGAAAAATGCTGTCTGATAAAACATATGGTTATGTAAATCTTTTCAGCGCTATATAGTCATTTAGATCATGTGATCCAACAGGCTTCTGCCTCCTTCAAGACTGTCTCACTTGTTTTCTTTGCTGTCCGTGGAACTGTCAACATTCCTCTAGAAACCACAATTCCACTGCCTCAATCTTGTTATGGCTTTGCTGTTTTACCAATTAAGATTCCAATCATTGTATTTGCCCAGTAGGTTCATGGTGCTGTGTAGTAAAGTCTTTATTGTGTGTTGTGTTTTAGTTAGAGTTGTTCTCATGTGTTGTGTCATGGTTAGAATCGTTCTTGTGTGTTGTGTCATAGTGGAATCGTTCTTGTGTACTACGTTTAAGTTAGTGTCGTTCTTGTATACATGTACTGCATTTTAGTTAAAGTCGCTTTCTTTCCAGTAGTTCCTGCAGACAAGTTTATTCCAAATGTACTTCCTAGCATCCCTTTGGACCATGTGAATGAGGCTGAGAGGAAGATCTTGATGTCTGGGCAGCATAAGGTGCCAATACCCATCGCCGACACATCAGTGCCACTGCAAAGCAGCAGTTTCAAAACAGGAGATAGCAGATACGGGTTTTTATTCCAAACCAACTCAGCGTGAGGTACGAAAGCCACGGTTTGCCTCTGCTGGTGGGAGTGGTCATTGCATTTTACTGATCAGCCAATACTTGCCTCAATCTTGGCAGCCCCATGACATTGAAGTATTGATCTGCCACCCTATGTCTGCCTCAATGGGTGTCCTAGGGCATTCAATATAGAGCTTCACACAGAACTCAAAGACCAGAGCATGCATACTGAGTACCCTTCTCTATGTAGTGAGAGCTGGACAATTTATGCACGCATAGAGCGCCACTTCAATGTTTCCACCTCTTGTGCTTGCAAAGGATTCTGGGCAATTCCAGGAAAGACTATGTGCCAAACAGACATCGTTGACCAGGCCAGCATGCCAAACATGTATACCCTCACACGATGACGACTGTGTTGGCTTGGCCATGTCCCCCCACGCAGGATGGCCACATAACGTTCTTGTGTGCTGTTTTTTGGATAGAGTCGTTTTGTGTGCTGTGTTTGGGTAGTCGTGCTTGTGTGCTGTGTTTTGATTGGATTGTCTTGTGCCTGTGTCTTAGAGTTGTTTTGTGCGCTGTGTCTTAGAGTTTTCTTGTGGACTGTGTCTTAGATTTGTTCTTGTGCCTGTGTTAGAGTTGTTCTTGTGCCTGTGTCTTAAGTCGTTCTGTGCCTGTGCTTTAGTTCTTGTGCCTGTGTCTGGTTGTTCTTGTGGACTGTGTCTTAGAGTTGTTCTTGTGCGCTGTGTCTTAGAGTTGTTTTTGTGCCTGTGTCTTAGAGTTGTTCTTGTGCGCTGTGTGTTGGTTAGAGTTGTTCTTTGTGCTGTGTCTCAAAGTCGTTCCTTGTCGTCATTATCATCATCATGTGCCCTGCTGCATGGCGTTGGCGATCATGGCCCTCCATACGAACCTATCCCTTGTCGCTGCAAGTACATTTCCCACCCTCTCTGTACATACCACCCTGAAAGTCTGATCAATATTTTCTTCCTGAGTCTTTCCCTCCAGCTTCTTGTTATGACCAGATCTCTGATTTCCCCTTTACTCATAAAATGGCCCATAAACGTTGTTTGGCTCTTCCTAATCTTCTTTATCAATGATCTTTTTGTGTCTACTTCCTTCAAGACTGTCTCGCTTGTTTTATTTGCTGTCCATGGAACTGTCAACATTTTCTTAGAAACCACATCTCTATTGCCTCAATCTTGTTCTGGCTCTGCGTGTTGACTGTCCACGCCTCACAACCGTACAACAGTATCGGTTTTATATTAACATTTAAGAACTCTCTTTCTGGTGTTAATTGACAGGTATTTATTGGTAAGAACGCTTTTCATCTTTTTGAATGCTGTTTTGGCTTGGCCAATTCTGCTGGCTATTTCCGATGTGCATCTGCCGTCTGGTGAGATGACCATTCCCAGATATTTAAACTTATCAACCTGTCTCAAAGTTGTGCCATTTGCTGTTACTTTGCATGAGGGGATTTCTTGTTTGTTTGTTTGTTTGTTTTTGATTTTTACTGATTACCATAACTTCAGTCTTCTCGCTATTTAGCTCCAACCCTTTATTTCTGCTTTCTATTTCGATTATATTCACAAGGTTTTGTAGGTCTTTTTCATTTTCTGCAATTAGTACGGTGTCATCTGAGTAACGAATGTTGTTTATCATTTTTCCCCCAACTTTTATCCCAGGGCACCCTTCTAGGTTTCTCATGATGGTTTTGCTGTAAAGTGAAAACAAATCTGGTGACAGACACAGCCTGCCTAACCCCTCCTTTGATATTTTGGAAAGAGCTATATCGTTTTCTGTTCTCTTTGCTACCGTTTGCTCCCAATACATATGTCTGATTATTCTTAGATCTTTTCAATCAATATAGAGCCTTCCTATTGGTTGATCAATCTTCGTTCTTACCTGTTTAAAGCATGTCTGATTATTCTTAGATCTTTTCATATAGGCTCCTATTGGTGATCATCTCGTGTTACTTTAAAAGCCTTGGTACAATCAACAAAGCGTAAATATAAATCCTTATTCAAATCGACTGACCTCTGCATGATAGTTCTTAAAATGTATGGCATTAATGTTTCCTTTCCCTTCCACAAAATCCACACTGTTCTCTTGCTGTTTCTCTTTTGATTCTGTTCCTCCTCCTCATCATGATTATTCTTAATAGGATTTTTGTTACATGATTCTCAAGCTGATTGTACCATGGAGTTCGCATTCTGAAGCCCTTCTTTTCTTTGGAAGTGCAATGAACATTGATTTTGACATATCTTTGGGGATTTTTCCGGCGTCATTAATTTCATTCAGGAGGACGTTATTTTTCCAACACCGAATTCTTCTCAATCATTTCTTCAGTAATACTGTCTGGTCTTGGGCTTTTCTCGGTTTCATCTTTTCAGTGCTACTTAGCCTCATCTTTCATTACATGTAGGTGGTCCTTCAACGTTCTTTCTTATAATGTGTTCTTCGTATCTGTCATCGTTAAAAAGTTTTTTAATGTACTCTCCCCATCTATCTAAATATTATGTCTTTTCCGTGATAAGCGTGACATCTTTCGATTGAAGCAACCGGTTCATGTGAATATCTTTTTATTGTGGTCGATTTCTTCAATTTTTCTGTACATAACTTGAGGATCTGTTTTGTATCGGTCTTCTATTCTTTGTACTTTGTTTCCAGCCAGGACTTTCTTAGTTTCTTTGCACTTATTCCTGATTTTGATATTTTTTAATTTGACCACAGTAGCGTGCTGACGGTCGGGTATTCTGTGTGCTGTGTGTTGTCATTCTTGTGCGCTGTGTCTTAGAGTCGTTCTTTGTGTGCGTTGTGTTGGTTAGAGTCTTT
Source organism: Monoplex corrugatus (assembly GCA_030674185.1). Lineage (NCBI taxonomy): Eukaryota > Metazoa > Mollusca > Gastropoda > Littorinimorpha > Ranellidae > Monoplex > Monoplex corrugatus. Next base: position 31,551,943 of record JAPXFY010000024.1, read on the forward strand.
TGTGTGTGTTTTGTCTAGGTTATACATTGCATTACATAGTACTTCATGGATCTGGTGCTCATCCATCTTTGATGTTGTTTCAGTAACCTTTCACTTAGTCTTTTCTAGAGTCAGTATTTTAAAGAGAAAAGATTGTATGTTGGCTTTATATCAACATATTTTTTTTCAGTCTGTTATGCACTACTTCATTAAACCTTAGTACTTTCTTGCTTTGATTATTTTTGTTTTTTTTATATTTCTCTTTCTAATATACAACATAAAGTATCTTTTGGCAGTGAATGTAGAATAAGAGTGTGCAAGTAAAGAGAAAATCAACTTTCATGTATCGATTTTTAATTACTTCAATGTATTAATAATTCATCACTTCATGTTTTGTCTGTCTAATTCAAGTGACTACCAGTGTTAAACGTTTGTGCTATTTTACAGGTACATCTCTTTGTCTTTGTGTATTTTTGTTTGTAACTTTCTTTTTCAAATTTTCATCAGCACCAAATAAGATATCGCTTTTAGATAATTTGATGATTGTACAAGTGACACATTCTGACATCGCCAATTCTTCTATCCTTTTCCAAATTCTTTTCAAATTGTAAACACTTCCAAAATAGATGATGAATTTTTTGTTTCCAAACGTATCATAGCAAAAGGTAAATATGAGTCCCATTTCTTTTAGAATGACACTAGTTTCCAGATTTTTACTTGAAACGATTTTAATGCATATTCTTGTGTTTCATGACTTCATAAATACCCATTTCAGTCACTGTTCCTAGTTTCTCCAACCATTTAAAACAAGATTCTGGAAGTGTATCATCTGTTTCTAAGATACTCTAGCATAGTCATGTTCCTTTTGGTGTGGGCTAACGTTTTCCAGTGGAACAAAAATACGTGTGCATACGCATTTTTGCTTCTTGTATGTATTTCTTATTCGGATATTCCATATCTATTATAGAACCCCAAATCCATTTGTATTGTCTTTTCTATTAAAGTCATAATGTGTCTTAAAATCCATTAACATTTAAAAAATGTGCAATGCAGTCAACTCCATTTTCAATACAACCAGTAAATGTCATATCATTTCCAGTTTTGATTTTGTTAGTAAATATAATCGATTCTAAAAATACATATATGTCAGCAATGTTAACTTGATATTTCTGCAGAAGTTATTGTCTACTTTAGAAATATGTTTCCAGATTTAGTTATTATGGCTTGATGTAATCCATAGCTACAATCATAACTTCCTATTTCATTTAAATAGGTGTAGAATTCATGGAAATATTTTTCCATTTATGTTTTGCAGTTTTACACTTTCTCAGCCAGGACAGTGTAAAGGCTGTAATGAATTTCTTATATCAGTATGTTTAAAGCTCTATTTTGCTTGCTTTTTGGGGCATCTTTATGTTTATTATAACACATTACCCTCTCCAGATAAAAACCCTTTCTAAGATTATTGAAAAATTCGTCTGCTTGAATCCAGGATGAAAATCAATAAGTAAATGAATTTGGATAAGATGAGCGATTTTAATACTGCAACTCTTCCCAGAGGAATTATACTTCTTTCCACCCATATGTTAAACAAAGCCCTTGATTCCACTTTTCTGAATGATTTATTTCTTCACATCTTTTTACGTCATTTGTAAACCACGTACCTGGGATTCAAATCTTTTGTGGTGCCATTGAATACAAAATCCTCCTCCTCATCATCATGTCGAGCTTGCTCGGCTATCCATGACACGTTTCTTCCATCCTTCTCTGTCAGACATCGCAGTACGTAGTTCATCATACTGACAGCCCGTAAATAATCGATCAGTTGGTCGATGAAGATCTTCTTTGGACGTCCTGGTCTTTGTTTGCCGTGGCTGGGTCTCCATAGTAGAACATCCCCCACCAGTTCTTCTTTGCTACGCCAGCAGTGTCCCGCGAAGTGCAGTCCTTCTTGATGAATTGATTTACTGATTGGTGGGATCTTACCATATAACTCTTTGTTAGTTGGATGTTCTCTCCAGGATTTGTTCAGGGCTACATATACTATATTTATTTTTGCCTTCTTTTTCAATTCTTCACCAAAATGCGTGTGTTGTGCTGGCATTCATAAAGAGTCATGAATTGCCTCCAATTTTTAAAAACAGATGTCTAGATTTCTCAAAAAGATAATTTAACTCCATTATTCGTTGACCGAGCGCCCACAAACAGAAATATTTTGTTTTCTTCATTATTTATTACAAGGCATATCAAACCTTTGTCAACTCCTATCAAACTGCTAATATTTCTATGCATTATACAAATAGATAAGGAGTGTGTCGGTCACCTTGCCTACACATTTTTTCTCCCGCGTACTTATTTGTAGTTTGGCCATTAACATATTTTGCTTATTTTATGTGTTTATTAAACCCCTACCACCTATAAACAATTTTGAGCTTTGAATAGAACTTGACGAGTAGGGATCAAAGCTTTTCAATGTCTTGGCAAAGAAGCAGCTCGAATATTTGTGTAAAATCTGAGTAATTAGTTAAATTACGCAGTAGTCTTGTATTGTCTCCTTGGTTTATAAGATTTTGGGATACTGGCTATAGTGCTTATGGCTGATTCTGGACGTTTTTCATCTCTAAATGACTGGTTTAAGGCTCTCGTACTAAATGGACCAATTTTTCTTATTAAAAATTATTCTGCCTCAGACCATCTATTCCAAGGCTCTTTCCAATTTTCACGTTTTAATACAAATCATGTTTCCTCCAAACGTATTTGTTTTTCTGATGAGTTTGTGTCTTCGTCAAATAACTTTGGATGTTCTCAGATTAAATCGTTTTGCACACTCCTAGCTGTTTCTTTGTTATAGCTCTTGATAAGAATGTCTTTATCTTTTGATTTTTTCAAGTTCATTAATTATAGGTTCTTTTTGGTCAGCCACGCTTATGCTGTTTTCATTTAGAAAGTTTCGTTTTCCAGTTTGAAGTGTGTGTGTGTGTGTGTGTGTGTGTGTGTGTGTGTGTGTGTGTGTGTGTGTGTGTGTGTGTGTGTGTGGTGTGTGTGTGTGTGTGTGTGTGTGTGTGTGTGTGTGTGTGTTGTGTTGTGTGTTGTGTGTGTGTGGGGTGTGGTGTGTGTGTGTGTGTGTGTGTGTGTGTGTGTGTGTGTGTGGTTTTGTAATATTCTTTTCATTTAACAACCCGTTTTGCTTTCGATCTTGATATAATTGCTTGTGTTTTCTTTTTGCTCAATTAGGCTATCTTCTTTGTTTACTTTGTATCCATTTCAGTCTTAGTTTTGTTAGTTTAAACAAGTCAGTTTCGATGATCGATCTTTTTCATTTCTCTGTTTGTTTTTGTTTTTGTTGTCTCATACACTAAGATTTTCGAACTCATTTTCATCCATAAAAAATCTAAATAAATTGTCTGGGACACTATGAATGATTTCTACTAATGAAATGGTATTGCCACTTTATACAGGTTGACCTACTGTTTATGCCCGAGATGAACGCCTAGGACGATTTGAAAACATGTTTCTCTTAGGACTGGTATTGCTCCAGAGTATCTCCTACATCAACGCTGCCTTCAACATTATCGTCTACTAACCATGGGCTCTCATTACAGACACACCCTCTGGATCTGCTGGGCAGAAAGAGTGCCAAGGACATCCCCAACAAATTGTCCTAACCACTGATAAGACTTACTGACACTGATCTAAGTGTTAAGCATAGCAGTATTTTTGCAATGTTAAAAGCATACAATGAAAGTGAACAGATGCATATGATGTAATGAGTTTTCCAATAAAAGAGATCAAAGTAGGAAATCATTGTCATTTGGAATCGTTTTTGTATGGATCTTGCTGTGTACTACGATAAACAGAGAAGTTACAAAGATTTCTTTTTTTAAGGTGGGAGAGGAGAATAGATAGCACCTTTCTTATGAAGGATCTGAAATCTGTTCAGAGCAGGCTGAGAGATTTACTGAAATATGTCCTCTTGAAATATACTGAGCCTTCCTTCCTCGTACAGGACTTACAAGTCCGGTAAGAGCAGTGACCATCTCCACTTCCTCGTTGATTTTACCCTCCCCAAACATTTCTTAAAAGGCGATTTGAGAAATATTCCGGATCCGTGTGAACTTGACCTTGGCTGCACGACTCCCAGACTCATGAATTCGATGCTCCTTAAGGTTAATCACACTTCTGACCCAAATTTGATATAAGGATCCACTCAGAAAGAGCTTAGATAAAAAGTTGTTAATAGAGTTTGTTAACAGGCAGACAGATAAACAGACACCCACGATACATACTGTACACCCACGCACCACAACAACACCACACATACACACACACACACCACACACACACACTCTCTCTCTCTCTCTCTTTCTCACTCACTCCCACTTCAGACATTTTGGTAAATTATGGGACAGAAAACAGAAAAGAAAACGCCCCATTCTTAGCTGGATTCTGCATGATCATGAAAACAGCGAACAAAAGCACAAGAAGAAGAAGAAGAAGAAAAAAGAAAAGGACGATGACAAGAAGAAGAAGAAAAAAGGAGGATGAGAAGAAGAAGAAGGAAAGAAAAAGAAGAAGAAGAAGAAGAAGAAAAGAAAAAGAAGAAGAAGAATGAGACAAAATAGAGAAGAAGACGAAGAAGAAAAAGAAGGAAAAGGAGGAAAAGAACAGGAGCAAGAGCAAGAACATGGTGATCATTTGTAAAGCTGTCCTGAGCTTTGCGCATCTGTCTGAAACTTTGTATATGGTGATCATTTGTGCTTCTGTCCTGATCTTTGTGTGTGTGTAATATTGTGTGTGTGTGTGTGTGTGTCCTGACCTTTGTGTAATTATTTGTGTGTTTGTGTCACGGCAGTTTTGTTCATCTTTTTATTTCCCCCCTTTACTTCTCATTTCAGGACAGGAGTGTTTTATCAGGTCAGCATGCCTGGTTTACCTGGGCCTGTGTGTGTGTTTTTCACTTGCTTTTTGCCGCTGTGTTTGTGAACAGTTGTTCTGTCAACTTGTGTTGGTGGCCTAAGTTATGGTTTACGTGGGCCTGTGTGTGTGAATTTTTGCGTGCTTTTTGGGCTGTTTTATTGTGAACAGTAATTATGTCAGCTTGTTGTGATGGCTAGATAAGTAAAGAGTTGCCAGCTGGTGTCTGGCCCCCTTCTGCTACAGTCGGTTTGCAGTTAGGGGGGTTAGGGCCAGTCTCTGGTCAGCGTTTCACTTGTAGCTGGACTTGGTGTCCTAGAAGTGGAAGAGCTTCTGTGTGTCTTGTGAAAAATGTGTAATCCAGGAGTCAGTTGATGCTGGGGTCCCCTTTTGCTACAGTCAGTTTGCAATTAGGGTGGTTAAGGCCAGTCTCTGGTCAGCTTTTCACTTATAGTTGGACTTGGTGTCCTAGAAGGGAAGAGTTTTGTGTGTCTGTGTAAAATGTGTATCCAGGAGTCAGTTGATTCTGGGGTCCTCTTCTGCTACAGTCGGTTTGCAGTTAGGGGAGTTAGGCCAGTCTCTGGTCAGCGTTTCACTTATAGTTGGACTTGGTGTCCTAGAAGCAGAAGAGTTTCTGTATGTCTGTGTAAAATGTGTAACCAGGAGACAGTTGATGCCCCCGTCTGCTACAGTCAGTTTGCAGTTAGTGGGGATTAGGGACAGTCTCTGGTCAGTGTTCACTTGTAGTTGGACGTTGTGTCCTAGAAGTGGAAGAGTTTCTGTGTGTCTGTGTTTAAGGCAGGAGTTTAAGTAAAGAGAAGAGAGCTGATGTCTCGTGCCCATCTGCTACAGTCAGTTGATGCTGGGATCCCCTTCTGCTACAGTCGGTTTGCAGTCAGGTGGTTAGGGCCAGTCTCTGGTCAGGGTTTACTCGTAGTTGGACTTTGTGTCCTAGAAGTGGAAGCTTCCATATTCCTCCCGGTCAGTAGGGGTAGGCTGCTTTTTTATTTCGTCTGTATGGTGGGTCAAGATCAGTAGTGTTTTTCACCACAGTTGTCGTTTATGTCCATGTTTGGCCCAAGGCTCTACCAGAAAGGCGAACATGTCTGAGCTGTTGTAACGGTGATGAACGTGCGGAGCACGTACGGCTGGTGGGCGTTTCTGGTGGCAGTTTCCTGCCTTCCTGTTGGATCTCTTCTCCTGAGACGGTCCCAAAGAGTGTGGGTGACAATTTGGACCACAGGCACGCTGCAGCCCTTGGGTCTCTTCAGTCTCCAGTGTCCGCCGCCCCTTCACTATCATCAGTCTTCAGCAAGCATGGTTGATGGGCGCTTCCAACAGCGACTTCATGCAAGATTCGGCAATTAAGTGCTGGCTTGTTGCCCCTGTGACGGCCGCCAGGGCGTGGGGTGGCGAGCCAGTACTCACCACGCTACGAGCCTTCTGCCCAGCTGTTTTCGTCTTGGTTCGTTCCTCATCATCGTCCTGCTCGGGTTTCATCGTTCTACTGATTCGTAAGTCTTCTGTCTACGTTCATCGAACTTTTAGTCAACACCTGTTCGCCATTCGTTCGTTTATGAGACTCACGTAAAATTTGAAATCATAGTGTCGGAACGTTTGTGTGAGATAGCGAGCGTCACCCTTTGTGGGTCTATGTTATGAAGGTGTTTTCTCCTCATGAGGGTTGATACACATGTGAAGCAGTGGACAGGAGCAATTGAAGAAATTTACGTTATTAAACGCACTTATTCACTGCTTCTATTGATCTTGTTTTTCTTTTTGTTGTTGTTGTTGTTGTTGTTGTTCCAAGGGCTTCTTGGAGCTGGTTTGTTCTTTTTTTTTCCTTGAGGATTTGGAATGTGGAATTAAATGTCGGTTTCCTTGGTGCCACCCCGAGTGGTGCTATATTTATGTTTATGATATATATGTATGATGCGTCATGTATTGTTTGTGATTTAATGAAATTTGTGTGAATGTATTTGTTCAAAGTTTTCCTTAGTTTAGTCAGTGGAAGGGGGTGTTAGAGCTGATAGGTCTGTTTCTCTGTCTCTCCATTCTAGCTCAAGGCTTAGTGAGCTTGACAGTTTGTTCTGAACTTTGTGTATTTGTCCTGATCTTTGTGTATCTGTCCTGATTTTATGTACCTGATTTTGTGTGTCTGCCCTGACTTTGTGCAGGGTAATCAGTTATGTGTCTGTACCGACATTTGTGTAATCATTTGTGTGTTTGTTCTGAACTTTGTGTATTTGTTGGATCTGTGTGTTTCTCTCCTGCTCTTTGTGTAATCTTTGTGTCTTTTCCATGATCTTTGTGTATCTGTCTGGATGTTTCTGTATCTGTCCTGACTTTTGTGCATTGCGATAATTTTGTGTGTACTTCTCTTGATTTTCGTGCATCTGTCATGACTTTTATATATCTGTCCTGACCTTTGTGTATCTGTCCTGACCTTTGTGCATTATCTTGAACTTTGTGTATCTCTCCTGACTTTTGTGTCGTTCTCTTGATTTTCATGTATCTGTCCTGACCTTTGTGTATTTGTTCTGACCTTTGTGTACCTGTCCTGACCTTTGTGCGTAGTGATGGTTCCTTCATGTACTGGTCCTGACCTTTGTGTATTTGTTCTGACCTTTGTGTACCTGTCATGACATTTGTGTGTCTGTCCTTTGGGTATCCATCATGACGTTTGTGTATGGTGGTCATTTGTGTATCTGTTTTAACCCTTGTGTATCTGCCCTGAACTTCGTTTGTGATGATTGTTCATCTGTTCTGTGTGTACCTGTTACAGCCTTTGTGTAAGGTGATCATTTGTTGCTAACAGAACATATTACATCATAATCACCAGATCTCCGTGAGGTTTACATGCACTGAGAACCGTGCGGCAACGGACAAACGTTTTGCATTAAATTGTAAGAGCACTGGATTAATACATTGTGTCTCGAGTTCAATCCTACCTCAATACATAAACAGGTGGCATGTTCTCTGAGCATCACAAAGGTCCATTTACTTTATTTGTGTCATTGTTTCTTAGGCCCCGATCCCATCTCTATGTCAAGACCTTGCTGGAACATAGGATCTGGTTCAGGACCGAGGACTTTGACAGATAAATGTTGGCAAGCTTGATGTATTGCATATGGAATTGTTTGAGTTTGGTGAATCCCTCTTGAACAAACTCCAGAAGACATATATAAAACATTTGTAGCATGTTGCCTCTTATATCAAAACTCTCTTTTCATTATCTATGTGTCTGTGTGTCTGCCTGTGTATCTGTCTGTGTGTCTGTCATCTCTCTCTCTCTTATCTCTCTCTCTCTCTCTCTTTCTACCTCTCACTGTCTTGCTCAATCTGTCTAACTCTTCCTCTTGCTGCTTGCTCCTTTTCTTCATAACAGGGATAATGGAAACAAAAGGATTACTGGGTTTGAGATTGATATCAAACGCCATCACCAACCTGCTCCTGCGGTCAGAGAACCAAACAGTTGTACAAATACTGCAGTGATGTCACTTCTGTGAAGTCGAGTGACAGGAAACATGGCCGTCCACAACTCCCCTGCCTACCGACTTTCATGGCAGCCAGCTGGAACTGAAACAAATGGTCACATTCATCGCCAGATGTGGTCTGACCATGTGGACGGTGAACGGAACAAGAAAAAAAAAAAGGAAATGCATTACAAAAATAAGCCAATGTATCCTACTTCTTGTATAGACAAGATGACACGTATTTTCCCTATGTATTTATATTATACATTGGCATATTAGCAGGAAGAATAAGAGATGATAAAGATACAGAAGGCATTACCAAACAGCATCATAATATATGACAATCTTATTGATAACAAAAAATACAAAATGACGTTGTCACTAACTGCAAAGAAAGAAACCCCTACAAAATATGTCATTGTGATTATAAGCAAAGGACAAGGCAATTAATCTCTATTTTGGCGGGATGACGTTAAGAAGACCAATTAGACAACGTCAGTCACAGTGATAAGAGGAGCACCGTCAGATCACCCATTAGCCACGAGCAGAAAGGGCCAACTTTCACTTCCTGTCCAGAGGCTTTATATACCTGCCACAACCAGTTCAACATACGCGTGAATCGAAGTTCAAACTAATGCCTTCACCAGTCTGCCCCTGATGCCAAGAGAACTAGACAGGTGAACATATATTGCAGCGATGTCAGTTCTATCACAAGGAGCGACAGGAGACATGACTGACTACAACTTTCTGACCACCAAGTTCCATTGTAGCCAGCAGTAACTTAAGAGAACTGCCATATTCGCGACTAGATGTGGCCTGACCATGTAGACGCCGAATGCAAGATGAAGAAAATGAAGAAGATGACGCACGGAATATGAATAATGAAGACAAATATCCTTTGAGATATCTCATAAAAATATATCGTATAAATATTTGAAGGTGTTTCAAGGCTTTGTGCTGAATTCTGACATAATAAATCAATCTGGTAAAGTCAAACTTAGATATATACAACATTTGAAAGTGTAATGGAACCTGCAAAGATTTGAGATATTGGAAGGAGGCTAGGGATGTGTGTTTACAACTCATTTATGTCTAGCATTCTCATATGGGGACACTATCGTTTTCACAATCTCAGTTTGTTAAGAGGATATGTAGAGTTCAAGTGAGTGAGTGCGTGTTAGATGCAGACTACAGTCATCTGAATAAAACCCACTAAAGGAGTATCCTTTATATGGCTTTTTTTTCAAAATGGCCGAGTTGCAATGAGTACGTGGTAGTTATTACAACACACTAGCCAGTCAGAAGAGATATGTGATTACATCTTGTCGTAAGAACGATTTTGTGTACATTATTGAAGCACAAATAAAGTTCGGAATATAATCTGGAATGTGCTCTGAGGTTTTGATACTGTAACTCATAGCTATCTTGTTGAAGTGTACAAACGCCGTCCTCATATGCGGACGATAGGCACGAAAGGGCACAGGTTTTTAGCGTTAGTCATATTATTTGTTATTATTTGTTACTAACACCTGTGTTCAAAATCAGTTGACTGGTTGTTTTCATATGATCGCATTTATGAAGAGTTATTGATAAAGACGGCCAAGTGGTTGATGACAGGAGGGGTTGGTAATAAGGAGATCAGTACTTTTTGAAGTATTTTACCACTGTCAAGCAACCACATAGTTTCCCGTGGAGAAATGTACTGGTCCAATGACCTTGACATTCAGAAAATGATAGCTGCTTCTGCTATGACTAAGGAAAGAGATATTGTTATGTGAGTCATGACATAGCTTTTGATCTTGGTGAAAATATGTCAAAAGTACAATCATTATCAGTGAACGCTGCCTCATGTACTTCCTGAAACAAGGTCTCAGCATCAATGAGAGCATGATCCCTTACTGTGGCCGCTATGGAGCTAAACAGTTCATCCTTGGAAAGCTAATCAGACTGAGATACAAAATACGGATGTTCACCACTTCACTATGTTACGTTGTGCAATTTGAATCCTGCCAAGGATCTAAAGGAAGACAACCTGTTGCAGATTATCCTGATTTTGGAATGGGAAGCTCTGTCATCATTGATGTGATGTCAGAGAATCCAGGAGAGAATGCTTTTCATTTAGCATTTAATCTCTTCACATCTCTGAAGCTTGTGGACTATCTTTCAACAAAAGAATTGCCTGCACTGGAGCCATTTGGTCAAATCGTGTAAAAGAATGCCCTCTGAAATCACCAAAGAGGACACAGAAGA
>JAPXFY010000024.1:31567561-31615061 GCA_030674185.1 Monoplex corrugatus
TGAGAAATAAGCACCTAAATGTGAAAAGGGAGCTCCGAAATGCCCTGACCAAAGAGAGACTCCTCAACGCAGCGAATGTCGAATACATCAGTCACAATAATCTACAAATAAGCAGCTACACCCAAGTCAGCCAGGACGACGTACATCCAACCACCAGAGGGGCGAGCGTTCTGGCCAGAAACACAGGGAGGCATATCCATCAGCTTTTTGGGAAAAACCGAAGCGGAAATCAACCCATCAACGCCATCAAGCAAGACCTGGCTTTCACCCTCAGTTTTTCTTCCTCCTGGTCATTTTAGATTCAGCCCAGATTCAGTTCCTGTCTGTTCAGTGTTTCAACTAACATTGTTTTACTTACCAAGCTTATTCAACTGTTCATCATGAAGAAATGTGAAGTCTGTGATATCAACGTTGTTCAGTGGAACACACGTTCCCTTGTTAAAAAAACATTTCCTATTTGAGTTAACTATCTATCTTCTAGAAACATCCAAGTCTTGCTTCTACAATCGCTGAATACCACCAAGACTAATATACCTAAAATATCGGGGTTTTATTATCCACCAATATATGACTCTAAAAATGACAGCGGCCGAATACAAACAGCCATATATGTTCGAGAAGGTCTAATCTACTGTGAAAGAACATCGCCAGTACCAAAATCGTTCTCATCTATTTCTTCATATGCAATCATTATAAAATTTCATCATCATTAGTTTTGAATTTGGCCTCTGTGTATCTACCAAGAGGTCCCGATTCTGTGAATACTGAGTGGCTGAAACATTTCCATGATCAACGTGACAAATGGATCATTGGTGGTGATTTTAATGCTCATGCCCCATTTTGGGACAAGAATTGTAAAAACATAACTGATTGAAAATATTATAGATTCCAATTTATACTTACTTAACAATGGACACGTTACCCATGTCCCTGATATACCAACCCACAGACCCACAGCTATCGACCTTACCTTAATCTCACCATCGCTAGCACCAAATGCCACATGGCAAACAGAGGATGACCTGTTGGGATCAGATCACATCCCCATACTTCTTACCCTTAACCTTATCGCTGAAATAGATGCAATGCCACAAGAGAGTTTACCCAAGTTTAACTATAAATACGCAGATTGGGCCATGTTTAAAGCTGTCCTACAAAATACAAGAACAGATCTATCTGAAACAATGACCTTAAACGATATGACGCAGATTCTGTATTCACTCTTAAGGCGCAAAAATTCAGTTCCGAACTTAAGCGTCAAAAAGGAAAACATCATGGAAAGTTGGAATAAAAACTGTGAAAAGGCAGTCAACGAAAAGAAAGAAAAATACAAACAATATATAGCAAATAGGTCACCTGAAAATCATACGGCGATGAAAAGTGCCAATATAAACTGTAACAGAGTCATAGAACAAGCTAAAGAACAATATTGGACATCTTTTTGTACATATGAAGTAAGTGACCATAAAGATATGCAAAAGATTTGGGAAAAACTGAAAACAATGAAAAATGGGATCAAGTTGCCATCAATTCCAGTAAAGCTAGAAAACAACCCTTTACCTAGCTCACAGGAGAAAGCAGAAGCTTTTGCAGACATGTTTGCTGAGGTCTGTCGAGTAAAGGACTTCCTGCCTCTAGTAGAAATTATAGGGTACAAGAAGAAAAGACCAACGCATTATTACAAGGATCCTGCACCAGATAATATGCACTACGTAAATGCACCAATCACGTTCCAAGAATTAAAAGATGCCATTAAATCAATTCCAAATAAAAAGACATCAGTAGGAATCGATGCAATTTCCAATGAGATGTTGAAAAATTTACCAGAAAATGTTTTAATCTTGCTACACAATATGTTTAAAAAATGCTGGAACAGCAGCAAACTGCCTAACTATTGGAAACAATCAATAGTGGTTCCTGTGCTAAAACCAGGTAAAAGTAATACTGACTTGAAAAACTACAGGCCGATTGCAATAACATTGCAGTATGTAAACTAATGGAGAAAATAATTTTAAAGAGATTGATGCACTACTGTGAAAAGAATAAAATATTACCAGTGAATCAGGCAGGATTTAGAAAAGGCAGGTCACCAGTGGAACTCCTTACAAAACAAAACCCCTAATATCAAACAACAATTTGCCAGACGTCAATGTGTTTTAGATACATTTTTTGATATCACTAAAGCATACGACCAAGTATGGCACTCCAGATTATTACTCAAATTGAAAAGTATTGGGCTGACAGGTCACATTTTTGATTATGTCAAATGCTTCTTAGAAAACCGAGTATTTCAAACGAGGATTGAAAATGTGTATTCACAGACTTATTCAAATGGGTATCCCTCAGGCATCCGTTATTGCTCCCCTTCTCTTCATGATATTATTGCATGACTTACCCAGTAAAATTTCTAAACATGTAGTTTTAGTTCAATATGCTGACGATTTATGCATGTGGATGCAGGTAAATATGAAAATAAAAACTCCTTAGCGCTGTCTTAATTAAACGCGTAAATGTTATCAATTAGAGCTTGATACAATAGCACGATATATGGTAGAAAATGGACTGCATCTATCAGTGGAAAAAAACAAAGATAGTTTTGTTTAACAGTGGAGCTAACCCAGAAAATATTCCCTCGTTCAAACTGGGAGATACTCTTCTTCAATATAACGAGTCGATTAAATTCTTAGGAGTTTTCCTTACAGCGAAATTCTCTTGGAATCAGCATATTGAATACTTATTAACAAAAGCTCAAAAAAGTTTAAATTTCTTGAAAACAGTTCGCAAACAGACATGGGGACAAGATATATCAACACTTGTTCATCTTTGTAAATCGCTTATTAGATCGAAATTAACCTATGCCCAAGAAATCTTCTTCAGTGCACCGAAACACTTATCAACAAAACTGCAGAGCTTAGATTGTAAAGGTTTCAAACTTGCGCTGGGTTTTCCAATGCATGCCTCTTGTCTTCGCCATACAACGCGATCAAATTGTTGCCGCTTGATGAGCAAAGGAAAGTCGCTTCCACTAAATTACTGTTAAGAAACACCACCATAGAAAACAGCATCGAAACAGAGACAAAAATATGATCAGACTCCGACTTTCCAAAAAGAGCTAAATCAATATCCTCACAGGTCACACTAGCAACATACATGTATACAACTGATGTTATGAAAGGCTCTGGAACTGATCTAGAAGCAGATCCTGTCACTTCAAGACATTCCTTTTCACCTGTAACCAGTGGGGAACTTCAAAGAGCACGATTTGACATACGTCACACTGACTTAAAAAAAGAAGATAATATCAACTTACTGGCAAGTCAATTTAAATGTCATATAGAAGATTTTTATTCCGATCACTTGAAAGTTTACACTGATGGATCAATAATTGAAAGACAAGCAGGCTCAGCGTTTTTAATACCTGCTCTCAAAATTGAGAAATCCTTCTATATAGGACTTAATAAATCTGTCTTTACCGCTGAACTCTTTGCAATCTTAATGGCTTTGAATTATATGACAAATTTTCCTAGGACACTTCCCAAGATACTTTTTTGCGTTGATTCAAAATCTGTACTTCAAGCTCTTGAATTATCAAAATTACAAACAAGATCTGAAATGATATTGGAAATTACTCACTTGATTAATAGTTTATCCTTAAGAGGCATTGATATTACTTTCTGCTGGACACCATCTCATAGTTCTTTTCATTATAACGATATGGTTGATAGGGCTGCCAAACGGGGGGCAAAGAGCTCACCAGATTCAAATAATGTACAACTTTCCCTCTCATTGCATGAGTGTTATACCTTAGTGGACTCCTATGTATGGAAGCAATTTCAAGATAAGCAGAAAAAGTTTGAAAACTGTTATATGAACTTTGAAATTAGCAAAACACTTAAGCAGTTTCCTGCCAGCAGAAGTATACAATCCCTTATGTGTAGGTGGAAACTTGATGCATTTAAAACAAAATACACAGGAATATAGTATGTCTGTGTGGAAAAAAGATAACACAGTCATATTCTTTCATGCGTTCGGATGAAACGACATATTCCTACATTCTAAGACAGTTTCTGATATATTTGCCTCACCATCCTTAACATATGAATTTTTTGTTAGCCTGTCAAAAAGTCCTATAGCAAATTATCTTTAACACGCCGTTATTTCACATGTTCAATGTTATGGTTAGCCAATTTTACTGTTTCAATCGTTAATTATGATAACGTCTTGTGATTTTGTTCCTTCTTGTCTTCGGCACAGTTGTTTTCTGGTTCATTTCTTTTTCCTGAAGATTAGTTAACCATTTCCAAGTATACTCTTCACTCCTCATGAATTTTTTGGGGTCTAAAATCACTTAAGTGAATAGACATTAAATGAAAGACCACAAATAACATACACACACACACAACACACACACACACACACACACACACACACACACACCACACACACACACACACACACACACACACACACACACACATACACACACATTGATTGATACAATTTCACAACTGATTAGTTGATGTCGGTGTTGGCGAAAGAGATTCGATCATCTTAATTAGTACTGAAGACTTGTGATCACACAAAAAAGAAATAACAAACTAACAAACACACCAACAAACACACAAACAAACAAAGAAACCAACCAACACATGCTGACTGAATGACGGTGTTGACTATATAATGGACATCAGACTCACATTTCCTTATCATTACAAAGTTTGGCAACATAAGTATGCAGTAAATGCATTCTTATTTGTTAAATGGCGTTTCGTTGAACATATTTTTTGAGACTGATATGTATATACCTTTCACAGGGATCATCGATCAAAAACATAACCATTAGCCAGTTAACCGTCTGTCTTGGATATCATAACAATAATACTACAGAGAATGAAAGACCAAAGATTATTCAGTTTCTGCCATTAGGACAATTTGATACGGAGCAGAAGAGAAGTAAAAGGTACATAGAATTGATCTAGGTGAGAGACTTTCTGGCAAGAAAACAGCTCATCAGATACTACAAACTACAAAGTATAATGAAGGAATAACTGATAAGCACATTAGCGATCCCTTAAGGTTTGTCATAATCCAGTGGCTGATGATGGGAGAGAGAATGAGAGAGAGAGAGACAGAGAGAGAGAGAGGGAATGAGAGAGAGAGAGAGAGAGGAGACAGACAGACAGACAGACAGACAGAGAGAGAGAGACAGACAGACAGAGACAGAGAGCTGACCTGATTTTGTCGACTCATTTTCTCGGGAGTCAATTTGTGTTGTGTTTGTGTAGTACTTGGGTAGGTTAGGTCTTCAGATGGATTTTGTTGTTGTTGTGTTGTTGTTGTTGTTGTTCAAAGCTTACTATGGTTCGACACAATGAGAGAGTGAGTGAGAGAGAGAGAGAGAGAGAGAGAGAGAGAGAGGAGAGAGAGAGAGAGGAGAGGAGGAAAGTTTATTACAGATGAAACTCCATCATTTTATTCCCCTTAAAAATGCCATACACCATTTTACGACATGATTTAGAAGTACATATTTGACAAAATCGTGAACAAGTATTCTAACGTTTACAAGTGAAAAATACAGTTTGACAACGAAAGAGATAAACAAAACAAACGAAAAGCCCCACTGTAGAAACAACGACATATGAGGAATTTCCTTTACATAAATCACAAGAGGACAGATTACATTTAGAAGATCACATCAATTCCTCTCCATCCATTCAATGTATATATCTACTTATGTAGTTATTGATGTATTGTTAAAAGTTGTTTTTATTAATGGTGAAAAAAATTGCTTCCTCTTCACCTTCCACATCCTGTCATTTATCTCTTTAATATCCAGTTCCATGGAAGCAAAAAAAATAAACGAGACAGTCTTGAATGAGGCAGACACAAGAAGAACATTAATGAAGAAGATTAGGGAAACACAAGCAATATGTATAAGACATTTTACGACACAAGAGAAGTTAGAGCACCTAGCCACAAGAGGAAAGTTGGAGAGGAAAAGAGCACCAGGTAGACCAGGGAGAAAATATTGCAAGGACTTCCAGTGTGGCTGAGGACAGAAAGGGTGGGAGATGTACTTGCAGCGACAAGGGATAGACATGTATGGAGGCCATGATCGCCGACGCCGTGCGGCAGGGCACATGATGATAATGATGAGTGTCTAGTTACCACTGTCCAGAAGATGTGTCTGTGATGTGTTTCTGTTATGTTTTCCCTGCACTGTTTGTTGGTAGAATATTCAGACAATTAAAACAAAATATGCGCGATTGTTCTTTTTATTGTTTTTGTCGTACTCTTCGTGGTCGTCGTTGTTGTTATTGATGGCAGTAAGTGCTATTTTTGTTCTGGTGTGGCTTTTTTGCAATTTTACTGCATTCAGTAGTGCATCCTCTGTAAGTGTTTAACTCGAGTTGGACGACATCTGTAGTTTGAACGTGAATTTTCTGAATGCAGTTAACTTAGGTTAAACTGCTTCTATTCTGGTCTTAATGAAGAAACGTGTTGACAAAACTGGCCCATGGACATTTTGTGTTAAGTCATTTGTAATAGAATGCCTGTACAGCTTCTGTTCATAATGTAAGACAGTTGTCAAAAAATATGGAGTTGTGTTTTGTAGTTCCTGTGCTTTTGCGTTTGATGATTTTAATATTTGAAAGATGCGTGCAGAACCATGATATGAAGGGAGATAAGCAGTTTGTGTGATGTGGAGTGACCTTCCTTGTGAAAAGTGAGCTTTGTTTGAAAACAAAAAGTTCTGGGTAAAGTGTGATTTTGAATTTGAAGATCCTGAGAGCTACATGATTTTAAGAAGGCAGTGCGTGTTCCTGGCCTGTTGATGCTGATGAATTCTGTACTGATTATAGATCCTGGATTTATCTGGCTGTTCAGGCAGTAGATTTGTTATTGATTAAAGCGTCATGAGTTTCAACTTTGTAGTTTGCTCTATACGAAAAAAACAAAACAAAAACAAAAACAAAACAAAAAACACTGATTGCCAGAGGTTTTTATGAAAAGGAATGAGAGGTCGTAGCAATTATGATATCGAACGTGTGACGAGAGGAGACTAAAACAACCAAAATGGAATGTTGAAGAACTGATTTTGTGATAAAGGTGTGATTTTGATCACCCAGTCTTGAATTAGTGTTGGTGTCTGCAGGGAATTAGTTTTGGTGCTTGTGCATTTGGCGAGGTGGGTTTGAAATGTCTTTAAATATGTGTGTGTTATCATTTTTAAGATCATGATAAATCTATCTTGCTAAAAATCCCCTCAGCTAAATCATTGATTGATATGATGACAGAAGATATGTTGATCCATTTTTGTTGGAAGAAATTGGTAACTTTTCTACCTTACTGTTGCTATGAGAGTCCGTTGCATCCATTAAGGTGGCGTAGAAAATGGAACGGAAAAATAATTTCAGGTTCCTGGAATTGATGTATTGAAAGTATACAAATTTCACATGTTTTATTCTCCTTTGTAAATACGAGGATATAAGGCGGTAATTGTTTTGTCTGCACTGTCTCTTCAATGGCTTTTTTGTATGCATTGTCTCTTCAATGGCTATTTCGTTGAAAAGTAACAGAAAATATTATCTTGAATTCACAGTTGAGTTGTTATTGAACAGAACAGACCCAGAAAACAAAAACATGCAGGCTATCAGTTTGCCCACTTATAAAACACACAACATCCTTTTTTAAGCAAAAGCCTAGCTAGTTAGAACAAGTTGCAATAACATCATTACACAAACGACAAGAGTTAGAGAAAGACAAGTTAAATAAGTGCAGGCCTGTCACATTAACGGACTCCGATTTTAGAATATTAGCAAAGGCTTTAGCAGAAAGCCTTAGCTTAGTAATACACCATTTAGTGAATAGCGATCAAGTAGGCTATGTCAAAGGTAGAAATACCGTTACAGTAATAAGATCCATAGAAGACTTGATCAACCATTTTTACAGAACACACACAACGGGCTATTTACAAGCCATTATTTCAAAGCATTTTTTCTACATGTCATTAGCGCTTTTGGTTTTGGCCACGATATTTGCAGATGGATTACACTTTTGTTCAATGTTCTAGGAGTTCTATAAACCGTGGAGGTTGGATTTCAGAGCCTTCTCGCCAGGCATTTGTATAACAGTAAAATTATGGGTGATGAAAATAAGAAACAGTTTGATCACAGGTACTGAACCACTGTCTGCTCAGGGTTACGAACTACAAATTTGAAAATAGAGAAATGGCTGATGACATAAGTAAAGGTTTTGAAGAGAATGAAGATAAAACCAAGATTGCAGCAATAGGTTTTGGTTTAAAGTTGAATACACAGAAAACAAATATTCTAAAACAGCCAGGTAATAGGAGAGAAAAAATTGTCCATATTAGACGGTAAATGAAATATTACATTGAGTGTACATTTTAGAACAAACGCAATGACAAAATGTTGATGCAGTTGGGTTAGCAAAGTCAAAAGAATAAATTACAAAATAAGAAATGGGGCAAAAGACATTTCCGTATTCGAATTAAAGGTTGCAATAACGAAGTCATACTTATTAAGCCATTCGTGTACGAAATGTATACAGTCGCTTTCCTGACATCGTGTTGAATAATATAGATACAATATTACAAGATTCTCATGTTACAAAAAGTACCGTAACAGAGAATCTTTTGAAAAATTACAGGGACATTTAAAATTTCAATGACGCATACACAGACACGCAGACTCACAAATACACATACATATATACAGTGCGCACACAAACTGAACATGCACTTGAAACGTTCTAAACACACAGTGTACACATTTTCTTATATATCAATGTTAAAATAGAACAGGCATAAATGTACAGTTCCAGCATTTTTATTCACATTACGTCATGATAAAACCCAAGCATATGAAACCACAAGTGTAAAGCATTAAGGACAATCTGAACTGTCCATACTATAGAGTAGACAGATACAGAATCAGTTAATTCTGTACACTCACTACCATTTTCTTATTTCAAAAAGGACAAATCGTAGACGTGTGACGAACTTTTAGAAAAAGGGCAAGAAAGAAAGAAAAGAAAAAAAAAAAAAAAAAGAAAAGCAGGGTGCTCCCCAATCTGCATGCCACTGAGGTTAAAAAGAAAAACAATCACACACGCAAACTATGCATTGTGGTTGTTATCAAACAATATGTTTTGTTCTAACAAAACACGTAAAGAGAACACCAGGTAGACCCAGGGAGAAAATATTGGACGGACTTGCAAAGTGGCTGAGGACAGAGAGGGTGGAAGATGTACTTGAAGCGACAAGAACAGATGCATATGGAGGGCCATGATCGCCAACGCCATGCTGCAGGGCACTTGATGATGAACAAAACACGCATGTTGCGTCTGTGTTAGTTTTTATAATTGAGACAGACGCAGTGTACATGTTTTGTTAAAACGCGTTGTGATTCCATTTTTGCATTTTTCTAGTTCCCATTCACTTGAATGCTGGCAATAACTTTGATTCAGATTTGTTCTATCAAAGAAAATTTCAGTAATCAAGGAGTCGCCTTTATGTTCATGGCTCTTCCTTACGTCCTGTTGAATATGAAGTCTGACTGACGTTTTCTGTTTTATTTCTTACAATATTTTTCAAAGCAAGGTAATGCTACACCAGATGTGAATCGTTTAGGAACAATATTGTTAACATTACTATGAGTTTGCAAACGTTATAAACTAACAAAATTTATAAACTCCAAACACCAGTTTCGTATTATGCGAATACATTCACTCAAAAGATTGGGGTTATCAAGTTTCATGTAGTGGTCCCTGTTTTGTCAAGAGTTTATAACGAAACTGCTGACCTGGATTAGACAGATCTGTTTTATGAAAAGCTCTACTAAACTTTGTTGTTTTTGTACTTTACATTCAGTAATCAATCCAGAAACAATCTTTAAAGAAAATTAGTAAGAGCCCCTCCAGCTGACTCACCAAATATACGGCCAAATGTTATTTGGTTTTAAAGCAAGAGACAAACAAGAAGACCTGGATTGATGGCCTGAAATAAAAACAACAAAACAAAAAACTGACGTCACACTGCACTTCTTCATTTCATGCATTTGAGTTCGCTGTTGTCAACAGTTTCTCCCCACAACACCCATGGTTGTACAATGCATACATATAAAGAAGACTCAATAAATCGCTTATACTTATACTTGTGTTCTTGGACAATATAGATTACGTTACTACTTGCTGGTGGTCCAGTTTAGTTATGTTTCAAGATCTTGTAAAATCATCGTTGTTTTTCTCCTATTGTAAAATATGAAAAAAAAGAGTCATATGTTTTGCAGTTGATGACCTGTGTATTTTCATTCTTTTTCTGCTTATCATTTTATCTTTCAAAAACTTTACATTTTTCATGAGTACGGTTCTGTCTCTAAAGTGCACAGGATACTGAAATATCCCCTAAAACAAGGGTGTTTTGCTTTTTGTTTTTGTTTGTTTGTTGTTTCCATATTTTTTCTTTCTTCTTCTCTTCCTAATACTATAACTATTACATTTGTTACTCTTCTTTCTTTGCATAATAATGTTGATAGCGTATATTTTTCAACAGAAACATTAGTATTGCTCGCAGTAAACATGGGCAGCAACGCAACAGATATGATACCTTTTACAACGATGCATCCTTCGGGTGTCCGTTCTACAACCCCAAGTTCTTATACCATGGAATAATTCAGACAACTCATCAGCATCGAAGCAAAAACAAATGGCGAGTAAAATTAAAATTCGGTGATTCTGCCCATTATGTTTCTGATTGGTGTACCTGCCAACGTCATCAACATGGCGGTGTTCTACAAACAAGGGCTGAAGAAACGCATCAACGTCTGTCTGTTTGCTCTGTCACTGTCTGATGGTCTGTTCCTTTTGGCTCACATGGTGGCCTATGGTGAACGACTTGATAATCGTATCGCCCAACAAATGTAAGATGTTGGCATAATTGCTGTCTGTCTGTCTGTCTGTCTGCTGTGTGTGTTCCTTTCTCACTTTACAGTTAAACGAAAAGCCTTCCTTTTCACTTGACAGCAACATAAAATCCTTCCTTCCAATTGTACAGTTAAAATATCCTTCTCACTTTATAGTTAAAGCCTGTCTCCAGAAAAGAAAAAGTGTATAAATATTTTAATTTTCTCTCTTAGGTGAATTTTTGAAGAGACAATCGAACACGATGAAGAACGGAACCTTGTAAGACAGAGACAGAGCCATGGAGAATGGAAGATCAGTGCGATGTTAAATGCTAGCTATTAAACAACATCACAACCATCTGTACAAACAGTATGATGCAGTGTGAACGCAACATGGCTTTGTTGATTAGACCGAAATCTCATCTGGTGTGAGACAGGGTTTTATCCTATCACAATTATTTTCATAATTGAAGCGAAAAAGATCATGAGGGGTGTGTGGGGTGGGAACCAGACTCAGAACTCAGAACCAAACTCTTTGAACAAGCTGTTTACAAAAGATCATAGAGTGGTCACGAAGAACAGATGACAACCAAACTGAAAAACAATTGAGAAAATTATAATATAAAATACCACCAACTTCGTCAAGTCTTCTGTTCAATACATTGAGAGAGTGATAGACTTGTTGATGAAGTTTTTTTGATTCCTCTGCCTACAGCTCACTGTCAATCCAGGAGTATACCATGTTAAAAGGTACTGAAGGTCAAATTTGTTCATCTGTAAAAACTAGCAAAATCAGACATACATGTACAATTGTCAAAACACTGGCACACATACATACAATCCTCGGTACTACATAAAAAGCCCAGCTGGAATCAGCACGGAGATTTTCTGTGTATCACTTTCCTCATCCCTCTCTCACTAAACACAGTGTCAATAAGCAATGTAATAGATTACATGTAAACTTAAGACGTGAACAGCATGTATCATTTTATCCTAGAATATTACAGAAGAAATCACAAAAAAATTTATTAACTTATAAGACGTGAAAGTGATCACGTGAATTTGCATAATTTTGTTCTAAAATATTACAGAACACGAAGCTCAGAACAGTATGTGCCGAAATAATTTTGACACGCAAACAGTGTGTACTTACAATGTTTTGGGATAAGTGTGGTGTGAGACATGAAGTGCGTAAATCATTAATATAAATTTAACATGTGAATCACTTCCTTCTGGATCTTACAGAAAGACATGGACGAAAGAAACAGACCAAAAATCAACACGTTAAAAGTACGTACCAGATAATTTTATTCCAAACCATAAGGATTTTTCTAAAGACATGTTGATCCCTCGAAAACACACAAACAAAAGTGTAAAATAAAAAGAAATGCAGATTTCTCCCATTTTGAAATTTTATCCAGTTAAAATTTCCATTTCGTGTTTATTTTGTAACAAACATCAGACTTAGGCACTACACTCAGACAGGCATAAACAGATTGTAAATGAGAACGATACACCGAGAACACTGGCAATAGATAATTTATAAACACACAATGGGCATTTCACTCTTTCATAGAAAATGTATTGGATAATGTAGCCTATTAAGCTTTATTTTCGTACGATTGTCTCAAATTACTAGTCTACATGTATGAATATACGAAACGAATACCACTTTGGGTCAAAACTGTACAACAGAGTATATGGAAGAGGAAAAGAAATGAATAATAATAATAATGAAAATAATAAATCACTCTCATCTGTGTTTAAAACATTGGACTGTATATTTTAAGCACAGAAGAGAGGTAGATAGGCAAGGTACCATCAAAATGCCGATAAGCCGGAGTAGCTAGTTTATATTCTACTATTGCTTCCACAGGGAGTCAGTGAAGCTGCTTCAATAGGCTAGTTGCTGGGATGGTCTTTCGTTTTCTGAATACCAGCATAGTTGCACTAATTTGTACCCTCTGAAGGCGCTTAATAGGAAAGGATGGGAGACCTGCAAGAACTGCATTACAATAGTCCAGTCTTGACAGTACAAAGGACACGATAACTCGTGCTGTGTCGTTTGTAGAAAGATATGATCGAATTGAACTGATTATTCTGAGACGATAAAAAGCAGACTGGCAGACAGAAGAAATGTGCTTGTCCAAAGACAGTGTCTCATCAAGATGGACACCCAAGTACTTGGCTGAGGATTGAAAAGGCACCGATTCAGAAGAGAGAGTTAGAGGATCAGGCCTTATCTCAGAAAGACGAACATGGTCACCAATGGCAAGAAGTTCAGTCTTATCCTCATTTAACTTAAGTGTGTTCTTGTTCATCCATGATTGTATCTCACTGATACACAGCACAGTTTGCTAAGAAATGTACTGGAAATTAGAAGGGACTGCAGCTGTTTGTAGGTCTGTATCATCAGCAAATTTGTGATAGTCAAAGTGATGTTTCTGAATGATGTAGGAGAGTGGCTGAGTGTACAAAGTGATAAGAATGAGACCTAAAACAAATCCCTGTGGAACACCAAAAAGCAAGGGAGATGACTTTGAGTAGAGACCTTGAACAGTAATAGACTGTGTATGTCCACTAAGGTATGACTTGAACCACTGGAGAGCATTTGATCTGATACCAAAGGAAGTGTAAAGACGTTCAAGAAGAATGTCATGATCAATAGTATCAAATGCACAAGACAGGTTTAAAAAGGCAGCAATGGAAACAAAATTGTGATCCATGTTAGTCAAGAGTAAGTCAGTTACAGCAAGCAAAGCAGTTTCAGTACTGTGATACATGCGGTAAGCCAATTGGTTTGTCTCTAGCAGACCATTTTCATTCAGATGCTTTAGAAGCTGTCACAGAACCACCTTTTCCAACAGTTTTGAGATAAATGGAAGGTTGGAAACTGGTCTGTAGTTTTGGAGAGAATTGGGATCAAGAGACTTTAAGAAGAGGAATGACAATAGCATGCTTGAGAGGATTGTCAACCTTACCAGTGAGAAGACTGTGATTGATGATATTGGTGATGAGGTGGAGAAAATCATTTTTGCACAGTTTGACAAATTCTGTTGGTATGGGATCCAGAGAACAAGTTTTATTTGGGAACTGCTCTAGGAGTTTTCTGATTTCTTCAGGAGAAACTGCCTCAAACTGAGTCAGTAGAGAACCATGAAATGGCTTGTGGGAAGTATCTGTAAAAAAAGGATCCAGATTTTGGCTTATTTTAAAACTCTTTTCAGAGAAGAAAGTACAGAAGGTATCAGAAAGAAGGGACTGGGGCATGTTGGTTGGAAGAACAAAAGAATTTGATTTTCCTATTAGTTTATCAGAGACAGCAAAGAGTTGTTTGCAGGAAGAACTGTTTGAAATTTTCGAACTGAAATACTTTCTCTCGGCCTCTTTCTGCAAATTAAGCAAAGCTTTTCGCTCTGCCACATAGATCACAGATCCACAGGCAACTATGTGGAGCGCCATTGGCGTTCAACTTTGCGCAGTTTGCACTTCTCCTTTTTGAGTTCGTCTGTCAACCATGGCACAGAGGGACGATCAGGAACACCGCGGGTGATGAGTGGCGCATGCTGATCGAAGATATGCTTCAAACCATCATTATACGCAGTCGTGTCAGGGGGATCAGTATTATTTGTTACAGCAGCAAAGGCAAAGATGTCAGAGCGAAGCCGTTCAATATTGATTGTTTCAACATTTCTTGATGAAATAGTTCTTTTGGGTCTCTTATTGTACTGAAAAGGCAGACAGCAGAGAATGGCAAAATGGTCACCCAAAGCCAACACTGTTACACTGGATTGCAGAAGAGGTTGATGTTCTTGCAGCACAAGCCAGAATACGACCATGGCAATGTGTTGGCTCGCTGATGACCTGGTGCAGACCATTGTCATGGAGAAGTGTCTTCAGTCGACTGACATTGGGGCATGTCAGACTGTCATAATGGAAGTGAAAGTCTCCCATGATCAGGAGAAAATGCATGAACACCCAGGGCATATACTAACACAATACTACCCATAACTCTCTCTGCAGAATTGACAATATGGTAAAAAAAAAAAAGGACCAGCAGCAACACCAATACTGCTTAACTGCTCACGCAGGAAACAAAACAATGAAAAGAATCATTGTCACTGTGACATTGACTTTCATTTAAAAGGGACTCTTTAGTCTCTTGAAATATTCAAGATTTTACAGCTGAAAAAAAGTGTAAATGCAACATAATCACGTCCATATGATATCATCTTCATAATCCTGATCTGTCATCGCAAAGTTGTTGTATATATGATTCAGATATGATTCGTTTGGTTTTGCCATCTCCTGCAACACTTATACGTCCCCACCTCCACACTTTTCCTTTTAGCTTTATCCTCTACTTTCAAACACACCCAAACTGCGGTCGGCATGACATAAGAGCATGAAGAGTCACAGAATCTGTGACCAATTTTCACAAAAGATATGATGATCAGAATAGGCTTGATAGTGACGAAGCTATGGACTTCTATTTTCCATTTGAGACCACGTGACATATCTGTACCCTACTCTTTCTTTGAAAATATGTCGTGCCTTCAACCACGCTTATTATCCACCTGTAGTTGGTCAAGAAATTTGAGCAACACTCTCATTGATGGATCCGTGAAGTGAAAAAGACTTGACTGTGTGTTTCAGTCTTCCCAACGATTCCATAGTGTGATCAGTTCTGGAAAGAAGATGACCGCGGCAAAATAAATAAATAAATGGATAAATAGAAAAAAAATAAACAGATAAACGAAAAAATAATACAGAAAACTACAGAGATGGGTGTTTGAACCCACAACCTTTCAGTCAATAGTTCTTGGCACTTACATTAACATGATTATGTTGCATTTACACTTTCGTTATGTTGACTTGATTCTCTGTAGTTATGGTCCTGTCTTATGGCTGTTTTCATCTCCAACCTCTCAGTCAATAGTTTAGTGTGCTCATCTTTTCATTACGTTGATTCAACTGTTTGTAGGTATGGTCCTGTTGTACGATGGTTTGTAAACCATTGCCTTGCTGGACTATTTGGACTTACATGGGTCTCCCAAGTTCTGACAGCCATCGTGGCCAGTGAAAGATGTTTCTGTGTCATGCAGCCCCTCAAGTCCCAGACTGTTCTCCGTACCTCTACCATGACTGCAATCATCGTTGCTGTATTCATCGTTGTGATAGTATTTCGATTCATTGTGGCCACTAGATATTACGTTGGCTGTGCTTATGATCCAGTCACCAGCAGGATAATTTATAAAGGCTTTATCAGACCGTTTTACAAAAGAAACCAACAGTTTGTGGAATTCCTCGACGTTTTCATGTACGGTTTGGGTCTACCATGGTTGGCAATAGTAGTGATAATGACGACTACTGTCATCACAGTAATCAAATTACGTCAGGCTGCTGAGTGGCGGACAGACATGACCTCAAGTGCCGGGAGTATGTCTGCACAAGAGATTGCTTTGACCGGATGTTGGTTGGGAACTCCATCTTTTTCATGATCTGTGTTTTTCCTATTGGTTTGTTTCGGTAAGCAGCTATTTTGTGTATTTGTTACATCAGTATTTCGATCATGAATATTATTGTGTCACAATCGCTTTAATAATAACAGTCTACAAAAAAAAAATAACATAGATCTGCATGTTAAATATAATAGATTATTTTTTGCTGCCCACTATAGCCCATGCCATTAGAACAATATGATAGTTCTAGTATTCTGGGGAAAGTTTGTTTACACTTGATTTCGTTGTCCCCAGGTTTTCTACAATCGTCTCCATCAAGAGTTCTTCAGCCTTTTTGTACTTTCTCAACCAGGACAGTTTAAAGGCTGTAGTGAATTTCTTATATCAAATATGCTTAAAGCTCTATTTTGCATGTTTTAGTCACCTTTTTAATTTATTACGTTTCCTTCTCTAGACAAACAAAAAAAAGTTTCTTAAGATTATTGACAAAGTCGCCTTGGGGATTTAGGAACAAACCAATAAGTAAATTAATGTGGAAAAGATGAGCAATTTTAATACTGCAACTCTTCCAGCTCTTCACCCAAATGCTAGACAAAGTGCTTGCTTTTGATTTTTCTGAATGATTAATTTCTTCCAATCTTTTGTCATATGTAAACCACGTATCTATGATTTCAAATCTTTTGGGATTCCACTGAATATTCAGATGCTGCACATATTCCGTTTCTGACCTCTTGTTTTTAATTCCTAACCAAACTGCTTGTCCTCTTGTTTTTAATTCCTAACCAAACTGCTTGTGCTTCTTCAGCATTCATAAAAAGCCTGAAGCTCTTTCAAGTTTTAAAACGAGGTATACAGATTTCTCAAAAGACAATCTATCGCAATCGTATATTAACTGAGCATCTGCAAACTAAGATATTTTGTTTTTTCATCACTTATTACAATGCGTGTCATGTTTTTGCCTGCCCTTACCATAATCGCCGTATTTTCACGCATAATACAAAGAGATATGGAGAAAGTGGATCACCTTAACTAAAGCCTATTTTTAGAGCAAACTCGTTTGCAGTTTGGCCATCAACAAGTATTGTTAGTTTTTGTTGTTATATGAAAAGGTTCTATCCATTTACAAATATTTCGAGCTTTAAATAGAACTTGAGGTGTATGGAATCAAAAGCTGTTTCAAACATTAAGCAAAATAGCAGTCCAGGTTCTTTTTTTTTTTTTTTTGATATCCGAATATATGTTAATTTCCGAGTAATTAATTACATCGAACATTAGTCTTGTATTGTCTTCTTGTTATATCAGGTTTTTGGGATACTGGTTATAAGTCCTTAAAGCTAAGTTGCTGGAAGTTCTCCATCTATAAATGACTGATTCAAGTCTCTCAGACGGAAAGGACCAATCTTTCTCCTTTGAAAAGGTAAAATTCTGCCCCATACCCATGTGCTCCTGAGGTCTTTTTGTCTCTCATGTTTTCTAATACAAATTCCGCTACCTCCAAATTTATTTTTTCTTCTAATGAATTTTTTCTCTTCACTGAATTAAACCGTTACTTTTGACACGCTTCTAAATGTTTCTTTGTTTATTGCTATTTATAGATTTTTTCTCTAGATTTAAAAAAAATTCATCTGTTAGAGGTCCTTCTTGGTCAGCCGGTTTCATTATACTTTTATTTAGAAATGGCGTTTATCCAAGCTGAATCTTTTTGTAATATTTTCCTTTCAAGGACATATTTTGCTTTTGATCTTGGCATAATTGCTTGTATTTTCTTTTCTTTCAATTCGACTTCTTTTTTTTCTTCTTCTTTCGTTTGTATCCACTACAGTCCTATTTTTCACATATTTCCAGTTCGTCAGTTTCATCGATCACTCATTTTTCTTTCTCTGTTGCTTTCTTTTGTTCCTTTATTGTCTAATGAGCTATGATCTTCTATCACATTTTCATCAGTAAACAATCTATACAGTGTAGATAATGCAATGTGAATAATTTCCAGTAAAAATGTTATGACCAATTTTTACAGATTAACTCTGCTGTTTATACCAGAGATGAACGCCTCAGGACGATACGAAAACATGTTCCAGCTAGGATTGTTGTTGCTTCACTGTATCTCCTACATCAACGCTGCCTTCAACATCATCGTCTACTACACCATGGGCTCTCGTTACAGACACACTCTCTGGACTCTGCTGGGCAGAAAGAGTGCCAAGAACACCCCCAACAAATTGTCAGTAACCACCGATAAGACTTAGTTGACAATGATCTGAGTTTGAAGCATAGCACTTAGCAGTGTTTTTGCTATGATAAAAACATACTGCAAAAACAAATAGAATCATGTGATGTGATGATTGTTCTGTAATATAAAAACAGATCACGGTAAGAAATCATTGTACATCGGAATAATGTTTTATATGTTTCATTAGTATTTTAGGACTGGGGGAAGTGAGATGGAAGGGGGCAGGCATGATAACATCAGGGGTATATACAGTGATATACTCTGGTGGTAATTCACATGAAAGAGGAGTAGGCATCATAACGAACAAAGACAAATCAAAAGCAGTTAAGGGATACTGGGCAGTGTCCGACAGAGTTTTACTGGTCAAATTCGGAGGCAAACCTTTTGATATCAACATCATACAGGTGTATGCACCAACATCCGCAAGTACTCAGGAAGACATCGACAACTTCTACGAAGTTTTAGAGATGGCCAAGGTCCAATGTAAATCACAAGAAGTTACAGTCATAATGGAAGATTTTAATGCTAAAGTGGGACAGGATAGGGTGGAGGATATAGTTGGACCTCCTAAATGAAATTTATGACACTGGAAAAATCCCCAAAGATATGTCAAAATCAATTTTCATTCCACTTCCAAAGAAGACAGACCCTATAGAATGCGAACTCCATCGCACAATCAGTTTGATGAGTCATGTAACAAAAATCCTGTTAAGAATAATCATGATGAGGACAAGGAAAAGAATCAAAAGAGAAATAGCAGAAGAACAGTGTGGATTTGAGGAGGGGAAAGGAACTATTAATGCCATATACATCCTAAGAACAATCATAGAGAGGTCAATTGAGATGAATAAGGATTTGTATTTATGCTTTGTTGACTATACCAAGGCTTTCGATCGGGTACGACATGATGAATTGATCAACCAACTGGAGAGACTCAATGTTGATGGAAAAGATCTACGAATAATCAGGAATATGTACTGGGAACAAACAGCTGCAATGAGAATAGAAAACAATATAAGTTCTTTTCAAAACATCAAAAGAGGAGTCAGACAGGGTTGTGTTTTGTCACCAGATCTGTTTTCACTATATAGCGAAAACATCATGAGAAACCTAGAAGAAGACCCTGGATTAAAGGTTGGAGGGAAAATGATAAACAACATTCGGTACGCAGATGACACCGTGCTAATTGCAGAAAATGAAAGGGACCTACAAAACCTTGTGAATATACTGGAAACAGAAAGCAAAGGTAAGGGGTTGGAACTAAACAGCAGGAAGACTGAAGTCATGGTGATCAGTAAAAAACACGAAATCCCGTCATGCAAAATAAAAACAAATAGCACAACCTTGACACAGGTTAATAAGTTCAAATACCTGGGAACGGTCATTTCATCAGACGGCAGAAGCACATCGGAAATAGCTGGCAGAATCGGCCAAGCCAAACAGCATTCAAGAAGATGACAAGCATTCTTACCAACAAATGCCTATCAATTAACATCAGAAAGAGAGTCCTTGAATGTTATATAGAACCAATACTGTTGTACGGATGCGAGGCGTGGACAGTCAGCAAGCAAAGCCAGAGCAGGATCGAGGCAGCCGAGATGTGGTTTCTCAGAAGAATGTTGAGAGTTCCATGGACAGCAAAGAAAACAAACGAGACAGGCTTGATGGAGGCAGACACAAATAGATCACTCATAAGGAAGATTAGGAAAAGACAAGCAACATTTGTAGGCCATTTTATGAGGAAGGGGGATTTGGAGCACCTGGTCACAACGGGAAAGCTGGAGAGAAAGAGAGCACCAGGTAGACCCAGGGAGAGAATGCTGGACGGACTTGCGGAGTGGCTGGGGATGAAGAGGGTGGGGAGATGCTGGGGGCAACGAGAGATAGAGATGGTTGGAAGTCCATGGTCGCCAACGCCGTTCGGCAGGGCACCTGATGATGATGATGTTTCATGCTGAGTACCATGACGTGCACATTAAGTTATTAGGATATTTTACAGGGGGGTCATGGCGGAATAGACAGCACTTTACATGTGCATGATGAAGAGTCTGACAAAGCAGATTCACCGAGATCTGTCTCGTTACAATATTCCTCACTCGGATCTTCTTAATTCTTCTTTGCTCTGTTCTGTGTTCTTGCAATGTTTGGTGGAGTGGACAGCATGCATCTGTCATTGATATGCAATACAGTATCCATAAAGTGAGAGTTTGGAGTTTGAAAGTTGTGTGTGCGTTGTGTTGTGGTGTGTTTGTGTGTGTGTGTGTGTGTGTGTGTGTGTGTGTGTGTGTGTGTGTGTGTGTGTGTGTGTGTGTGTGTGTGTGTGTATGTGTTTGTGTGTGTGTGTGTGTGGTGTATGTGTGTGTGTGTGTGTGTGTGTGTGTGTGTGTGTGTGTGTGTGTGTGTGTGGTGTATGTGTGTGTGCGTGTGTGTGTGGTGGTGGTCTTTGATTTAATGTCTATTCACTAAAGTGATTTTAGACCCAAAAAAAACAAACAAAAAAAACAAAACAAAACCAACAACAAACAAACTTGCAAAAGGTTAATCTTCAGGAAAAAAAAAAGAACCAAAAAAACAAGACAAGAAAGAAAAATTCACAAATGACGTTATCATAATTAACGATTGAAACAGTAAAATTAGCTAACCATAACACTGAACATGAGAAGTAAAGGCACGTTAAATATATTTCGCTATCGGACTTTTTGACAGGCTAACAAAAAATTCATATGTTAAGGATGGTGAGGCAAATATGTCAGAAACTGTCTTCGTTGATAATGTAGGTATATGTTGTTTTACCCGAACGCATGAAAGAATATGACTATGTGTTATCTTCTTTCCACACAGGCACACTACATTCCTGGTGTATTTTGTTTTGAATGCATCAAGTTTCCACCTATACATAAGGGATTGTATACTTCTGCTGGCAAGGAATCGCTTAGGTGTTTTGCTAATTTCAAAATTCATGTAACATTTTTCATACTTTTTCTGTTTATCTTGAAACTGCTTCCATACGTAGGCGTCCACTAAGGTATAACACTCATGCAATGAGAGGGAAAGTTGTATATGATTTGAATCTGGTGAGCTCTTTGCCCCCGTTTGGCAGCCCTATCAACCATATCATTGTAATGAAAAGAACTATGAGATGGTATCCAGCAGAAAGTAATATCAGTGCCTCTTAAGGATAAACTATTAATCAAGTGAGTAATTTCCAATATCATTTCAGATCTTGTTTGTAATTTTTGATAATTCAAGAGCTTGAAGTACAGATTTTGAATCAACGCAAAAAAGTATCTGGGGAATTGTCCTAGGAAGATTTATCATACAATTCAAAGCCATTAAGATTGCAAAGAGTTCTGCAGTAAAGATAGATTTATAAAGTCCTATATAGAAAGATTTCTCAATTTTGAGAGCAGGTATTAAAAACGCTGAACCTGCTTGTCTTTCAATTATTGAACCATCAGTGTAAACTTTCAAGTGATCGGAATAAAAGTCTTCTATATGACATTTAACGTGACATGCCAGTAAATTGATATTATCTTCTTTTTTTAAGTCAGTGTGGTGTATGTCAAATCGTGCTCTTTGAAGTTCCCAACTGGGTACTGGTGAAAACGAAGGTCTTAAAGTTACAGGACCTGTGTCTAAATCAATTCCAGAGCCTTTCATAACATCAGCTGTAAATGTTGCAAGCGTGACCTGTGAGGATATTGATTTAGCTCTTTTTGGAAAGTCGGTGTCTGATCTTACTTTTGTCTCTGTTTTGATGCTGTTTTCTATGGTAGTGTTTCTTAACAGAAATTTAGTAGAAGCGACTTTCCTTTGTTCATCAAGTGGCAACAATTTGATTGCATTGTATGTACGATGGCAACAGGCATGCATTGGAAGACCCAGCGCAAGTTTGAAACCTTTACAATCTATGCTCTGCAGTTTTGTGAGTAAGCGTTTTGGTGCGCTGAAGAATATTTCTTGGGCATAGGTTAATTTAGATCTAATAAGCGATTTACAGAGATGAACAAGTGTTGATGCATCTTGTCCCCATATCTGTTTGCGAACTATTTTCAAGAAATTTAAACTTTTTTGAGCTTTTGTTAATAAGTATTCAATATGCTGATTCCAAGATAATTTGGCTGTAAGGAAAACTCCTAAGAATTTAATCGACTCATTATACTGAAGAAGAGTATCTCCCAGTTTGAACGTGGGAACATTTGCTGGGTTAGCTCCACTGTTAAACAAAACTATCTTTGTTTTTTCCACGGATAGATGTAGTCCATTTTCTACCATATATCGTGCTATTTTATCGAGTTCTAATTGATAACATTTACGCGTATAATTAAGACAGCGCAAAGGAGTTTTTCTTTTCATATTGACCTGCATCCACATGCATAAATCATCAGCATATTGAGCTAAAGTTACATGTTTAGAAATTTTAATGGGTAAGTCATGCAATAATATCATGAAGAGAAGGGGAGCAATAACGGATCCCTGAGGGATACCCATTTGAAGAAATCGTTTTGAAGAATACACATTTTCGATCCTCGTTTGAATTACGCGGTCTTCTAAGAAGCATTTGACATAATCAAAAATGTGACCTGTTAGCCCAATATTTTTCAATTTGAATAATAATCGGGAGTGCCATACTTGGTCGTATGCTTTAGTTATATCAAAGAATGTAGCTAAAACACATTGGCGTCTGGCAAATTGTTGTTTGATATTAGTGGTTAGCTTTGTTAGGAGTTCCACTGGTGACCTGCCTTTTCTAAACCCTGCCTGATTCACTGGTAATATGTTGTTCTTTTCACAGTAGTACATCAATCTCTTTAAAATTATTTTCTCCATAAGTTTACATACGTGTGATGTTAATGCAATTGGCCTATAGTTTTTCAAGTCAATATTGCATTTACCTGCTTTTAGTACAGGAACCACTATTGATTGTTTCCAATAGTCGGGCAGTTTGCCGCTATTCCAGCATTTTTTAAACATATTATGTAGCAAGATTAAAAAATTTTCTGGTAAATTTTTCAACATCTCATTGGAAATTGCATCAAATCCTACTGATGTCTTTTTATTTGGAATTGATTTAATGGCATCTTTTAATTCTTGGAGCGTGATTGGTGCATTTACGTAGTGCGTATTATCTGGGACATGATCCTTGTATGCGTCGGTCTTTTCTTCCTGTACCCTATAATTTCTACTAGAGGCAGGAAGTCCTTCTACTCGACAGACCTCAGCAAACATGTCTGCAAAAGCTTCTGCTTTCTCCTGTGAGCTAGGTAAAGGGTTGTTTTCTAGCTTTACTGGAATTGATGGCAACATGATCCCATTTTTCATTGTTTTCAGTTTTTCCCAAATCTTTTGCATATCTTTATGGTCACTTACTTCACATGTACAAAAAGATGTCCAATATTGTTCTTTAGCTTGTTCTATGACTCTGTTACAGTTTATGTTCGCACTTTTCATTGCCGTATGATTTTCAGGTGACCTATTAGCTATATATTGTTTGTATTTTTCTTTCTTTTCGTTGACTGCCTTTTCACAATCTTTATTCCACCAGACTTTTCCATGATGTTTTCCTGTTTTTGACGCTTTAAGTTCTGGGATTGAAATTTTTGCAGCCCTTAAGAGTGACTTACAGAAATCTGCGTACATATCGTTTAAGGTCGTTGTTTCAGATAGATCTGTTCTTGTATTTCGTAGGAAAGCTTTAAAACTGGCCCAATCTGCGTATTTATAGTTAAACTTGGGTAAACTATCTTGTGGTATTGCATCAAACTCAGTGATGAGGTTAAGGGTAAGAAGTATGGGGATGTGATCTGATCCCAACAAGTCATCCTCTGTTTGCCATGTGGCATTTGGTGCTAGCGATGGTGAGATTAAGGTAAGGTCTATAGCTGTGGGTCTGTGGGTTGGTATATCAGGGACACGGGTAACGTGTCCGTTGTTTAGTAAGTATAAATTGGAATCTATAATATTTTCAATCAACCTGTTGCTAGTTATGTTTTTACAATCCTTGTCCCAAAATGGGGCATGTGCATTAAAATCACCACCAACTATCCACTTGTCACGTTGGTCATGAAAATGTTTCAACCACTCAGTATTCACAGAATCGGGACCTCTTGGTAGATAGACAGAGGCCAAATTCAAAACTAATGATGATGAACATTTTATAATGATTGCACATGAAGAAATAGATGAGGACGATTTTGGTACTGGCGATGACCTTTCGCAGTAGTTCAGTCCTTCACGAACATATATAGCTGTTTGTATTCGGCCGCCGTCATTGATAGAGTCATATACTGGTGGATAATAAAACCCAGATATTTTAGGTATATTGGTTTTGGTGGTATTCAGCGATTGTAGAAGCAAGACTTGGATGTTTCTAGAAGATAGGTAGTTACTCAAATAGGAAATGTTTCTAACAATGGAACGTGTGTTCCACTGAACAATGTTGATGTCACTGACTACACACTTTTTCATGATGAACGGTTGAATAAGCTAGGAGTAGTATCCCACATTTAGATGATTAGATAATCAATTAATCTAACGTTCAAGTAAAATTTATCATAAGTAAGCAAATAAGTAGGCTATATAAGGAATTAAAACAATATAGTTGAGTACTGAACAGAGAGGAACTGAATCTGGGCTGAATCTAAAATGACCAGGGAGGGAAGAAAAACTGAGGGTGAAAGCCAGGTCTTGATTGATGGTGTTGATGGGTTGATCTCCTCCTCGGTTTTTCCCAGAAAAGCTGATGGATATGCCTCCCTATATTTCTGGCCAGAACGCTCGCCCCTCTGGTGGTCGGATGTACGTCGTCCTGGCTGACTTGAGTGTAGTGACTTGTTTGCAGGTTATCGTGGCTGATGTAGTTGACATTTGCTGCGTTGAGGAGTCTCTCTTTGGTTAGGACATTAAGCAGCTCCCTTTTCACGTTTAGGTGCTTGTTTCTTACAGGAGCAACCTGACTTAACACTATCTTGGCTTTTGGAAATTGGGTGTTAACAGATTTTACACAGTCGTCTAGATTTGTACTACATACTTTTGGCTCCTTCGTTTTCAGATCTGCTATCCCCACGTGTAAAACAACGCAGTCAGGTTCAGGTGTCAGCTCTTCTTTAGATTTTTCAATAGCTCTCTTACACTCGTCGATGGTATGTATCTTCCTCGTGGCCACCTGGAAACCGTAGGACGATCCTAATCTTTTTCCATCCACTTTATTTACAATAGAGTCATGAATAATGAGGACTCTTGGGAGAACATTGGACTTAGATCTAGGATGTGTTGGAACAGCAGTTTTGACGTCACGTTTAGTTTTGGTAGAGACGTCAGATTGGTGCCTGACATTTTTCTGTCGAAAATCGGTGTTTGTGCGAAATGTTGTTTTGGCTGGTTGAGCGGCGCATTCCGCATAAGATGAAAATTTGTCCATCGGTGATGTGGTGGTATAATCACTGTGGACTGCGGAGTCAGTCTGGCACGCTGTGGAGGTTGTAAGTATTGCGCACTTTTTGATTTCGCGCAGCTCTTGTAATGCTTTGTTGTTTTCATGCAGAAGTTTTCTGTCAGATTGAAGCTTGTCTGTAAGGCTGCTGATTTGGATAGACTCTAGACATCTGATAGATTGTATTTTTAAGAATGTCTATTTGCCTTACCGCCTCTTGACAGTGACAGCCACAAGATGTTACTGACGGTTGTAGAACTGGTGGCTGACATGTGGACGGCAAACCTGTCTGAGTGGAGCTGGCGTTGTTTGAATTATTGGCGTCATCTGGGGTGTTGAAAGATGACGGTGACTCTGTTTTGGTGTTGTCTTTTTTGGTAGCGGTGTTCTTCGTTTTCTCTTTGGTGAGGGTACGTTTCGAACGGGTCATTTTCAGCCCAGTTGATTCCTCTCCGATGTCGTTCAGTTAAAAAGCCGCCATCTTGGCGTGTGTGTGTGTGTGTGCGTGTGTGTGTGTGTGTGTGTGTGTGTGTGTGAACGCTTGACAAAAGCCAGTTGGCCGAAAATTTGCGCCTGTCCTGTTTTGTGTATTCACACGTGTTATCGTTCTGGTCAGCGGGAATAACCCAGTTGGGAGAGCATTAGCCTGAAGATCAAGCTGTCCCTGGTTCAATTCCAGGTTCCTCCACAGAAAACACTCCGGCGGTTGACACTTCCAACTGGTTCCCTGGTGGAATGTTTAGCACTCTGGATCCGAGTTCAAATCTCGGTGGAACCTCTATATAGGTTAGAGAGGACCGCAGGATTTATGTGCAGGTTTAGGGCTTGTGCCTTTCAGACCTTCACCATCACGTGGTACAGTGACGCTAGTGCATGTGGAATTCATTCCGAGCGCGGAGACGTCATCTTGAGAAACTAAAACTGAAACAATCTGATTCTGTTTTGCGTTTTTGGTTCGTATTCGCTCTAACGCTGACAGTAACTTTAACCCTTCGAATCCTGCACTCTGTCCAATAGCATCATTCATCGCCAACCATGACAGCAAAGCAAAAACTTAACCCTTTGACTCCTTCATCCGATGCAGGAAGCTGGTGGATCGGGTGAAAGAGTCAAAGGGTTAAGTTTTTGCAGTTGGTGGACAGGGGTGGGAGTCAAAGGGTTACTAATTACATTTGAAAGAAGCAATATATATTTTCTTCTAATCAATTAATTAAACCTACACGACAGACGACCGTGGAAGAGACAACAGGAACAGGGTCATGTAGATTGAAATTGAAATGTCGAGCGTACATTTAAAAAAGAAAAAAGAAAAAATGTTTTTAAGATTTCTGGGTTTTTTTAATACTCGGATGCATGTACGCACATTTTTTAACCACACTGCATAGGACGTGTGTTGCTGCGCAGTCTGCGTATTCTAGTTCCCACATTGTGCAGATAGTATTTTGTAACACAGTCCACCTACTCCGTATACGGTAGGGACGTGCGTGCGGATTGTTTTCGTGTTTCCATAAGCCAGCGAATACTGACATAACTTACAGGATATTTAACAAGCTTATTTGATGTTCTGTGTGTGTATACACGAAGGTGGTTTAGGCGCCAAGATGTCTACACATATGTGACCTGCCAGCACGAAATCAGTCTTAACTAGCATTTTGAGATATACATATCACTGGAAAGTGTACATTCTGCTGATTATTTTGATACTTGAATAAAGCTTGTACTCAAAAAAAAAAGTAGAAGTTATGTATGTTCAAAGTCATTAAGTTGTATGATGGCCATTTTGAGAAAACAGCCTCTAAAGTTTTTATGTGCTCTCCGACACATTTTCCTTAAATTTCTTTATTTGGTGGTTTTGACCCAGTTTGTTTCTAATTTTAGCTGTAATTATCTGAAAGGTTCACCAAAGAGCATTCCGTCAGTATATTACATGTGCGGGTACTGTACAAGTTACGGCTCATAATAAGAGACAGAAATAGGTACATTTGGTAGGAAATTGCGTTCTTTCTGCTGCGATCAGTGCATTAAAATACCATTTTAAATTGATAATAATACATGTATTTTTATTATAGTCTACAGAAATCAATTTTGAGAAAAAGTCAAAACACCCCAGATAGACCCTCAGTCACCTTTTCAGCTCCTAGTGCTGTTCGACTGACTGCGAGTTAAGACTGATTTAGTGGTAGGAGGTCACATATGTTGGTCTGGAAGAACGGAAGAATCTCCGCCTGTTACCAACACATGCGGTAGCTACTCAGGCAGGATCGAACCCCATACCTTCCGATTGGAAGTTTGACATCTAAACCATTTGACTTACCGCGACCGACAGCTGAGTGGTTGGAATGCAAAGGAGTGAGAAAGCTCTGCGTGAGTCATAAAACTACTGCTGTTGATCATGTTTTCATCTTGTCATGCGATAGAGATTCACAAACCACACACACACACACACACACACACACACACACACACACACACGCATGCACACACACACACAATCATGCACACACACACACACACACACACACACACACACACACACACACACCACACTTAAACAGACTTTTACACTACTGTGATAAAAATAACGTTATTCCGGTAAACCAGGCGGGTTTTAGAAAAGGGAGATCCGCAGTTGAACACCTGGTTAAACTTACAACTCAGATCAAACAACAGTTTGCCCGCAGAAAAAGTGTTTTAACTACTTTCTTTGATGTAAAAAAAGCTTACGATCAAGTTTGGCATAAACGTCTATTGTTCAAGCTAAAATCTGTTGGTTTATCTGGTAATATGTACAATTACATTAAATCTTTTTTAGCTAATAGAACAATACGGGCTAGAGTGGGAGCTAGTTATTCTACTTCACGATGCCTCGACATGGGGATTCCACAAGGTTCAGTGATAGCACCTATTTTGTTTAATATCCTTATACAGGATCTTCCTAAAGCTCTTTCAAATCGTGTTGTTTTAGTACAGTATGCTGATGATATATGTACTTGGATGAATATCACTTTAAAAAAGACAACTCCACAGAGAACACGGAATTACATCAGGAAGTTGTATCAAATTGATCTTGATAACCTTGGAAACTATATGTTAGAAAATGGTCTGTCATTGTCGGCAGAAAAAACTAACATGATGCTGTTTGATCCTGGTGGTAACTCAAATAACTTACCTACTTTCAAATTGCTTGGTGAAGTGTTAAATTACAAACAGGTCGTAAAATTTCTGGGAGTTTACATCACGTCGAAATTAAGCTGGAATGTCCATTTTGATTATATTTTAACAAAAGCACGAAAAACCTTAAATTTTCTAAAGATAATAAGCAAATTACCCTGGGGAATGGATACAAATATACTGATTCATCTGTCAACAGCGCTGGTCAGGTCTAAATTATCCTACGCGCAAGAAGTTTTTTTTCAATGCACCTAAATATTTACTAAAAAAGATTCAGAATTTGGACTGCAAAAGTCTTAAAATTGCATTAGGTGTACCAACTCATGCTTCTACTCTGGTAACGTACAAAGCTGCTGGAATTCTACCTCTAAACAACCATCGTGAGCTAGCTACAGCAAAGTTTGCAATTAGAACTACTTCACAAGCGAATAATTTTGTGAGCAAAGAAATTAAAATCAGGTCTGATATTGACTTTCCAAAACGAGCAAAAAACATTTCATCACAAATTACAACCGCAACTTACATATCTGACCTGATCAAACAATCCAACATAACTATGGATGAAATAGCCGAGAAACCAACGTTAACGCCTATCCCTACATGGGAAATGCTAAAGGCCACGTTTGATCTCGATTATGCAGACATTAAAAAAGATGATAATGTCAACATTACGCTATCCACAGCTTGTGAACACATCGATGAAAAGTACCGTACCCACCTCCACATTTTTACCGATGGGTCAGTCTTAGCAAATCAGAGCGCTGGAGCAGCGTTTTATGTTCCAAAAATTAACATTAAAAAGTCTTTTTTCATTGGGGCAAATGTATCTATATATACAGCAGAACTGGTCGCTGTTGTTCAACGTTGCATTATTTAATAAGCCTTCGGCCTGTGTCTTTCAAAGTAGTTCTCTTTGTTGATTCAAAATCTGTATTATATGCCTTACAGTCTTTTGATACAGACACAAGACCTGATTTAATAATTGAGGCAAATCATCTAATACACTGTTTAAAGATAAATGGCTCGGAAATCAGTTTATGCTGGGTGCCTTCTCACGTTGGTCTTCACGGCAAAAACGTAGTTGACAGAGCAGCTAAATCCGGTGCACTCAATTCTGAAAATTCCATAGAATTACATGTTAACACCTCGGTAAAAGAAGCTTACAACTCGCTAGAATTAGCATCATGGATTCGATTTCATGAACATTTAAATGAAAAATTTATGTCCCAAAAAAGAATCAAACTTTCAGTTCAAAATATCTGTAAAAAAATGCAGTATTCTTCGTTATATCATTTGAGATCAATTGTTACCACATATTTTCGTATTCAAATGAACGCTTTGAAAACTAAATATTGTAAAAACGTTTTATGTATTTGCGGTGAACAATTCACATTGTATCACTGTTTGTTTTACTGCAAAGCTTCGTTATTTCTTACCAAAGATGTTTACACAAGGAAACTATCTTGAAAAGCATTTTAAAGAAGTAATATCAGATCAAGTTCTGTTAGTTAAAATTTCAGAATCATTGGTTCACAGTCCTGTTAATGCGTTACTTTAAGGTTATTATTTTAATTATTATTATTTTATTTTGTTTTGTTTTGTTTTTTATGACGTTTTCTTTTACATTTAATGTTAGCGTTGTTCTAGTTTCATTTCTCTGTTCATCCATATCCTTTTTCTAAAAACCTTGCCGATTCCTTTTAATTTTTTTTCCGTCTCTTACTCTGTTCCCCTCCCCCCCCCCCCCCCAAAAAAAATCATCCTCCATGCCATTTTTACCCGTCTAATATCACTTATAGTGAAAAGACATTAAATCAAGGAACGATACAACACACACACACACACACACACATTTTCAAAAACAAAATCAAGGAAATTAATGGCACTATATTTGTAAACCCTTTCTCTCCCTCATCCTTTCAAAAAGGTGTCTTAATAACTTATCGACACGTGAAACATCAAGATTAAATTCCTTTCCTTTTCTAAAAATCAAATTATCAATTCAAGGGGGACACGCAAGCAGCTCACCTTTTGAACATCATTTTTCAAAGAAAGGGAGCTCTCGAGTTGCACATCTCTATATTTAAGACCTTTGCCTGGAAGAATTCGAGAAGCCGGTGAATAGGGTGAGAGATTGAAAGGGTTAAGCTTTTACTTTGTTATCATGGCTGATAATGCAGGAACCTGTTCGATAGGGTGAGGGAGACAAAGGGTTAAAAAGCTTTCAGAAAAGAGTACAGTAAATCTTAACAACCTCATCATCATCATCAGGTATCTTGCTGCATGGCGTTGGCTATCATGGCCCTCCATATGTCTCTATCCCTTGTTGCCACAAGTACATCTTCCACCCTCTCCGTTCCCAGCGACCCTGCAAGTCCGTCTAATATTTTCTCTCTGGGTCTACCTGGTGTTCTCTTTCCCTCTACCTTTCCTGTTGTGACCAAGTGCTCTAATTCCCCTTTCCTCATAAAACGGTCTATAAATGTTGCCTGTCTTTCACTAATCTTCGTTACAAATGATCTTGAACTCTCTTCCTGATGTTAATTTAGGCATTTGTTGTAAGAATGCCTTTCATCTTCTTGAATGCTGCTTTGGCTTGGCCAATTCTGCTGGCTATTTGTGATGTGCATCTGCCATCTGGTGACATGATCGTTCCCAGATAGTTAAACTTGTCAACCTGTCTAAAGGTTGTGTCTTAACAACATGTGACTTGTGAATGCGAGATGTATTTTATAATCTGTCACTTGTGAATGTGAGATGTGTTTTTCCTTGCACTGTTTTTCCTTTGTGTGGGAAGGGGTAGAAATCAAGAGTTTCAGTCAGTGGGGTTATACTGTTTGTTCTGTCTGTCTCACGAACGCAGACACCGTAACACAACGACACAACCACGGAGTAACATGTGTATGTGTAATTTATTATAATGCAGACAAGACAATTGTTCATTGTCAACCTTACAGTTGTAAGGATAACATCATCAGTACATCATATCAACAAATAATATCATGGTCAGCGGTCGAGGGGATACTGTTTTCTTCAAACTTCCCTTGATCACGGAGTCGTATACAGAGATCAAACAATACAATACTCGTAATACAGCCAATATTGCCAAGTGGTGCGGTAAGATGGCATCTCTCTCTCTCTCTCTCTCTCTCTCTCTCCCCTTCTCTCTCTCTCTCTCTCTTTCTCTCTCCCCCCCCCTCCCTCTCTCATATTCACTCCATTTTATATAAAACACCTGTTCCTCCCTCCCCAAGTTTCTCTGTAGCTCTCTCACACTCGCTCGCTCGCTCGCTCGCTTTCTCATTCACTGAATTTTAAATGCATACCCATACCACCCAGCAAAATTGTGAATCGCTTATTTACAAATATCGGCAAATGAACAAATAATGTAATGGAAACATACACTACCTCAGAATCAAAGATGCATAGTTGTATCAATTACGAAAAAAAAAGAAAAAAAAAGGAAATATAATTACGAGTAAATATACAAAATATTCAATTGCATATTACTTCATACAAGCAGAATATATGTACGTACGAATTCAATCACACACACAAACAGAACACACATACACATATTTTTACACAAATCTATAATCACATCCACAATTCAAACGCATGAGAAAGAAAGATTGATTGATTGATTTGATTCAGTTTTACGTCAGCACCCACCTCAGGTGATATGGCCGACGGGGATAATCATCCCAGGAAAATGGGGGCAATGGGGGACTTATCTAATCCTATACTGACACCACCAGAACAACAATGATGCTAAGATGGGACAGTGAGAGGCCAGATTTAATGTAGCGCACCCCGTGATTCGAACCCACAACCATTAGCATGTGAATCCGACGCTCAAACCAACTGAGCTACAGAGAAAGAAAGAGAGAGTGAGAGAGAGAGAGAACACACACATTCACACACACACACACACACACACACACACACACACACACACACACACACACACACACACACACACACACACAACATACACAGACACACACACACACACACACTTAAGCTGACACTCTCAAGTAACAAGCAGTCATTAACATAACACACTAAAGCCGATAACCACACTGATCTAGATCGTCCGTCTGTGCGTGCGTGAGTGCGTGCTTGTGTGTGCGCGTGCATGCGTGTGCGTGCGTGTCTGTGAATGTGTGTGTGTGTGTGTGTGTGTGTGTGTGTGTGTGTGTGTGTGTTGTGTGTGTGTGTGTGTGTGTGTGTGTGTGTGTGTGTGTGTGTGTGTGTGTGTGTATGTGTGTGTGTGTGTGTGTGTGTGTGTGTGTGTGTGTGTGTGTGTGTGTGTGTGTGTGTGTGTGTGTTTTGTGTGTGTGTTGCTAAGAAACGATACTGTCCAACGGCGAACGGTAGGCCGAGGATGGTGAAAATCTTTCAGCCAGCCCAAAGGCAACAACACCCTTGTGTCATTCTGCAGTGTTATCTGACATAAAATCAATCAATCACTACCGTTTTGTGTTGTCTGGCATGAAATCAATCAATCACTACCGTTTTGTGTTGTCTGGCATGAAATCAATCAGTCAATCAATCACGACCGTTTTGTGTTGTCTGGCATAAAATCAATCAGTCACTACCGTTTTGTGTTGTCTGGCATAAAATCAATCAGTCACTACCGTTTTGTGTTGTCTGGCATAAAATCAATCAATCAATCAATCACGACCGTTTTATGTTGTCTGGCCTAAAATAAATCCATTACTACCGTTTTGTGTTGTCTGGCGTAAAATCAATCAATCACTACCGTTTTGTGTTGTCTGGCATAAAATCAATCAATCACTACTGTTTTGTGTTGTCTGGCATAAAATCAATCAATCACTACCGTTTTGTGTTATCTGGCGTAAAATCAATCAATCACTACCGTTTTGTGTTATCTGGCATAAAATCAATCAATCAATCACTACCGTTTTGTGTTGTCTGGCATAAAATCAATCAATCACTACTGTTTTGTGTTGTCTGGCATAAAATCAATCAATCAATCAATCACTACCGTTTTGTGGTGTCTGGCATAAAATCAATCAATCAA
Source organism: Monoplex corrugatus (assembly GCA_030674185.1). NCBI lineage: Eukaryota > Metazoa > Mollusca > Gastropoda > Littorinimorpha > Ranellidae > Monoplex > Monoplex corrugatus. Next base: position 31,601,829 of record JAPXFY010000024.1, read on the forward strand.
TCAATACCGTTTTGTGTTGTCTGGCATAAAATCAATCACTACCGTTTTGTGTTGTCTGGCATAAAATCAATCAATCACTACCGTTTTGTGTTGTCTGGCATAAAATCAATCAATCAATCAATCACTACCGTTTTGTGTTATCTGGCGTAAAATCAATCAATCACTACCGTTTTGTGTTATCTGGCATAAAATCAATCAATCAATCACTACCGTTTTGTGTTGTCTGGCATAAAATCAATCAATCACTACCGTTTTGTGTTGTCTGGCATAAAATCAATCAATCAATCAATCACTACCGTTTTGTGTTGTCTGGCATAAAATCAATCAATCAATACCGTTTTGTGTTGTCTGGCATAAAATCAATCAATCACTACCGTTTTGTGTTGTCTGGCATAAAATCAATCAATCAATCACTACCGTTTTGTGTTGTCTGGCATAAAATTAATCAATCACTACCGTTTTGTGTTGTCTGGTATAAAATCAATCAATCAATCATTACCGTTTTGTGTTGTCTGTCATAAAATCAATCAATCACTACCGTTTTGTGGTGTCTGGCATAAAATCAATCAATCAATCAATCACTACCGTTTTGTGGTGTCTGGCATAAAATCAATCAATCAATCAATACCGTTTTGTGTTGTCTGGCATAAAATCAATCACTACCGTTTTGTGTTGTCTGTCATAAAATCAATCAATCACTACCGTTTTGTGTTTGTCTGGCATAAAATCAATCAATCACTACCGTTTTGTGTTATCTGGCGTAAAATTAATCAATCACTACCGTTTTGTGTTATCTGGCATAAAATCAATCAATCAATCACTACCGTTTTGTGTTGTCTGGCATAAAATTAATCAATCAATACCGTTTTGTGTTGTCTGGCATAAAATCAATCAATCAATCACTACCGTTTTGTGTTGTCTGGCATAAAATCAATCAATCAATCACTACCGTTTTGTGTTGTCTGGCATAAAATCAATCAATCAATCAATACCGTTTTGTGTTGTCTGGCATAAAATCAATCAATCAATACCGTTTTGGTCATAACTCTCGCCTTTCCCTAATGGTCTGTTTTGATGTTGTCACAGCATTTCTGGTTTCTTTCACTCACTACCGTTTTGGTCACAATTCTCGCCTTTCCCAAGTGGTCTGTTTTGATGCTGCTACAACGTTCTGTTGTTGTTTTTTCAGTCACTACCGTTTTGGTCACAATTCTCGCCTTTCCCAAGTGGTCTGTTTTGATGCTGCTACAACGTTCTGTTGTTGTTTTTTCAGTCACTACCGTTTTGGTCACAATTCTCGCCTTTCCCAAGTGGTCTGTTTTGATGCTGCTACAACATTCTGTTGTTGTTTTTCAGTCACTACCGTTTTGGTCACAATTCTCGCCTTTCCCAAGTGGTCTGTTTTGATGCTGCTACAACATTCTGTTGTTGTATTTTCAGTCTCTACCGTTTTGGTCACAATTCTCGCCTTTCCCAAGTGGTCTGTTTTGATGCTGCTACAATATTTCTGGGTTTTTTCAGTCTCTACCGTTTTGGTCACAATTCTCGCCTTTCCCTAGTGGTCTGTTTTGATGCTGTCACAACATTTCTGCTTTCTTTCATCACTATTGTTTTAGTCACAATTCTTGCCTTCCTCTAGTGGTCTGTTCTGGTTGCTGCCACAACATTTCTGCTTTCTTTCAGTTACTAAGGTTATGATCACAATTCTCGCCTTTCCCTAGTGGTATGTTTTGATGCTGTCAAAGTTTTCTGCTTTCTTTCAGTCACTACTGTTTTGGTCACAATTCTGGTCGTCCACTTGTGGTCTGTTTTGATGCTGTCACAACATTTCTGCTGTCTTTCGGTCACTATGGTTATGGTCACAATTATCGCCTTTCCCTAGTGGTCTGTTTTGATGTTGTCAAAGTTTTCTGCTTTCTTTCAGTCACTACTGTTTTGGTCACAATTCTGGTCGTCCCCTTGTGGTCTGTTTTGATGTTGTCACAACATTTCTGGTTTCTTTCGGTCACTATGGTTATGGTCACAATTATCGCCTTCCTCTGGTAGTCTGTTTTGATGTTGCCACAACGTTTCCCGTTTCTTTCAGTCAGTACCGTTTTGTCACAATTCTGGCCTTTCCTAGTGTTCTGTTTTGATGTTGCCACAATATTTCTGGTTTCTTTCAGGTGGACATTGTCCCATAACCTTGAAATCTTATGACAGTAAGGTGGTTGATATCTCAAACTTTACTTGGGAGCCAGCGATATGAAGGTGGTGCCAGTTTCCTCTCGTTTGACATTTTTTTTTTATTGGAAGAGTGCGTGACAGTTCTGTTTGTCCTTTCACGGTAGATCTAGTGAGACTGTCAGCAGGTGACTGTGGACTTTCTGTCAAAAACGTGTAGTCTGTTAAGAAGATAATTTTGGATGTTAGGGGATCTTCTGCTCCCATGATTTTTGCTACTGCCAATACGGCTGTAGCTTCTACCTTGTTAGCAGTGGACAGTTTTTCTGTGGAGTGGATCTTTTTACTGTATAAAACACACCTTTATATCGACTGGCGTTAACCATTAACACTTTCTGATAGGAAACGCCAAAAAGAGCTACAAAATGTTGCATCAAAACTATTACAGTTTCTTATGGGAAACGCCAACAAAGCCACAAAATGCTGCATCAAAACTATTACAAAGACACATGCACTCACGCACGTACGTGCGCGAGTGTATACACACGCACACGTACAAACACACACACACATCACACACCACACACACACACACCCCACACACACACACACATACACACACACACACACAAACACAAACACACAGATGTACAGGCATACTCACACACCACACGAACGAACAGTGAAGCTTGGCATCCTTAGTCGTGACTGAATCATTGCACGACACACACGAAACGATTAACATTCAAACAAACGCAGTACCTATAACTACACTACTAAACGTTTAAAGACAAAATGTATATTATATACACCACTAAACGTTTAAAGACAAAATGTAAAAATATAACTACACCTAAACGTTTAAAGACAAAATGTAATAATTATAACTACACCACTAACGTTTAAGACAAAGGGAATAACTACAACTATATCACTAAACGTTTTTAAGACAAATAATCAGAGCACGTTATGGAAGCCAGTCAGTCATTCTGCTAAGAACAGTTGGCATTCGTAGCAGACCCCAACTAGACACTGAATCTGTTCCATTTAAAAAGCATTTATCCCCGGCAAACTAACAGTAGATTATAAGATCCAGTCAGCCACCCAAGGCTAATCAGTCAATCAACCAAGCAACCAAATAATGTAAACCAATGATCCAAAACCAACCAACGGGAAAACTTAACCAACCATTCGAGCAGCCAAACAAACAAGTAATGAAAACCATACCAACGATTAAAACAACAACAAAACAAAAACAATTATCCAAGCATTCAAGCAACCAGACAATAAACAAAACCAAAGAACAAAAAAACAACAACAACAAACAAACAAACAAAACAAAACAAAACAACAAAACATGCAGTCCCCACAGCGCTACGAGGTATTGCCGATCTTGTTGAGCACCCTGTTAAAGACATGGCGGACTTGCTGAGCGGAGCTGCGTCGTCGGCCTTTCGTCTCCATCAATTTCCGTCTCTTGACCTCGCGATGCAGTTCGTGAAACAGTTCCGTGATGTCACTTCCGCCATCCGAGGCAGACGTTTCGTAGAAGGCACAGGCCATATCTTGAGCCAGCGCCTCGCCTTCACTGGACTGAAACAAAGAGGAATGACATCAATTTTCAACTGGATTTTTTTCTTCAAGATCCCAGGGTCATGGTTGATCCAGAGGTAAGCTTCCACCTTCCAGGACTTTGGAGTTTGTTTAACAGGGATTCATCGCACTCGAACAATTCCATATACGCTTCATCCAAATCTGCTTACAATTATATGGTAGGTTTCCTGAGCGTGGGCAAAGCCTTATGCGCTGGCAAGGTCTTGAAATAGGGAGGGGACGGGGGGAAGAAGAGACATATAAAAAAACTAAACTGACATCATCAGAATGGTGGAAACATTTAGATGGGCAGCGAACAGACCTGTACTTTATGTTGCAGGCTGGGAGTGAACTTGACATATCATATTTTCAGTCTACCGCTTTATCAAAAGAACCTACCAAATTGCCAGAAATACATGGTTTGCCTCAGGGTTGAACCCACAATCCCTGCGTTATCAGCGAGAAGCTTTAACCATCTGAGCTTATGGCCTTCCAGTCTAATTGCAAAGGTTTGCTAGGGTGCAAATCTTCCACTAGAAAAATTCAAACTCGCTGAACAGGATCACATACCCATGCACAACTGGTGGATTACGGGCATGTGGCCTCCAATCGACCAGTTGTGAATGGATACCTGGCCCTGTTCAGAATTAGGGAAGGTAAAGCGGCGAGGGAATGGAGATGGGCACCATCCTCGCAATGCTGGTCCAGACAGACGTTGAGCTCTCTACCACCTCACTCACCCATGTACTCAAGGTTATGAGATAAGTACGAAAACATTAACAGCAGCGGGAGAAATAACAGGAAATATAATTACACAAAAACCTTCAACCTTTCTGTCAAACAGGTGGTAGATGTGTCCTGCTGGCAAGAAACACCGAAAAGGATCAAGAAGTACTAGTTTCCAATTACGAATTGAACACAGACTTTCCTCCCTTTCCACTTCCACTATTCCATTTGTGCTGGTCTGGGCGCTAGTCTTACAGATATGGTGACATGCTGGAGTCCAACGTGCAGTACGCACTTCGCGCATATTAAAGCACCCATTGCAACAAAGGAATTCTATCTGAAACAATTTAGAAATTCCAAGTGACAAAAACATGCACAGTTACAAACAAACAGAAAAAAAACGACAACAACAAAAAGTGGATAGGCAGAAAACAGAACACACCACTATTACTATTACTACTATTACTTCTGCTACTACCACCACAACCACCACTACCACTACTACTACTAGTAATAACAATAATAACAACAATGGTAATAATGATAATAATTTGATAATGCTTTGCAAGACGCTAAATCTTGGTGTATAAATCAAATCAAAGCTCAAGTTAGTCAAGCCATTACAGAAGTCTGCATCATGTCAAATTTATTACAGACAATCCAGCTTTCGTATTTTTCAAGGTCACTGTATTTTACCGTATTTTAGAAAAACATCGGATGAAATAAAACTTGACATGAAACGAGGATAATCATAAGCCGCCACAACAATGAAAACTAAATGTAAACATTGTCAGAAGTTCTTTCGAAATGTTGATCACACACACATACACACACAGAGAGAGACACACACACGCAGACACACACACACACACACACACACACACACACACACACACATACACACACACACACACACACACACACACACACACACACACACACACACACACATCCTCCTGAAAAAGTACCAAGTGTAGGCATCTTCCTGGTTCATGTGACATACAATTTACTTGCAGAAACACTAGTACCTGGAGTCCCTGCGAATGTAAACGTGCACATAGAACACCAAAGGCACATGTTAAACCTTAAACTTCAAAACGCTTTATCACTCAAGAACACTAGCATTATGCCTCACTGTCTTACAGCTCGTCATCATCGTCATCAGGTGCCTTGTTGCATGGCGTTGGCGATCATGGACTTCCATCTGTCTCTATCTCTTGTTGCCTCAAGCATCTCTTCTACCCTCCTTGTCTTCAGCCATTCTGCAAGTCCGTCTTACAACTAGTCCTTGTTATTCTGTTACTGTACACAGTTCAGGATCCTGTACGTCATGTTGTTACTCTACACAGTTCAGTATCCTGTACGTCATGTTGTTACTCTACACAGTTCAGTATCCTGTACGTCATGTTGTTACTCTACACAGTTCAGTATCCTGTACGTCATGTTGTTACTCTACACAGTTCAGGATCCTGTAAGTCATGTTGTTACTCTACACAGTTCAGAATCCTGTACGTCATGTTGTTACTCTGCACAGTTCAGGATCCTGTACGTCATGTTGTTACTCTACACAGTTCAGGATCCTGTACGTCATGTTGTTACTCTGCACAGTTCAGGATCCTGTATGTCATGTTGTTACTCTACACAGATCAGGATCCTGTACGTCATGTTGTTACTCGTACTCTACACAGTTCAGGATCCTGTAAGTCATGTTGCTACTCTACACAGTTCAGGATCATGTACGTCATGTTGCTACTCTACACAGTTCAAGATCCTGTAAGTCTTGTTACTCTACACAGTTCAGGATCCTGTAAGCCATGCTGTTACTTTACACAGTTCAGGATCCTGTAAGTCTTGTTACTCTACAGTTCAGGATCCTGTAAGTCTTGTTACTCTACACAGTTCAGGATCCTGAAGTCTTGTTACTCTACACAGTTCAGGATCATGCAAGTCTTGCTGCTACTATACACAGTTCAGGATCCTGTAAGTCTTGCTGCTACTATACACAGTCCAGGATCCTGTAAGTCTTGTTACTCTACACAGTTCAGGTCCTGTAAGTCTTGTTACTCTACACAGTTCAGAATCCTGTAAGTCATGTTGCTACTCTACACAGTTCAGGATCATGTACGTCATGTTGCTACTCTACACAGTTCAGGATCCTGTAAGTCTTGTTACTCTACACAGTTCAGGATCCTGTAAGCCATGTTGTTACTCTACACAGTTCAGGATCCTGTAAGTCTTGCTGCTACTATACACAGTTCAGGATTCTGTACGTCACGTTGTTACTCTACACAGTTCAGGATCCTGTAAGTCATGTTGCTACTCTACACAGTTCAGAATCCTGTAAGTCTTATTACTCTACACAGTTCAGGATCCTGTAAGTCATGTTGTTACTGTACACAGTTCAGGATCCTGTAAGTCATGTTGCTACTCTACACACTTCAGGATCCTGTAAGTCTTGTTACTCTACACACTTCAGGATCCTGTAAGTCTTGTTACTCTACACAGTTCAGGATCATGTAAGTCTTGTTACTCTACACACTTCAGGTCCTGTAAGTCTCGTTACTCTACACAGTTCAGGATCATGTGAGTCGTGTTACTCTACACTGTTAGGTCCTGTAAGTCTTGTTACTCTACACAGTTCGGGATCCTGAAGTCTTGTTATTCTACACAGTTCAGGATCCTGTAAGTCATGTTGTTACTATACACTTCAGGATCCTGTAAGTCATGTTGTTACTATACACTTCAGGATCCTGTAAGTCTTGTTACTCTACACAGTTCAGATCCTGTAAGTCTTGTTGCTCTACACAGTTCAGGATCATGTACGTCTTGTTACTCTACACAGTTCAGGATCCTGTACGTCTTGTTACTCTACACAGTTCAGGTCCTGTAAGTCTTGTTGTTACTCTACACAGTTCAGGTCCTGTAAGTCTTGTTACTCTACACACCTCAGGTCCTGTAAGTCTTGTTACTCTACACACCTCAGATCCTGTAAGTCTTGTTACTCTACACAGTTCAGGATCCTGTAAGTCTTGTTGTTACTCTACACAGTTCAGGTCCTTGTCTTGTTACTCTACACAGTTCAGGTCCTGTAAGTCTTGTTACTCTACACAGTTCAGGTCCTGTAAGTCTTGTTGTTACTCTACACAGTTCAGGATTCTGTAAGTCTTGTTACTCTACACACTTCAGGTCCTGTAAGTCTTGTTGTTACTCTACACAGTTCAGGATCCTGTAAGTCTTGTTGTTACTCTACACAGTTCAGGTTCTGTAAGTTGTTACTCTACACACTTCAGGTCCTGTAAGTCTTGTTACTCTACACAGTTCAGGTCCTGTTAGTCTTGTTGTTACTCTACACACTTCAGGTCCTGTAAGTCATGTTACTCTACACAGTTCAGGTCCTGTAAGTCTTGTTACTCTACACAGTTCAGGTCCTGTAAGTCTTGTTACTCTACACACTTCAGGATCCTGTAAGTCATGTTGTAACTCTACACACTTCAGGTCCTGTAAGTCTTGTTACTCTACACACTTCAGGATCCTGTAAGTCATGTTGTAACTCTACACACTTCAGGTCCTGTAAGTCATGTTGTAACTCTACACAGTTCAGGTCCTCTAAGTCATGTTGTAACTTCACACAGTTCAGGTCCTGTAAGTCTTGTTACGCTACACGGTTCAGGATCCTGTAAGTCATGTTGTAACTCTACACAGTTCAGGATCCTGTAAGTCTTGTTACTCTACACAGTTCAGGATCCTGTAAGTCTTGTTACTCTACACAGTTCAGGTCCTGTAAGTCATGTTACTCTACACAGTTCAGGATCCTGTAAGTCTTGTTATCTACACAGTTCAGGATCCTGTAAGTCTTCTTGTTACTCTACACACTTCAGGTCCTGTAAGTCATGTTGTAACTCTACACAGTTCAGGATCCTGTAAGTCATGTTACTCTACACAGTTCAGGATCCTGTAAGTCATTTTTGTAACTCTACACACTTCAGGATCCTGTAAATCTTGTTACTCTACACAGTTCAGGTCCTGTAAGTCTTGTTGTAACTCTACACACTTCAGGATCCTGTAAGTCTTGTTACTCTACACAGTTCGGGATCCTAAGTCTTGTTACTCTACACAGTTCAGGATCCTGTATGTCTTGTTACTCTACACAGTTCAGGTCCTATAAATCATGTTGTAACTCTACACACTTCAGGATCCTGTAAGTCTTGTTGTAACTCTACACACTTCAGGATCCTGTAAGTCATGTTGTAACTCTACACACTTCAGGATCCTGTAAGTCATGTTGTAACTCTACACACTTCAGGATCCTGTAAGTCATGTTGTAACTCTACACACTTCAGGATCCTGTAAGTCATGTTGTAACTCTACACACTTCAGGATCCTGTAAGTCATGTTGTAACTCTACACACTTCAGGATCCTGTAAGTCATGTTACTCTACACAGTTTGGGATCCTAAGTCTTGTTACTCTACACAGTTCAGGATCCTGTATGTCTTGTTACTCTACACAGTTCAGGTCCTATAAATCATGTTGTAACTCTACACACTTCAGGATCATGTAAGTCTTGTTACTCTACACAGTTCAGATTCCTGTAAGTCATGTTGTAACTCTACACACTTCAGGATCCTGTAAGTCATGTTGTAACTCTACACAGTTCAGGATCCTTTTAAGTCTTGTTACTCTACACAGTTCAGGTCCTGTAAGTCATGTTACTCTACACAGTTCAGGATCCTGTAAGTCTTGTTACTTTACACAGTTCAGGATCCTGCAAGTCTTATTACTCTACACAATTCAGGTCCTATAAGTCATGTTGCTACTCTACACATTTCAGGATCCCGTAAGTCATGTTGATAACTCTCTACTAACACACACTTCAGGATCCTGTAAGTCATGTTGTAACTCTACACACTTCAGGATCCTGTAATCATGTTAACTCTAACACACATTCAGGATCCTGTAAGTCATGTTGTAACTCTACACACTTCAGGATCCTGTAAGTCATGTGTTTTCAGATCTGTAGTAGTTGTAACTCTACACACTTCAGGATCCTGTAAGTCATGTTGTAACTCTACACACTTCAGGATCCTGTAAGTCATGTTGTAACTTTACACACTTCAGGATCCTGTAAGTCATGGAAACAGTTGATGGCTGAAGGAAACATGATATGAAAACACCCAGCACGTACACTTACGGATGATGAAGAATGCAGACTGTGCAGTAACATAACACCTGCGCAGAGTGAGTCAAACAACGTGCACATACTCGCATTCAAGGGAACACTGCTCGGAACGTACAGAAACAAAACGAAGTAGTAGTATCTGACTTCCTTCGGTTGGGGTCACATAATAGGTCTGTCGTCGTGGTCGATCATGGACGATACGCCTTAGTTGTTGGTTTTGTTGCTGCTCTGACAATGTCAAGTGTCCCCTCCAGGGCGCAAGCCTCGGCAGGGTGATATGGAGAACCAGCTATTGCCCATGAAGCAGGTCCCTCTTTTTCATGCGGCTGACGGTTCCAAAGAAACAGTGAAGGCCAATACAATTTGGCGCCAGCAGCGCCGCAGAAAGGCTTCAGCTGAAATCAGCGTCAGTCTACCTTCGGGACTCCGACTCTGGATTTGTCCCGTAGGACTGACTCCCGAAGCCTTTACAATGGATGGGTGTGGCCACACGGCAGCGATGTGATATCAGAGTTTACCTTTTCTTAGATGAGCTACCCTGCCGGGTTGACGAACTCCATCTACCCGGATCGATCACAAACAGGTAATACTGGGTTTCATGATTACTGGTAGCAGAACAAAAGGCCTGACTGATCTGACACAAACAAAAACAAAAGAAAAGAAAAGAAAACAAAAGAAAACAACACAACACAACACAAAATAAGAAAAGCACACAATCAACAACAGCACCCAACGTACTAAAGAAAGAAGAAGAAAAAACACCTAACCAACTAACCTCCCCCTTCCTTTCACAAGGCATCGATTTGATATCAAGAGTTAACCTTTTCCTGGATGGGCTACCCTGCTGGATTGACGAACTCCATCTGCCCAGATCGATCATAAACATGCAGTACTGGATTACAAGATTACCGATAGCAAAACAAATGACCTGATCTGACACCAACAAAACAAAACAAAACAAAACAAACAAAACAAGACAAAACAAAACAGCACACCATCAACAACAACACCCAACATACCAAAGGGAAAAAACACCTAACCAACTAACCTCCACCTTCCTTTCACAAGGCAGTGATTTGATATCAGAGTTTACCTTTATCTAGATGGGCTACCCTGCCGGGTTGTCGAACTCCATCTGCTCGGATCGGTCATAAACAGGTAGAATGACCTGATCTGACACCAACAAAACAAAAAAAATTACACAATCAACAACAACACCCAACCTACCAAAAGAAAAAAACAACCCACACCAACTGACCTCCACCTTCCTCTCGTGCAGCAGGTCCGACTTGTTGGCCACCAGCATGCACTGGACGTTGGTCTTCTTGACGTCATCCAGGAAGTGCTTAGTGCTGATGACGCTGTCAAAACTGGCACGGTCATTGATGGCGTACACCAACACGTAGCCATCTGCCCACCGCACACTGCCTTCACGCTCCACCGTCTCCTCCTGATAAGATGAGAGATACGAGATTTAACCCTTCGACTCCCTCAGCCAGTCCACTAACATCCTGCTTTGTCAACCGTAACAGCAAAGCAAAAAATGTAACCCTTAGACTCCCTCACCCTATCCACCAGCTTCCTGCAGGAAGCTGGTAGACAGGATGAGGGAGTCAAAAGTTTAACCTTTTGCTGGTGGTGGATAGGATGCGGGGGTCAAACGATTAAGACCGCCACCACAATCATCATCATCATCATCGTCGTCGTCATCATCGTCGTCGTCGTCGTCGTCGTCGTCATCATCATCATCATCATCATCATCATCATCATCATCATCATCATCATCATCATCATCATCATCAACACCATTACTGATTAAAGCCCAGCTGACTGCACAGAGCCATATCAGGGTTATTACCATCTCAACACCTCTTTGAATCTGGGGGAGAAAAAAAAAACGGAAAAAAAATTAAGTACACACATCAATGCTTTCGCCCACATAGTCTAAGGATATGCTCCTGGCACTAAAACATGTAGACACTGGCCTAAATTACCCAAAATAGCTTCGCCACTTCATTATCTCAAAATAGTACTCGCATCACATATACGCAGTAAGTGGGCTCGGTAAATCAAACATAACAAACAATATCTGTCGCCGTCCTGCAGTGGTTAGCGCAACGGATTAATAAACAACTGGAAGATTGTGGGTTCAAATTCTAGAAATCTTCTGTCAATCAAGGTAAGATTGGCTCTTACCAATTGGCTCTTACCTAGAGCCGAACGTGCTATTTAGAACCAAACAGTCGAGTCTTATCAAGGTGTTGCTCAAATTTGCTAACACAGCAGGTGTCTGTATCTCTCGCGCCTCACTGACACCAGGATATATCATGAAAATAAGCACATAGTACATCCCTGCCACGCAGTCTCAATCTAGACAGGAACTCCATAGTATCATAATCAGCATCCTCATCGTTATGCATCATCAAAACACTGTGATGTTACAAGAAACACCACGAGGGTGCGGATGGGACCCGGAGCACCAATGCCTCACCACGCTCCGGACAGCCACCTCCCAAGCTCCTGATGCCACTCGACAGTCATTTCATCAAGCAAGGTTACGGGGGGGGGGGGGGAGCTGTCCATACATTGCATGACCCATTCAGACCCAGTCATCAGTTACCTTTTTTACAAACAAATAAATGTTCAAGACTCCATGTCCGGCGATATAGCGTAGAAATTGGTCTCAAAAAGTGGACCCAAGAAAACACACAAATAATGATAATAATGGGATACACCAATGCACAGTCACCTGCCCATCACACATTGCCTTCACGTTCTACTGTCTCCTCCTGTTAAGATAGAGGATTCAAGGTACAAATTCATCGTCTCCAAAAGAGAAACTGATGATCCTGGCTAGCAATGAATGGGCTCAGGAAACCAGAGACAGACAAATGGATGGATGGAATGTTTACTCATATATAGGTCACTGCCCCTCATGAAGGGGTACAAATTATATGCTTGACATGATGTCCGTTGAGAATGATTATTACGAAAAACTCAGGTTGTAAGGGGAGCTGACCACATTCCACTATGTTGTTGCGTAGTCTGCGTCGTAGGTAGATGCGTATGCCAGGTGTTTTCATGTGTCCACAAACCACTAATATAACTTACAGGTTCTTTAACGTGTGCATACTTTTGCCTACTTTCACAGATATTAAACGAACATAAACTTTTCAAATCCGAGCGAGACGGTTATAAAAAGCGAGGTCAGTTGTAAAAGAAATGATTTTATATGATCTATTTACTCTTTAAGTTACTTACTGATTATATTCATAGTTCAGCTACATAACTTTCCTTTGCTTTTGCAATGACCAACAAGTGATCAGCTGGGTGTCCTCAACAGCACTGATGACAGACAACAAAGCCAAAGTTTACTCCGACAAAGGCGATGAATTCATTAAACACGAACATTAACTGTACCTGCAGTATCGATTTTAATTACACAGTTGCTTCCCTTGCAACGCTCATACATTGCACCCGCGCTTGGTTTTGCTTTCATTTTCTTTACCTTTCCTTCGTGTCCTTCTTATGTATGTATGTATGTATGTATGTATGTATGTATGTATGTATGTA
>JAPXFY010000024.1:31620061-31622561 GCA_030674185.1 Monoplex corrugatus
CAGACAGACAGACAGACAGACAGACAGAAAGAAAGAACACAAAAGCTTTCCCATCACCAACGTCACAATTGTTACCATGAACAAGATGAAACAAACAAGCAAATCACAAATGGACCACTACCATCAAATTAGATATGCTGGAAAAGGAGTAAACTGAGACAAATCGGGGGAATTTAGGGAAATGATCAAACACTGAAGAAAGCAATTCGCAATGTGCGGATAACTAAATCAAACCTTTGACAAAGAAACAAACCAGAGTACTATAGTATAATGAATCAAAGTTAATCAGATAGATAAAAAAGGGTGGTGGTGGTGGTGGTGGTGGTGGCGTGGGGGTGGGAAATGGGGGAGGGGAATAACAAGAAGGGAGAAGAGACCTATGAAACACTAAGTTGCCATCACCAGAATGATGGAAATATTAAGATGGGCAGCTAATAGACCAGTGTTTAACCCTTCGACTCCCTCAGTCTATCCGTTAGCATGGTGCTTTGTCAACCATGACAGAAAACCAAAAATTTAACCCTTTGACTCCCTCACCTAGCCCTTCGACTCACTCACCCTATCCAGTAGCTTCCTGCAGGAAGCTGGTGGATAGGGTGAGGGAATCAAAGGGTTGAATTTTTGGTGCTGGCAGATACGGTGCCGGATCTAAGGGTTAATGTGGAGGGCTCCAGATAGTTCCACAACCCTTGCGTTATAAGTATGGCGAGTTAACAACTGAGCCAATAGGTCTCTGCCATCAAACAGGTGTACTTACTAGGCTGTAATTGTAACTGATCTGTAACCGTGCGTAAGCGTATGTAAGTGTGCGTGTATGTACGTATATATGTATGTTATATATGCATAGATATATAAATACACATGTATATATATATGTATAGATAGACAGATATATATAGATCGATAGACAGATATATATATGTCAATATATATATGTATATACATACATATATATATATATATATTATATATATATTATATATATATATATATATTATATATATATATCCTGGGCAAATGAATCTGGTTTATATAAGCATAGTTTGTATGTATGTTACATTTTCATTAAAAAAAAGGAAACAAAATGATTAAACAAAAGGGGCAGTTATAAATATTGTTTGAAAACAAACCTCTTTACGGCTAATAAAAAACAAACAAACAAACAATTAAAGAAAAGAAAAGAAAAGAAAACCAACCAGCCAACCAACCAACCAACCAACAAACAAACAAAAACAATACAAAAGACCGTCTCACCTAGTGTCGGGTCGTACTCCCAGATAAATCGGTTCGTTAAGAATCGTACCACCAACGCTGAAACAAAATCAAAAAAGAAAAATTAACACAAGCGTATTCTCCAAGAAAAATCAAACTCGACATTGAGGGGGGGGGGGGGGGGGGGGGGGGGGGAGGGAACGGTGACACTAGTTTTGGATTTTCCCCCAAATGTTAGCTTTGTCAAAATGTGATAACTTTTGATAGTGACTCGACTAGAGTCGCTGTACTTTTTTAGCATTGTGCATTTGTTTTGATACAAACTTAACACAGGCAAGTTTAAACTAAGCAACAGTCGTGTTACTGATGCGGAGCTCTACGGGCACAATGAGTCAGTCGCTCACTGTAAGGAGTCTCATCTACAGTACAATCATGTAGGCGTATAATTTGGATTAACTTTTGGTCGTGTCAAAATCAATGCAACTAGGAAAGGAGGGGAGAAGAAGAAGAAGACAAGACAAGAGAGGAATAGAGGGAGGGAGGGAGGGAGAGAGAGAGAGAGAGAGAGAGAGAGAGAGAGAAAGAAAGAGAGAAAGAGAGAGAGAAAGAGAGAGAAACAAAAAAGAAAGAGAGAGAGGGGGAGGGAGAAAGAGAGAGAGAGAGAGAAAGTTAGAGACAGAGAGAGACAGAGAGAGAGAGGAAAAGCAAAGGGCATAACACATCTCATCAGTTCTCATGAAAAAACGATTCCCCAAAGTGTACAACATTTGGAGCGAAGAATACAAGAAGAAACAAGAGGGCACAAGCTGCAACCTATGGCTCCCATCATCGCCGAAAGTAGCTAAATCATTGCCGCCGTCTCAACTTGCAAGACAAACAACTTTTCCGGCGACAACACAGCCTTCTTTTCCATTAATATTTTTCCAATCTCAGGCTCCCTTTAAAGAAGGACATTGTCTTGTATCGACTGGAGTGTGTTTCTGTGTGTATGTGTATGTGTGTTTCTCTGTGTGTGTATGTACGTGTGTGTGTGTGTGTGTGTGTGTGTGTGTGTGTATGTGTGTGTATGTGTGATGATAGACAGGCTGAAGATGAAGGCGACAGACAGACTGAAAATGATGACGACAGACTGACTGAAAGTGATGATAATACATTGACGATGATGATGATGATGATGATAGACAGACTGAAGATGATGATGATAGACAGACTGAAGATGAAGATGATAGACTGAAGATGAAGATGATAGACTGAAGATGAAGATGATAGACAGACTGAAGATGATAGA
>JAPXFY010000024.1:31632561-31640061 GCA_030674185.1 Monoplex corrugatus
GACAGACAAGTCAGAAACAGGCAGAGAAAGGACAGACATAGAAAGACAGACAAGTCAGAAACAGATAGAGAAAGGACAGACATAGAAAGACAGACAACTCAGAAACAGGCAGAGAAAGACAGACATAGAAAGACAGACAAGTCAGAAACAGGCAGAGAAAGGACAGACATAGAAAGACAGACAAGTCAGAAACAGGCAGAGAAAGGACAGACATAGAAAGTCAGACAAGTCAGAAACAGCAGAGAAAGGACAGACATAGAAAGACAGACAAGTCAGAAACAGGCAGAGAAAGGACAGACATAGAAAGACAGACAAGTCAGAAACAGGCAGAGAAAGGACAGACATAGAAAGTCAGACAAGTCAGAAACAGGCAGAGAAAGGACAGACATAGAAAGACAGACAAGTCAGAAACAGGCAGAGAAAGGACAGACATAGAAAGACAGACAACTCAGAAACAGGCAGAGAAAGGACAGACATAGAAAGACTGACAAGTCAGAAACAGACAGAGAAAGGACAGACATAAAAAGACAGACAAGTCAGAAACAGACAGAGAAAGGACAGACATAGAAAGACAGACAAGTCAGAAACAGGCAGAGAAAGGACAGACATAGAAAGACAGACAAGTCAGAAACAGACAGAGAAAGGACAGACATAGAAAATCAGACAAGTCAGAAACAGGCAGAGAAAGGACAGACATAGAAAGACAGACAAGTCGAAACAGGCAGAGAAAGGACAGACATAGAAAGACAGACAAGTCAGAAACAGGCAGAGAAAGGACAGACATAGAAAGACAGACAAGTCAGAAACAGACAGAGAAAGGACAGACATAGAAAGACAGACAAGTCAGAAACAGGCAGAGAAAGGACAGACATAGAAAGACAGACAAGTCAGAAACAGATAGAGAAAGGACAGACATAGAAAGACAGACAAGTCAGAAACAGATAGAGAAAGGACAGACATAGAAAGTCAGACAAGTCAGAAACAGGCAGAGAAAGGACAGACATAGAAAGACAGACAACTCAGAAACAGGCAGAGAAAGGACAGACATAGAAAGACAGACAAGTCAGAAACAGACAGAGAAAGGACAGACATAGAAAGACAGACAACTCAGAAACAGGCAGAGAAAGGACAGACATAGAAAGACAGACAAGTCAGAAACAGGCAGAGAAAGGACAGACATAAGAAAGACAGACAAGTCAGAAACAGGCAGAGAAAGGACAGACATAGAAAGACAGACAAGTCAGAAACAGGCAGAGAAAGGACAGACATAGAAAGACAGACAAGTCAGAAACAGGCAGAGAAAGGACAGATATAGAAAGACAGACAAGTCAGAAACAGGCAGAGAAAGGACAGACATAGAAAGACAGACAAGTCAGAAACAGGCAGAGAAAGGACAGACATAGAAAGACAGACAAGTCAGAAACAGGCAGAGAAAGGACAGAATAGAAAGACAGACAAGTCAGAAACAGACAGAGAAAGGACAGATATAGAAAGACAGACAAGTCAGAAACAGGCAGAGAAAGGACAGACATAGAAAAGACAGACAATCAGAAAAGCAAAAGGACAGATATAGAAAGACAGACAAGTCAGAAACACAGAGAGACAGATAGAAAGGAGAGACATTAGAAAGACAGACAAGTCAGAAACAGACAGAGAAAGGACAGACATAGAAAGACAGACAAGTCAGAAACAGACAGAGAAAGGACAGACATAGAAAGCAGACAAGTCAGAAACAGACAGAGAAAGGACAGACAAGAAAGACAGAAAGTCAGAAACAGGCAGAGAAAGGACAGACATAGAAAGACAGACAAGTCAGAAACAGACAGAGAAAGGACAGACATAGAAAGACAGACAAGTCAGAAACAGACAGAGAAAGGACAGATATAGAAAGACAGACAAGTCAGAAACAGACAGAGAAAGGACAGACATAGAAAGACAGACAAGTCAGAAACAGACAGAGAAAGGACAGATATAGAAAGACAGACAAGTCAGAAACAGACAGAGAAAGGACAGACATAGAAAGACAGCACAGAAACAGCAAAAGACAGACATAGAAAGACGACATGAAACATAGGAAAGACGACATAGAAAGACGACTAGAAACAGGCAGAGAAAGGACAGACATAGAAAGACAGACAAGTCAGAAACAGGCAGAGAAAGGACAGACATAGAAAAACAGACATAGAAAAACAAAGATAGAAAATAGAAAGAGACATAGAAAAAATAGAAAGACAGATGAGACAGACATAGAAAGGAGGGACATGAAAAGACAGACAAATCAGAAACAGACATAGAAAGACTGACATAGAAAGACAGACATAGAAAGACAGACATAGAAAGACAGACAAGTCTGATGCAGGAAGAAACAAAGGTTTCACTGTCTACGTGCATGTATCCGTGACAAACTTACATGTTTACCCAGTGCTTGCTGATGGTCAGATATATTATTACAGCAGTAAAATTCATCCCCAGATTCTTGAACAAACAAACAAACAAACAGTAGCGCATCAACAACTTTCCATCCTGTCTTACTATCTTTGAAATCTGCTTATTTGCTTGTTATATTTTGTCTGATTATTGTTCCACAAAAGGAAGGGGAAAAAAAGTAAATTCTGTCGAGTAATCGGACTTTTTGGTCTGCTTGTCATATGCGTTTTTCTGTTGCATATTTTTCACAATTCGTATATTTTTTCGCATTTTGTGGATTAACAAATAGACAAGAACATAACAAGCAATTAAACACCTTTCATATATAATACATGTACCAATAACATATTCATATTCTTCACACATCTATGTACATTACATGTAATGTGGCAGGAAAGTATCAATAATACTGACATACCTCATGTGGAAGAAAAAAATGAAAGATGCAAAATTGTACAAGTTGAAACGGATTGGCATCTGCTTGAATAAGATCAACCACAGATATTTCAACACTTCGTGTCGAAAAAAAAAAAAGGAAAATTGCAAAATTGTTACTAGTTGAAATGGATTAGCATCTGCTTCAATAAGAAGAACAACCGTAGATATTTCAATAATTCGCAGAGCTACTAGCGTTTTGTAGGAAACTCAATCATTCTTGAATTTATTATTTCTCGTGTTCATTACAACCTTGTGTTTCTCTGTGTCAAAAAACTATGTTTAAAGACTTTCTGAATAAACCAATGTCTGTGAATTTTTTTTTTTTTCTGTTCGTTCTTACGTCCCTTAATGCTCAAGATACTTACCTGTATGTTCTCCCAAGTCTTTACTAGTTCAGTCTGACTCCACTTAGGCTGAAGTGGTGGCTCTGCGGTACAGCAAATAAAATCTGGAGAAGTTCCAGGTTCGATTACCTCATCTCCCTCCCCTTCCCCCACCCCCCTTTTTGGTCTTTCTGTGTTGGGCAGAGAGTTGTCCTTGACTGGTGTGTTAAAGTACACTGTGATCTCAAGGAAACCACGCACCAGGCGCCCTACAGACCACCACTGATGGCAAAGGGTATTCATGGCTATATTTCGTATAGCGTAGGGTATAGCCTGATTATAGACGTCCACTTGTCTGCTTGTGTGTGCTTTGTTGTAGTGTGTGTGTGTGTGTGTGTGTGTGTGTTGTGTGTGTGTGTGTGTGTGTGTGTGTGTGTGTGTGTGTGTGTGTTGTGGTGTGGTGTGTTGTGTTGTGTTGTGTTGTGTTGTGTTGTGTTGTGTTGTGTTGTGTTGTGTTGTGTTGTGTTGTGTGTGTGTGTGTGTGTGTGTGTGTGTGTGTGTGTGTGTGTGTGTGTGTGTGTGTGTGTAAGTTGTGTTGTATTTTGGTGTGTGTGTTGTGGTGTGAGTGAGTGTGTGTTGTGTGTGTGTGTGTTTGTGTGTGTGTGTGTGTGTGTGTGTGTGTGTGTGTGTGTGTGTGTGTGTGTGCTGTGTGTGTGTTGTGTTGTGTTGTGTTGTGTTGTGTTGTGTTGTGTGTGTTGTGTGTTGTGTTGTGTGTGTGTTGTGTTGTGTGTTGTGTTGTAGTAGTGTGTGTGTGTGTGGAGGGTGTTGTGGTATATGTGTGTTTTATGTATATATGTGTGTGCGTGTGTGCGTGTGTGCGTATGTGCGTGCGTGCGTGCGTGTCTGTGTGTGTGTGCGTGTGTGTGTGTGTGGTGTGCGTGTGCGTGTGCGTGTGCGTGTTGTGTGTGTGTTCTAAATTTTTCTAAATTAATTTCATAATTATGCGCTCGTGCTGCCAACGGCTCCCTGAGTACAGTCACGTGCGTGTTCTCTGGTCCTGCATTGATCAGGGAAGGACGCGAGTTACCGACAGTGTGTGTGCGTTCGTGCTTGTGTGTGTGTGTGTGTGTGCGTGCGTCCGTGCGTGCGTGTGTGCGTGCGTGCATGTGTGTGTATATGTGTGCGTATGGTTTGTGTTCTTGTCCAACCAATTCAGGAAATTAGCTTTTCCCTCATCCCCCCCTTCCCCCCCACGCCACTACCTCTTCCCCGACACACCAGACTTATAGTAATTTTTGACACTTTTTTAAAACTGACAGTAAATTTTAACAGATTTTACTGACACTAACTTTTAACAGATTTTACTGACTTATAGTAACTTTTAACAGATTTTACTGACTTATAGTAACTTTTAACAGATTTTACTGACATAGTAACTTTTAACAGATTTTACTGACTTATAGTAACTTTCAACAGATTTTACTGACAGTAACTTTTAACAGATTTTACTGACTTATAGTAACTTTTAACAGATTTTACTGACTTATAGTAACTTTCAACAGATTTTACTGACAGTAACTTTTAACAGATTTTACTGACTTATAGTAACTTTAACAGATTTTACTGACTTATAGTAACTTTTAACAGATTTTACTGACTTATAGTAACTTTCAACAGATTTTACTGACAGTAACTTTAACAGATTTTACTGACTTATAGTAACTTTCAACAGATTTTACTGACAGTAACTTTAACAGATTTTACTGAGAGTAACTTTCAACAGATTTTACTGACTTATAGTAACTTTTAACAGATTTTACTGACTTACAGTAACTTTAACAGACCTTACTGACTTACAGTAACTTTTAACAGATCTTACTGACTTACAGTAACTTTTAACAGACCTACTGACTTACAGTAACTTTTAACAGATCTTACTGACTTACAGTAACTTTTAACAGATCTTACTGACTTACAGTAACTTTAACAGTCTTAGTGACTTACAGTAACTTTAACAGATTTTACTGACTTATAGTAACTTTAACAGATCTTACTGACTTATAGTAACTTTTGACAGTTTCTACTGACTTATAGTAACTTTTGACAGATCTTACTGACTTATAGTAACTTTTGACAGATCTTACTGACTTATAGTAACTTTTAACAGATCTTACTGACTTATAGTAACTTTTAACAGATCTTACTGACTTATAGTAACTTTTGACAGTTTCTACTGACTTATAGTAACTTTTGACAGATCTTACTGACTTATAGTAACTTTTGACAGATCTTACTGACTTATAGTAACTTTTAACAGATCTTACTGACTTATAGTAACTTTTAACAGATCTTACTGACTTATAGTAACTTTTAACAGATCTTACTGACTTACAGTAACTTTAACAGCTCTTAGTGACTTACAGTAACTTTAACAGATTTTACTGACTTACAGTAACTTTTAACAGATCTTACTGACTTATAGTAACTTTTGACAGATCTTACTGACTTATAGTAACTTTTGACAGATCTTACTGACTTATAGTAACTTTTGACAGATCTTACTGACTTATAGTAACTTTTAACAGATTTTACTGACTTATAGTAACTTTTGACAGATCTTACTGACTTATAGTAACTTTTGACAGATCTTACTGACTTATAGTAACCTTTGACAGTTTCTATTGACTTATAGTAACTTTTAACAGATCTTACTGACTTATAGTAACTTTTGACAGATCTTACTGACTTATAGTAACTTTTGACAGTTTCTACTGACTTATAGTAACTTTTGACAGTTTCTACTGACTTATAGTAACTTTTAACAGATCTTACTGACTTATAGTAACTTTAACAGATCTTACTGACTTATAGTAACTTTTAACAGATCTTACTGACTTATAGTAACTTTTGACAGTTTCTACTGATTTACAGTAACTTAATCAAATTTTACTGACTTACAGTAACTTAATCAAATTTTATTGACTTACAGTAACTTGAAATATTTACTGATTTATAGTAACTTTTGACAGTTTTTACTGACTTATACTATTTTCTAACAATTTTACTGACTTACAGTAACTTTTGACAATTTTTAATGATTTATAAGAAGTTTTGACAGTTTTTACTGACTTATGGGAACTTTTGACAGTTTTTACCGACTTACAGTAGCTTTTGACAGTTTTTACTGACTTACAGTAGCTTTTGACAGTTTTTACTGACTTACAGTAAGTTTTTACAGTTTTTATTTTCAGGCATTGCTCAGCGCCATCGTTGCCAGTGTGCTGTTTACTGATGCTCTGTCAGCTATGGTTACATATACTTGTTTTGCTATGGCAGCAGGCAAGAATTTGGGGGGAAAACTGACAACATTTATCATCTGAAGAGGCCTGATCATGTAGACGGCGAACAAAACAAGAAGAAAAAGAAGTAATTCTGCTTGTTCTGCTTAATATTACTTAAAATCACTTAATATTACTGCCTCCATGTCCTCCCCCTTCTTTCTCTTTCTCTTTCATAAACACGCAAACCCTCTCTCTCTCTCTCTCTCTCTCACTCTCTCACGCACGGACACACACACACACACACACACACACACAACACACACACACACACACACACAACACCGTATACACATACATACATACGTGATATATACGTACATATATACATACATGCATACATACATACATACTGCATACATCACATACATATATACATGCGTACGTACATACATACAGACACAACACATACAGACAGACACACATACGATACACATACATCATACATACATACATAACAGACGCGCGCACACACACACACACACAAAACACACACACACACACACACACACACACACACACACAACACACATACACACATACAGACGCACACACACACACACACACACAAACACACACACACACACGTGTTTGGAGATTATCTGGCAGACTCCCTGAGCCTGCGCAAAACTTGCACTCACAAAGGTCTCTAAATGGGAGAGGTGTGTGTGGGAGGGGGAGACCTACAACACACTGAGCTGACACCAATAGAATAATGGAAACATGAAGATGGGCGTCGAACTTATTATTCTTATGTTGCTAAACCCAGCCGACTGCGTAGAGCCATATCAGGGCTATAATCGTTTTAATGGACATACAGTGCTTTAACAGGAAGAAAAAGGAAAAGAAAATCTATGTACACATATCAATGCATTTGAGTACATAATCTACGAAGATGCCCCTGGCTTTCACCACTACGTCCAATTTACTGCACATGGGATTTAAAAAACATGCTTGAATACAAACTTAAACAT
>JAPXFY010000024.1:31650061-31657561 GCA_030674185.1 Monoplex corrugatus
CGGCCTGGTAGATTTGGAGTTTAGAATTTGTTTAACCCTTTGACTCCCGCACCCTATTCACCAACTGAAAAACTTAACCCTTTGACTCCCTCACCCTACTTCCAGGTTTCTGCAGGAAGCTGATGGATAGGGTGAGGGATTCTAAGGGTTAAATGTTTGCTTTGCTAGAATGGTTGACAATGTAGAAAGCTGATGGAGAGGATGCAGGAATCAAAGGGTTAAAATGGATTCATCGTACCTGGACAATTCCGTATGCGCTCCATCCAAATCTGCCAGCAATTATCTGGTAGACTCCCTGATCTTAAACAAAATCCAATGCGTTGAGCTGGCAAGGTCTTGAAACTGCAGGGAGGGGAGAGAAAGAGAAAGACAGAGAGAGACAGAGAGAGAGAAAGAGAGAAAAGAGAGATAGACAAAGAGGGACAAAGAGAGAGAGACTGCGAGAGAGACAGAGAGAGAGAGAGAGTGAGAGAGAGAGATAGAAAGAAAGAGAGAGAGAGAGAAACTGAGAGAGAAAGAAAGAGAGAGAGAAACTGAGAAAGAGAGAGAGAGAAAGCGAGCGAGAAAGAGAGAGACAGACAGAAAGAGACAGACAGAGACAGACAGAGAAGTGACTTATGAAACATTAAGCTGACACCATCAGAATGAAGGAAACTAACACGGTCTGGCTGGTCAGATTTTTACTGCTGCCGGCTGGGATTGAACTCGAGATATCAGATCTCAAGGTCTGGCTCTGTCAAAAGAACAGACAAGCAAGCGTTACAAAAACTGAAAAGGCAAGCTTTAGTTTCCACACAGATGTTTGGGTGTTTTGTTTCAGAACGGGCGAAAGTTGGTAGCTCACAGCGTTTGTCGCTGGTCTCCATTTCTCTGTCCATTTTTTTCCATTGCGGTAAATAAACTTCACACATACTACGCTGGTAATCTCTGAGTAGTGACAAAGATCTAGAAACACGATTACGTCTACTTCATACAGAACTTTCAGTATTTAAGCCGATACATTTCTGTATCTATTGTATCATGATGATGATCATGATGATGATGATGATGATGATGATGATGATGATGATGATGACGACGACGACGACGACGAGATGACGATGATGATGATGATGATGATGATGATGATGACAAATAATGATAATAATAATAACAATAATATAATAATGACATTCACGAGGCGCCAAATGTTGATTCATGAATCAACTTAAGGTGCACACTCTCATCATACACCAAAGCAATCATCAACAACGAAACCTCCAGGGCAAGTAGCTCACACAAACTCAGAGGTGATGGGAGGGGAAGATAGGAGAGGAGTGAGGTGTGTGACCCTTGACCCAAGCCGTCATCCCCCCACCTTCTGCCTCACACACATACCAGATGCTGAGCTTGGGTACACTCAAATATGTTGGGCAAATAACCCTTGACCCAAGTTGTGTCACACACACACTCTCTCTCTCATCACACACACACACACACACACACACACACACACACACACACACACACACACACACACACACACACACACACACACACACACACACACACACACACACTGTTCTTCTTTTTTCCAAGATTTCAGACAAGAAGGCTAACTGGCTTCAAGGGGAGGGACCTGGGAAATAAACATCTCTACTTTTCTGCCAGGGCAGCCGGGTGAATGCTCTGCTCTTCACGGTTTTCAACTGTCGTGGGATCTTTTAGCGCTCGCAGACCAGAAGGCACAAGGATCCGACTCGTTTTTCTGTCCCCTTCCGAAGAACTAAACGTTCAGTTCGATTTTCTGGTCGACCTGATGAGAAAAGTCGAGGCTTGAACAGGAAACAGACCCCGGAACATCGAGTTTAGGTCCTGGTAGGCGAACATCTAACTATTCTGCCACTGTCCTCCTCATTAGGCAAGATAAGTAACGGTTCTCCCGTAACTGTCATGTTGTAGAGGAGTGAGGTGTAGTGACCTCTGCTTTTATTGGACGCCCATCTCATCTACCCCCCAACCCTCCGTGGAGTTGCTGGGGGCTCTTTCAGTATAAACAGTATCCCAATATATATGTTTTGGTGTCCTTAGATGTGCTTAAATTTGCATTCAGGTGTGTTTTTTTTTAAACCCCCTGTGCAATAAATTGGACGGAGTGGTCAACGCCCGGGGCATGTCCTCAGATTATGTGCACGCATGCATTGATATTTGCACTTATTTTTCTTTTCGTTTTTTTTTTTTTTTCTTGTTGAAGTTTTGTATGTTTTGAAGAGGTTATAGCTGTGATATGCCTCTATGCAGTTGCATGGGCTTTAAACAACAATAACAATAACAATGGGCTTTAAACAACAATAACAATAACAATGGGCTTTAAACAACAATAACAATAACAATGGGCTTTAAACAACAACAACAATAACAATGGGCTTTAAACAACAATAACAATAACAATGGGCTTTAAACAACAATAACAATAACAATCTTTTCTTTCTTGCTGATTTACCTTCCTTAACTTTGAACATGGTCAAAGCTGGGTAAACTGGAGGCCGCGTGCATAAATCTCTTTTTCGGCGCTGATCTGACCCTGTGCAAACCCCTGCAGTCATACTGGAGATTGGGAGCTGTATCTTGCATGCCAATCAGGCCTTTTTATCATATATGACAGACAAAAACAACATTGCTGACTATCTGCACAATGCCTCATCTCACACTAACCCTAAGTGCCTCACAAAACTATAAGTGAAAGAGACAGACACACGTAAAACAAATACAGACGCGGTAGTCATGTAGGTAAACGCCAGCTGGGTTAGTCCACTTAGACGGAACACCTTCACGTCATGGGAAAAAGGTGGAGATTTTTCCGATTTGCCAGGTCAACATGCGTGCAAACCTTAACCCCCCTTCGTGCAT
The DNA here is from genome assembly GCA_030674185.1 of Monoplex corrugatus. NCBI lineage: Eukaryota > Metazoa > Mollusca > Gastropoda > Littorinimorpha > Ranellidae > Monoplex > Monoplex corrugatus. Next base: position 31,652,951 of record JAPXFY010000024.1, read on the forward strand.
ATATGCATAAAGAAGATCAAATATGTACATTAAATTAATGATCCTGTATGTTATGTCGCTGTCCAGCGGCTTACAGAAACTTGAAAACACCCAGCAAGCTCACCTACCAGAGGCAGAATATACGGACTGCCCAACATACCGCCTTCACACGTGGGCAAAACAACGTGTATATACGCATCCGAGAAACATCGGGTACGCTGTGGAAGTAAGCTTAATTAATGCACACACGTACACACAGACACAAGCACAGGCACACAGACAGACAGACACACACCACATACACAAATAACCCCAACTCACAGATACAGACACACAACAAATGTACCCGAACACACACACACACACACACACACACACACACACACACACACACACACACACACACACACACACACACACACACACACACACACACACCATGCATCACGCCTTAGGATCGAGACATGAACACGACTGATCAATCAGCCACTTTCTCGTTCTGCCCGTAAAGACATACCTTCATAACAACTTTGTTGCTGTTCCTGCTTAAAGCCAGAGCAAGAAATGACAAACACTGTTCTCTTCTTTCTTTTTCTCTTTCTGTTTGTTGTTGCTATTGTTGTTGTTGTCCCATTTCCGCGCCATTTCTCTGGTCACATACGGATGATGTATGACGATGGGAATGATAAACAACAACAACAACAACAACAACAACAAAAACATGATGCTATGGAGTTCCAGTTTGGACCGAGACTGCGTGACGGGACAGTATTCTACGCTTTCTCTCATAACATATGCTGGCGTCAACCAGGCCTGAGATATGCAGACATCTGCAATGTTCGTCAGTAAATATGAGCAACAACCTCAATGACGTCAAGGGATGAGACTCGACTGTTTGGTCCTAGTCTTCCCAAAGAGCCCATAGCACGCCCAACTCTGGGTAGGAGCCATCATCATCATCATTCTCCTGCCCGTGATGGGCGTAGAGGAGAGATGAGAGACACTCTTGAAGCCAGCCGTCGCCAACCGGTCCTGTCCTCCGCCTGTCGCACCAGCGTGGGGCCATCCAACCTGGTCCATTCTTTGATGTTGTCCATCCAGCATTTGGCTTGTCGTCCCCTTCGTCTGCCGCCTCCCAGTGTACCCTGGAGGACCGTTTTGGGCAGTGAGTTGTGGCGTGTGACATGCCCGAACCACGACAGCTTCCTGTTCTTGACTGTTGCCAGGAGGGGTTCTTGTGGGCCTGCGAGTGTTGTTATTTGGCTCCACACAAAGTCGTTTGTCTTCCGATCTTGCCAAGAGATCCCGAGCAAGCGCCTGAAGCATTTAGTTTCAAACGTCTGGATTCTCTTGGTGGTCTCTGCTGTCATGGTCCAGCTCTCGCATCCATACAGCAGGATGGGGAGCACCAGGGACTTGTACAGCTTCATCTTCGATGGAAAGCCGATCTCTCTGTTCTTCCAGATCTTGTTTAGCTTTACCATTGCTGCTGTTGCGATCGCTAGTCTGGTCTTGATTTCTGTTGTAGAGCGACCGTCTTTGGTGAGAGTGGCGCCAAGGTATTTGAAAACGTCCACTTCTTCAAGCTGTTGCCCGTTCATGTAGATTTCAGCATGGGTGTTGGTTGTGCTGTTGACCAGGACTTTGCTTTTTTCTGTGCTCACTTCCATTCCGTGTGCACCTGCACTTTCTTCCAGTCTCATGGTCAGGTCTTGTAGTTCTTCGTTGCTGCCTCCCATCAGGTCGATGTCATCTGCGAACCTCAGGTTGTTGATGGTTCTTCCTCCGATGGAGACAGTGGAGTGGAAGTCATGGAGGGCTTCACGCATGATGTTCTCCAGGAAGAGATTGAACAGCACAGGAGAGAGTAGGCAGCCTTGACGGACTCCAACTGTGGTCTTGAAGTAGTCCCCTATCTGGTTGTTGAGGAGAACTGCGCTGCTGGCAGTGTTATACAGCGCCTGGATGGTTTGGACGAGACCTTCCTCTATGCCAAACTTTCTTAGCACCTGCCACAAACCCTTATGCCACACCCTGTCGAATGCTTTTTTAAAGTCTATGAAGTTGTGGAACAGGTCTCTCTGATGCTGCAGATGTTTCTCCATCATTATCCGGCAGGTGAAGATCTGTTCTACTGTGCTTCTGCCCGCCCTAAATCCAGTTTGTTCTTCCGCAAGGTGTTCTTCCGCTTCTTTCTTCAGTCGATTCAATATGACTCTGAGCATGATCTTGCTGGTGTGGCTAATGAGACTTATTGTTCTGTAGTTCTGGCATTGGCGCATATTTCCCTTTTTGGGCAGGGGGATGATGAGTGATTGAGTCCATTCTGTGGGCCACTGTTTTGTCTCCCAGATCTTCTGACAAATCGATGTTACACGAGTGACCAAATCATTCCCTCCATGTTTGAGCAGCTCTGCTGGGATATTGTCTGCTCCAGGTGATTTCCCTGCTGGTAGGCTGCGGATGGCTTCTTCCACTTCTTCTCTCATCACTGGTAGCGGTGAGGATTCCCTCAATGGTGTTGAGTCCCCCTGAAACAAACTGTCATCTGGCTGTATTGGGTAGTTGTATAGTTCTTGGCAGTACTGCGTCCATCTGTTCAGAACAGCGGAGCTTTCTGTCAGCAGCTCGCCTGAGGTATCCTCGATGACTGACGATCTGTTTTGCTGCGTCTTGGTAAGGTTTTTCAGTGTGGTGAAGGCATGTTTGCTGATTCCTTTTTTCATGCCTTTCTCGATGTTCTCACACTTGTTGTTGATCCATTGTTCTTTGGCTTCAATCATTTTCTTCTTTACAAGGTTGTTGGTTTTACGATACTGGTAGGAGCCAGTTAGAGCCAAAAATCACCACAATGATTTTGAAGGGACTAATGGGGATTCGAACCCACAACCTTCCAGTCGGCGCTAACCACTACACCAAGGCGAGACACCTGCGGTGTTAGTCAGTAAATTTGAGCGACACTCTCAATAACGCATCAATGAAGTGGATGAAACTAGACTGTGTGGTTCGTCTTCCCAAGGAATTCCCATAAGCACTCAACTCTGCGTAGGAGCTGGATGGAGCCGAAAAATCCCACAACAATTTTGAAAAGAATCATGGGATTCGAACCCGCAACCTTCCAGCCATTGGTTCGTTGCGCTAACCACTGAACCTTGGCGGCCGTACAACAAGCGTTCATTGTGTTGAGGTCCCAGGCGGCCAGTTAAGTACAGTAGGAAAGATGGAGAAGCAGGCCTGTGGTCTCGTTTGTCTCATATCTCTTTCTGTCTGCAGGTCAGACATCGTTAAAATGCTGTTCTCACTGACCCTTGTCATGCCCCCGGGTTGACCTTACAGAGTGAAGGTAAAAGGTCAAAGCTTGTCCCGTAACCTCACACCGAGGCCAGTAGGAAGGGTCCATTCTTCTCCCTCGTTGTTTAAATCTCCTTCACTTTTTTCGTATTGGCCTCTCTCTCTCTCTCTCTCTCTCTCTCTCTCTCTCTCTCTCTCTCTCTCTCTCTCTCTCTCTCCTCTTTCTCTCTCTCTCTCTCTCTCTCTCTCTCTCTCTCTCTCGCGAACACACACACACACACACAAACACACACGCACAAACACATACACACACACACACACGCACAAACACACACAGATACACACACACACACATTCTCTTCTCTCTCTCTCTCTCTCTCTCCACACACACACACACACACACACACACACACACACACACACACACACACACACACACATTCTACACACTTGATCTACGCCCATGTAGTTATCGGCACAAGTATATCATGTTGATGGTTGTGCTTGTTAGTTGCGAATTACAGCTTAACTTTGTGAGTGAGTGAGTGAGTGAGTGAGTGAGTGAGTGAGTCTCTCTCTCACACACTCTCTCTCTATCTATCTATCTACGTATGTGTGTGTGTGTGCGTGTGTCTCTGCTTTTCTCTCTCTCCGTATGCGTGTGTGTGCGTGTGTGCGTGTTTCTCTCTCTCTCTCTCTCTCTCTCTCTCTCTCTCTCTCTCTCTCTCTCTTTCTCTCTCTCTCTCTATCTATCTATCTATCTTCCTTTCTCTCCCTTTCTCCTCAGATACCACCTTTGTCATCAAAATTGCCCGTTTCTCAGTTCAAAGGCTGTGGCTTTCAAGAAAAAGAAAACGTACTGTGCCGGTAGTTTTCACGACGGGGGAGCAATAGGAACAAAGTGCACTGCAAGTAAACAACACTTCGTGGTAATGACCATCATTTAACAAACTTGATGAAAACACTTTGAAACATCGAGAAGAGAGAGGAGCGAGGGGAGTGCCTTCTCTTCCCTTTAACCCGTTGACTCCCGCTTCAAAAACTTAACCCTTTGGCTCCCTCACCTCAGGAAGCTGGTCGATAGGGTGAGGGAGTCAAAGGGTTACGTTTTTGCTTTCTTATCACTGATTACGATGTAGGAAGCCGTGGATAGGGTGAAGGAGTCAAAGGGTTAAGTTTTTGCTTTGCTGACACTGATCATGATGCCAGTGGATAGGGTGAGGGAGTCAGAGGGTTAACTCTGTGAAGAGTCATTGGAGAGGCGCGCAAAAGAACTGTTCACCAGACCCTTCCAGCTCTGTCGGTTGTGTGCCAAAATCTGGGTCTTTGCCAATGGTTTCT
>JAPXFY010000024.1:31662561-31670061 GCA_030674185.1 Monoplex corrugatus
AGCAGGTGGTCCTGATTAAGCGCTGCGCCGGCCACAACGGGCTCAACGCCCATATGAACCACAAGTTCCAACTGACACCATCACCAGTCTTAACACATATCGCAGCATGTCGCCTGTACATCTAGCAGAGCAACGAGAGACATGGCCGACTACAAAACTCCTTTGACCACCAAGCTCCGTGGAAGCCGGCAAGTACTAAAAACAAACAAACAAAAAAACATCACCACCACTACCACCATCACTACCACTACCACCACCACTACACCACCACACCTACACATCACCACATCCATCACCACACACCACTACCCACCACACCACTACCAACACCACCAACACCATCACAATCATCATAACCAACACCATCAACACTAAAAACAAAAACATCACCACCACCATCACCACCACCACCATCACCACCATCACTACCACCACCATCACACACCACCATCACTATCACCACCACCACCGCCACCACCACCATCATCATCACCACCACCAACAGCAACAACAACAAACCTGGCAACATCATCGCTAGATGTGGTCTGACCATGGAAAAGACGAACACGAAAGAAGGACTAGAATGATACAGGTGTAACACCATTTTACCTGAAGATACCTGGGCTGTTTCAGGATGGAGTTTTGTTTTAAAAAAAGGTGAACGCAGGGTGCTGTAGACAAGTAGGTAATGGTGTTGGACTGGTTAACAACACTTATGCATTAATGACAACTGTCGTTGTTCAGAGACGCCCTTATCTTTACAAATAAACATATATCTGTATGTATATAAACATCTAGAGTGATCATGACATAAACCATAAGCCTGTGCATAAATCCAATACTACCCCCCATGGGGAAAACGGGGGCTCTTTCAGTATAAATAGTATCCCCACCTTCTGGAAATTCTGTGCCAGAAATTTCCTCTTTTCTGTCACTAGCTTTGTTTCTGCCTTATTCCTTTGCTTTCTGTTATTTCTTCCTATTATTTCCTGCCTTGCTGGTCCATTCACCTGTATGTGTTCGATAAAGTCTTACATACTTTCTCTTAGGATTGACAATTGGGTACATGTGTTAAGTGCATTTTTGGCTCTAGGGAGGTGAGATATGCGGAAGCAATTTAAGGTAATTTAGGCCCGTTTTTACATATGTCTTAGTGTCCTTATTTATGTTTAAATTTGTATTCCGGTTTGGTTTTTTTAAATCCCCATATGCGCGTCAGAGGCGGAGCCCACGAGCTCAGAGTTACCAGCATGACACTTTTAGCTATATAAGTTTGATTGGACTGTGTTCAAGAGGACTCCATCGCACCCAGACAATTCCATATGCGCTCCACCCACATCTGCCGATGATTATCTGGCATGCTCGCTAAGCCTGCGCACAACTCTACGCGCTGGCACAGTCTTGAAATAGGAGAGTGGGAAGTTTAGAAGACGTACCTATGAGGCGCTTATCTGACACCACCAGAATGATGGAAACTTTACGATGGGCAGCTAACAGGCCAGGTTTCAATGTAGCCGGCTGGGATTGAACTCCAGATATCAGATCGTGAATCCACGGCATTATCAACAGAACCAACCGGCCCACGGTCTAAGCCACGGGTAACTACTTGGCCTTTAACATGGAGATGTTGTACAGGTCTATATCTTTTCTGGGTTTTTTTTTCCTTTACTTGTACTGTGGAAGTTCTCCCGCACCCAACACATACGTCTTGCACATAAAGGTGTAAAGCTGCACACACATATTACTGCTATCTGCGTATGATTTACCTCCGAAGCTTGTTGTTCAAAAGCCCTCTTCACAGCTTGTGATAAGGGGGAAATACCCAGCGCCACTTTAACGGTTTTGATGCCCAGGTTCCAATATCAAAGTGTGTGCCAAAAAATTGGGCCTAGTCGTTCGTCTAAGCTATGTTTTTATTTATATTTATTTCTGTACTTGCCAGTTTATTCATTTACTGATTTACAGGATTACTGTCTATTTATTTATTTAGTTATTGAATTGTCTAGTTATAAATGAATGAAACAACTAATGAATTAAAGGTCGAAAGTATGAGTACTTTCCCTTGAAGATCAATCGGCCGTTTCAACATGGATTTTAACCGAGTTTTGGCGCAAATGTTTATCACGATGATGAGATTTCAGTCTGGTCTGTTTAAACGGGGCCGATTTGAAAAAAAATCAAACCACCCAAAACAAAAAGAACAACAAGAATAAAAAAAACAACATCATTAACAACATCAGTAACAGTAACAACACCACCAACAACAACAACATCAACAACAACACCACCAACAACAACATCAACAACATGTGGTTTGTACATTCAACCAATGGAGACTGACATTTTTACTACCGTTTTCCTCATAACCTGGCGCACGGGCAAAATAAAGATAAATCTTTCCCCGGAAACTGAGGGATCCATGAAGAGGGAGATAGGCCACTCTAACTTCTGTTTTCTATTATTGGTTTTTATTTTTTTTATTCATTTTCGTTTTTCCTACCCTATCTTCTGCATCACTACTGTTGACTAACGACATTTATTTCAGTTTTCCCAACACATTCCAAATGCACCAGAGCTAAAGTTATAATGAGACCAGGGCACGTACAGCCACGGAACTGGAAAGGGGAGGGGGGCGGGGGGAGGGGTTCACATTGCTACGGCGGTCAGAATGGGGATGATATATGATGATAAGATGTTATGGAGTTCCATTTAGGACTGAAATTGCGGGATAGGGCTGTATTCCACGCTTATTTTCGTAGTATATCTCGGCGTCAACCAGGCTAGGGAGATACAGACACCTGCGATGTTGGTCACGAACTTTTGAGTGACGTATCCCTAGAAGTGGACGGCACAGGACTTTGGAGTCCCAGCATTCCCAGCGAGCCTATAGCATGCTCAGTTTTGGGTTGGAGCCGGCCAGGACCGTCAAAATCCCACAATACTGTTTTGGACTGATGAGGCTTCGAACTCACGACCTTCCAGTCACCAGTCCGTTGTCTTAACAGCTTGGCCACGTCGACTGGTAAGACATCTGACATGTTTTCAAAGCCAACATTTTGAAAGACGTGCCAATCTTCTCTTTCCTGCTAATGATTAATTTTATAACTTCTTTGACATCGTATATGTTATGGTTGATCTGTTTTCCGTCATAGCGTAAAAATTAACGACTTACATCCTTCCCTTATCTGTTTTTAACGCTTCCTTTACTTTCTTCTTTTTCATCATTTCGTAAATATTTATGGTATATGTGTAGCGTTGCAAGGACTAGCTGTACGACAAGTCAGGTGAGACCTAATGCAACTACCCTTGAATAATAAAGTGTTCTGGAGTTTGACGTATGAAGTCTGAAATTTGTTACTTTATCTTTATCGTCCGTAAGAGGGGCAGGTATCTGTTTACAGCTGGTCAGAATGGAGCAGTGTGCACAAGTGACAGGACCAACCCGGTAACCGCCCATCCATTTTGCAACCACGCTCGACAACACTTATCCTCAGTTTGCAGGCCTAGATGCAAATGCGTGAATACACGTGCTTTGTGTCAACACTGACACGTATACCTGTGCTAGAAAATTGGATTTCGTTTGAAAGAGATTCACCACATTGGGACAATTCCATACGCGCTCCAACCAAATCTGCTAGTAAATATCAGGCAGATTCCAAAACCTGCGCAAAACTATGCACTCACTGGTAAAGTGAAATGGGGAAATGGAGAGGTATGTACATGAAACAAAAACAAGCAACAAACAAACAACCAACACCCCAAAAGAAAGAAAGTAACAAGAAAGGAAAGAAGGAAAAAGAAAGAACCAAAGGAACGGGAAAGGAAGAAAGAAAGAAAGGAAGGGCGGAAAAAAAGAAAGAAAGGCAGAAAGGAAGGAAGAATGAGAGAAAGAAAGCAAGAAAGGAAGAGAGAAAGGAAGAAAGGAAGGAAGAATGAGAGAAAGAAAGCAAGAAAGGAAGAGAGAAAGGAAGAAAGGAAGGAAGGAAAGAAAGACACAAACAAACAAACAACAACAAGAAGAAAGCCTCAGACCAACAATATCATAGGAAGGATTAACATGTACAGCGAACAGACCAACTCTTATTCTGTAGGCAGGGCGTGAACTCGAGCATCAGATCTTATGTTCACGGCTCTATGTCTTGAGCCAACCAACCCACTGAAGCTCTCTGAATCCAACGTCATACTTTTCAGGATCATACAAACACAGACGAGTAGCTTTTAATGAATATGTAATGCGGAGACTACACACACATCAAGATGTTATCGTTTACTGTAATCCACACATAGGAGACTGTATGGCTGGGATCTGCTCCTGCTCCTACAGAACTTGGGGAGTGGGGTAGGAGGGGGTAAAAGAAGGAGTGAGACAGACTGAGGAGTACTGTAATATAGATGTTTTGCGTTCTGTAGGTATATGTTCTGTTTGGTTCAGAACCGTTCAACTTCAATCCATTTACCTGGGATTCACCATTAGAAATAAAGGATCCAAACCGAAATCCTCTCTATAGCTCTGTCCAGGCTGAGACCTGTATGGAAAGACAAGAGCATCTCTATGAAACACAAGATTATTATTATTATTATTATTATTATGAACATTTAGTACGCCTAATCAAATTAATGCCCTAGGCGTTTACAATGGCAAAACATATAACCAGAATCACAAGCACACACACACACGCCCACAGAAGCACCCACACACAAACAAACACACACACACACACACAAACACACACACAGCATGACATGCAAATACAATGACACATTGACACTAAGACACTATAATGTCACCATTACATTACATGGGGGGAAGGGGCAGAGATTACCAGTTTTGGGAAACAGGTGAGTTTTGAGGGAGCGTTTGAATGTGGACAGAGAGGGTGAGTATCTAAGAGAGCGAGGTAACTGATTCCAGATGGTTGGAGCTTGATAGGAAAAAGAACGCTGCCCAAACCTTTTAGTGCGGGTCAGGTCAGGTCCTTTCGAGCAATGGCTTATTCCATCCTTCTGCATGCAGGCGAGACGTGGACCCTGATAGCGGATTTAGAAAGACGAATCCAAACCACTGAAATGAGGTGTTATCGCAAGATTCCAGACATCAGATACACTGATCATATCACCAATAAACAAGAACGCCAAACCATCAAGCAGCACACTGGACCATTGCTGACATCAGTTAAGAAAAGAAACTACACTGGTATGGCCATGTAACAAGATCCTATGGCCTTGCTCAATCAATCCTCCGTGGAACTGTTGAGGGAAGGACACGGAGGGAAAGACAAAAAAGGGGAAAAAACCCAACCGGAACCATTTGCAGAGTCCTAGGCCTTGGCACACAGCCGACAAACCTGTAGGAATTTGACGAACAGCTCTTTAGCGCAGCACCGCAATGACTCTTTAATGAGTTAAGGATGGAGAAGAAGTAGCGTAAAGAACCCCCAACTAACAAACAAACAATCAAACCACCGTTTATAAGTATGTGACTGAAACAACAGGACCAGCAGTAGACTGTATAACCAGATGAAGTTTGGAAGTTTGTTCAGTACATGTTCACCCGAACAATTCCTTCTCCGCTCCACCCACACATACCAGCAGTGACATGGCAGACTCCTTCAGCCTGCGCAAAACCCTATGCGCTGACAAAGTCTTGAAATGGGGGAAGGGAACAGGATCTATCAAACACCGACACCACCAGAATGTTTGGAGCATTAAGTTAAGATGGGCAAGACAACTTTTGTGTTAACAAGACAACTTTTGTGTTATGGGATGGGACTGAACTCGAGACTATAGATCTTCTGTCTATGGCTCTATCAAAAGACCCCAACTTCAGTTCAGTTCACTTTACGTATATCCCAGCCGACTACTTAAGCCATATCAGGGCCAATACCACGTCAAAAACGACAACCAGGTTAAGATAAAAGACAACAGTTAACAAAATAACCATGCTCAGCGTTAACCTTGCGAGTCTAAAATGCAGTTGAAGAAAACAGACGTAAAATCATATTAGATGAAATCTATTGATCTCTTGTAAAAACTGGAAAATTGTATCAGGAAGGACGTCTCGGGAGAGGTTCTGTAAGGAGTCCGCCGTGTAGTGTTTATGTCTCACATCGTACAATCCCAGCAATCAAGGAGGAGGTGTCTGATGTTCAAAAGACCCCAACTAGGGACAAAACACCCACCTCAGATGACAGAAACCTAAATTTGATTGGCTGGATAGGGTCAGACGACAGAAACCTAAATTTGATTGGCTGGACAGGGTCAGACGACAAAAACCTAAATTTGATTGGCTGGACAGGGTCAGATGACATAAACCTAAATTTGATTGGCTGGATAGGGTCAGACGACAAAAACCTAAATTTGGTTGGCTGGATAGGGTCAGACGACAGAAACCTAAATTTGATTGGCTGGATAGGGTCAGATGACAGAAACCTAAATTTGATTGGCTGGATAGGGTCAGACGACAAAAACCTAAATTTGATTGGCTGGATAGGGTCAGATGACAAAAACCTAAATTTGATTGGCTGGACAGGGTCAGACGACAAAAACCTAAATTTGATTGGCTGGATAGGGTCAGACGACAGAAACCTAAATTTGATTGGCTGGACAGGGTCAGACGACAAAAACCTAAATTTGATTGGCTGGATAGGGTCAGACGACAGAAACCTAAATTTGGTTGGCTGGATAGGGTCAGATGACAGAAACCTAAATTTGATTGGCTGGATGGGTCAGATGACAAAAACCTAACTTTGATTGGCTGGACAGGGTCAGATGACAGAAACCTAACTTTGATTGGCTGGATAGGGTCAGATGACAGAAACCTAACTTTGATTGGCTGGACAGGGTCAGATGACAGAAACCTAACTTTGATTGGCTGGATAGGGTCAGATGACAAAACCTAAATTTGATTGGCTGGATGGGGTCAGATGACAAAAACCTAAATTTGATTGGCTGGATAGGGTCAGATGACAGAAACCTAAACTTTGATTGGCTGGATAGGGTCAGATGACAGAAACCTAACTTTGATTGGCTGGATAGGGTCAGACGACAAAAACCTAACTTTGATTGGCTGGATAGGGTCAGATGACAGAAACCTAAATTTGATTGGCTGGATAGGGTCAGATGACAAAAACCTAAATTTGATTGGCTGGATAGGGTCAGATGACAAAAACCTAAATTTGATTGGCTGGATAGGGTCAGATGACAAAAACCTAAATTTGATTGGCTGGATAGGGTCAGATGACAAAAACCTAAATTTGATTGGCTGGATAGGGTCAGATGACAGAAACCTAACTTTGATTGGCTGGATAGGGTCAGACGACAAAAACCTAAATTTGATTGGCTGGACAGGGTCAGATGACAGAAACCTAACTTTGATTGGCTGGACAGGGTCAGATGACAGAAACCTAACTTTGATTGGCTGGATAGGGTCAGATGACAGAAACCTAACTTTGATTGGCTGGACAGGGTCAGATGACAGAAACCTAACTTTGATTGGCTGGA
>JAPXFY010000024.1:31687561-31710061 GCA_030674185.1 Monoplex corrugatus
GAAACTGTTCTATAATTAACAGCATCTATATGTAGCGAGGTTTTGAAATGTTTGAACCATGTATCAAGTGGGATATCAATTCTTGGCTGCTTTCGTTTTAATGAGATTTTCTGAACAGCATCATAAAATTCCCGCAAACTGTTTATTGATGTTGAAAGTTTATCCAGAAATACTTTATCAAACTGTACACTGTAAAAATGTGTGTAAAAACATCTTGGTCAAAAAGTGATACTGCTCTGAACTTAATAGATATAGGGATGTAAATGATGCTCAGACAGAGACAGACAGACAGAGACAGAGATAGAGACAGAAACAGAGAGACAGACAGAGTGAGTGAGTAAGAAAATGACAGACAGACAGACAGACAGAGACAGAAACAGAAACAGAAAGGTAGAGAGAGACATACACACACACAGACAGAGACAGAGAACAGAAAGGTAGAGAGACACACAAACAGACTGAGACAGAGAACAGAGAGAAAGAAAGAGAGAGAAGAGAGAGAAGAGAGAAGAGAGAGAGAGAAGAGAAAGAAGAGAAGAAAAGAAAGAGAAACAGACAGACAGAGACAGACATAGAAGAGAGAGAAGAGAAGAGAGAAGAGAGAGAGAGACAATCAGACAGACAGACAAAGACAGAGAGACTGAGAGAGTGACAGAGAGACAGACAGACAGACAGAGGGGGTAATGACAGAGAAAGAGTGAGACAGAAGAGAGAGAGAAGAGAAGAGAGAGGGGGGTGGAGAAAGAGAAGAAAGAAAGAAAAGAAAGAAAGAAAGAAAAGAAAGAAAGAAGAAGAAGACAGAGAGACAGAGAGAGAGGCAGGCAGAAAGACAGAGAGGCAGAGACATACGGAGAGACAGACAGAAATACAGCGTAGAGGGGCGAAAACAAACAAGCAAGTTTATGATATATTAAACAAAAGCAGCTTCGAAAGCTTGAAAAGTTTGGGGTGTTGTTTTTTTTTCGTGTTTTTGCATAACTCGCCTTTGAGAAAGAGAAATAGTGGGCGCGAATGCGCACACACACAAACGCATACACGTACAGAGAGAGAGAGAGAGAGAGAGAGAGAGAGAGAGAGAAGAGAGAGAGAGAGAGAGAGGAGGGAGAGATGGGGAGGACAAAAAGAGGGAATGTCTGCATAGCTTCAATTTGCACGCACATTGAACAAACATAATGTTGCTATTCAGTGCGCATTTCCATTCTGCCGAGATAAGTATGGGGTTACTCTCATTCTTTGCTGTGACGTGATTACAAGATACAAATCACAACACACACACACACACACACACACACACCACATACACACACACACACACACACACACACACACACACACACACACACACACACACACACACACACACACACACACCACACAGAGTAGCAAGAAACTCTGAAGGGAGCCGGACAGCAGAAGGTCCTCAGAGGAGAAACCCCGTCAAGTAAGTGTTTCGGCCCTTAACTCCTGACGCACTTAGGGGCCGGGCCGCATCCAGGGCATGTCTCATACATAATATATGTATGTGTTTTATATCTGTATCTATCTACACACACACACACACACACACACACACACACACACACACACACACACACACACACACACACACACACACACACACACACACACACACACACACACACCACACATGTATTATCTACATTTCTCTCTATGTATCAGTTTAAATAGAAAGGCAAACAGATAGATAGATAGACAGACAGATAGATAGCTAGACTAATAGACAGACAGATAGAGAGATAGATACATACGTACATACAATACGTACATACATACGTACATACATTGATTGATATACAGACAGGTAGATAGATAGATAGACAGATAGATAGATAGATACGAAGATAGATAGATAGATAGATAGATAGATAGATAGATAGATAACAGATAGATAGACAGACAGACAGTCAGACAGATAGATAGATAGACAGATAGATAGATAGATAGATAGACAGATAGATAGATAGATGGATAGATAGAGAGAGAGAGATAGAGAGACAGATAGACAGACAGACAGACAGATAGATAGATAGATAGATAGATAGATAGATAGATAGATAGATAGATAGATAGATAGACAGACAGACAGACAGAAGATATCATGACGATGTGCTTTTACGAGAAACGAAGAAGTCTTTCGCTTCACAAGGAACAAATGTCGTTCATCCCCATACTGTTCTACTACTACTACTTTTACCTTTCCTGTATAAGAATACTTCACTGTGATGATTTGGCGGTTTCTGATTTGACGATTTCTGTGTTGGGAACTCATTGATTGCCATGGCTATCACCTGTCTGGTTAGAATGACCAAATAGGAAGCGAGAGCTCCCAGCTTTGACCTGGGATTTCTTTTCGGGGTGAAATGCATCTTTAAAGAGATTAGGCGCATCAGTATCATCATCAACAATATTACTAATACTGTTAACAATTATAATTCTTCTTTTTCTTCTTCTTTTTATTATTACTATCATTAATGTGATATGTTCTCGGCGTTAATATTCTGGAGAAGAGACAATCAGTTGCGGTGTAGTGTCTTCTTTTTGTTTTGTTTTTGTTTTTTGTTCTGTGAGTAGCTTGTCGGGCTTCCTGCCTCAAAATTGTAACTGTGTAGGAAAGAACTTGAACACATATAGATAAAGCCACCACAAAGCTGGATAACTCTTCTTCGCACATACGAAAGATCTCTCACATATGGCTCTGACTGAGTCTTTCGTCAATGGAAAAGAAGAACATCGGGAAAAAGAATTATGGAGTCTAAAAGGTTATAAAATCTAGGATGATAGCTGTTCTCTTTTGAACCCTCTTTGTTCTTGAAACAGTGAATAATTACAGATAAACATACAGATAAACCAACATAAACAAACATCACAAGAGCAGTTAAGGTGTAGCAGACCACAGACATCTGAGTGATAAAAATGTGAACAACATCCCACCTCAAACAAGCGGATACGGAAAACTATATTCAACCAAAACCATCAACATCAATGAGAGTACAGATAAAAGAACATACACGGGAAAATGAGTAAACGCATTATCAGTTCGTGGATTGCTAAAACAGTACAAACGCGCGCGCGCGCGCGCGCACACACACACACACACACACACACACACACACACACACACACACACACACACACACACACACACACACATTCCACACACAGACTTATCATGCTATCATTCAGGATTTGGAGTTTGTTCAAACGGGATTCATCGCAATAAGACAATTCCATATGCGCTCCACCCAAATCTGCTGATGATTACTTGGCAGAATCCCTGAGCGTGTGCAAAACCATATGCGCTAGCAAGGCCTTAAAAATGAGGCGGGGGAGGGGGGTGGGGGGGCGGAGGACGTAAGAAACAGAAGGGTGACACCATCAGAATGACAGAAACAATACGATAGGCAGTGAACGGACCGGTTTTTAATGTTGCGGGCTGGGATTGAACTGGAGATGTCAGATCTTCAGTTCACGGTTCTATCAAAACAACTAACCAGCCCGTGCAGTTGGAAACACTATAAATTACTAGAATAGTCGAGTCAACAAATCAAGATATGACAGGCAAGGACTGCATACTGTCATAAAATCGGGGGTTGACAACCAGAACCAAGTATCTCTATTTTCTGATAGCTTACAGGAGACACTTTTGATTGGGTTTTCGGGGAGAGGATAAATCTACATTTTGACATACTGGTTTTAGTTTTTATCGATAACCGATCAAAAATCAATATGGCAAAAAAAGGCCCACCAAGTGAAAGATCACATCAAAAGCAACAATTCAGTATAAAAAAAGTGAAAATGACAAAATGTGAGATACTGTCAACCCTCGAAATATTCTTACATAGTGCTGTTCTAAATAGTCGAGTCAACAAATCAAGAAATGACTAGTAAGGACTGCATACTGTCATCATAAAATATTCTTATATAGTGCTATTCTCAATAGTCGAGTCAACAAATCAAGAAATGACTAGTAAGGACTGCATACTGTCATCATAAAATATTCTTATATAGTGCTATTCTCAATAGTCGAGTCAACAAATCAAGAAATGACTAGTAAGGACTGCATGCTGTCATTATAAAATATTCTTATATAGTGCTATTCTCAATAGTCGAGTCAACAAATCAAGAAATGACTAGTAAGGACTGCATGCTGTCATTATAAAATATTCTTATATAGTGCTATTCTCAATAGTCGAGTCAACAAATCAAGAAATGACTAGTAAGGACTGCATGCTGTCATTATAAAATATTCTTATATAGTGCTATTCTCCAGACTTATTTGAACAGACTGTGTATTACACATAATCAGATTTTGTTTTCTGTGGAGTAAGGAGAACTCCTACAGTCTAACCCCTGGTCCTCGTCCTGGTAGATAGTAACGGTGTAAAGTAGGGGATAGCTGGGTCTGGGGTTTGATTTTGATTTGGTTCAGATTTTACGTCAGCACCCACCTCAGGTAATATGGCCGACGGGGATAACCATTCCAGGGAAGTGGGGGAAGGGGGACTTATCTAACACTACACCTACACCACCAGGACAACAATGACATTAAGATAGAACAGCAAGAAGGCCAACTTTAATGTAGCACACCCCGGGATTCGAACCCACAACCATTAGCATGTGAATCCGACGCTCAACCAGCTGAGCTACTTAGGCCCGTCCCTGGGTCAGGGTGAAGTACAGTGTGGCTTTATGCCACTCAGGCGCTACGCTAGCCGTGAAGTGGGTTATCCTGAAACTCTGGTGAAGCTACGGCGGGCCTGGCAAGTTGGTAGTAATAATAATAATAATAATAATAATTACAATATTTATAAAGCGCAAAATCTTGATAAAATCAAATCTAAGCGCTGAAGCAGACACACACGCACGCACGCACGCACGCACGCACGCACACACGCACGCACACACACACACACACACACACACACGCGCGCGCGCGCGCGCGCATGGCTATAAATGGGAAGAAAGAATAAAAGCAATAAAAGCAAGAATAAAAGCAATGGAAAATTATAGAGAGCATAGCATATACAATTATATATTATATTATATAACCATGTGATTCCCCTCCGAGCGGAGACAGGCTGCAGAGGGGGGGGGGGGGGGTTGAGTGAGGTTAGGATTTTATGCGGAGGAGAAAAGGTGAGTTTTGAGAGCGGATTTGAAGGAGACAAAAGTAGGTTGCTGACGGACTGAGAGAGGAAGTTTGTTCCAGGAGAGTGGACCAGAAACAGAGAAGGCTCGTGGGCCATAGGTATTGAGCTTAGTGCGTGGAAAGCGAAAAGTCAGAGGATCGGAGGCAGAGCGGAGGGTACGTGAGGGAACATAGATCTCAAGTAGGCTTGACAGGTAATCGGGAGCTGCGTTATTGAGGCTTTTGTAGCACATGGTGTCTAGTTTGTACTGTATGCGCTTTGATACAGGGAGCCAGTGAAGTTGTGCCAGGAGAGGAGATATGTGGTCAGCTTTTTTCTTTTTGAGTACAAGGCGTCATTGTTTTGAATGCGCTGTAGGATGTGAATGGTGGAGGCAGGAAGACCAGACAGGAGTGAATTGCAAAAGTCAATGCGAGACATTATGAAGGAGAGAACGAGTTTTGCAGTTGTTTCGACAGAGAGATACTTCCTGATCAGCCTTATACGATGGAGATGATAGTAGCAAGATCTGGCAGTTTGAGAAACAAAGTTGTTCATGGAGAGGGTAGAGTCAATGCAGACACCAAGGTTTTTAGCTGAATCAGAAATTGGGACTGATGTGTTACATAATGGGAGAGAAAGTGGAGGCAGCTGAGAAAGTTTCTGACGGGTGCCAATGAGGATGGCTTCTGTCTTGTCGTCATTAAGCTGAAGTTTGTTGAACGTCATCCAGTTCTTAATGTCCGAGTAACACTCAGTGGTGCGAGTCAACAGGCGCTGTATATTAGTAGACTTCAACACGCTAATAGAAACAAAGAATATGATAATAAACGGACAGATCAAACGGAAAAACAACCCAGAAAACCAAAAGGACAACGAGACAGAACATACCAAGAGAAGTGAGATCAAGTCCCCCATCACAAAACTAAATTATGAAGTTAAACATGAAAAGAATTACTGACGAAAGCGTCAGGGCGGAAGTAATTTCAGACGTTGAAGAACCATACAAACATTTGCCAAATGAAGTTGGCCCGATACGAAAAGAATGGCACATTTTTAAAACAGACATTATGAGCAGTCCGAAAAGGAGATGTGGAACCAAAAACCGAGGACAAGGAAGAAAGAAAAAATGACTGCTTGGTGGAATGATTCGATCAAGGAAGTCTTAAAAGTCAAGAAGAAACTTTACAAAAAGTGGGTGAAAAAAAATTAGACTACATCGTCTACAGAAAAGTAAGAAGAAGAGAAGCAAAGAGAAAATCACAGCTGCCAAGGATGAAACTTGGAAGAATG
The DNA here is from genome assembly GCA_030674185.1 of Monoplex corrugatus. Lineage (NCBI taxonomy): Eukaryota > Metazoa > Mollusca > Gastropoda > Littorinimorpha > Ranellidae > Monoplex > Monoplex corrugatus. The sequence continues at coordinate 31,694,005 of JAPXFY010000024.1, forward strand.
ATGGCGAACATCTGACACAACTTTGTGGGCGGTCACCAAGAGAATTCTGTAAAAGTGTCAAAAGCATACGGCTGAGGGATGAGCCATTCAACCCAACCACCATTATAAACAATTAAAAAAGCCACTTTTCCACACAAACAAAATCAAAGAGAGATGGAAAGAATATTTCCAGGGCCTGTTGAACCCAACAGAGGAAGAAGAAAATGACGAATTATTTACGTCAAAACAATGTGATAAAGAGGAGCCTGTGATACTCAAGAGTGAAATCAAGGAAGCAAAAAGATTAAGCCCTACAGGTAAATCAGCCAGACCAGATCAAATAACATCTAAGTTATCAAAGCATGCAGAGAGACTGGTACAGCATGGCTACACAGGGTTTTCAATCAGGCATGGAAGGAAAGAAAATTCCCCGATGACTGGCAAAAAGCAGCTGACCGACGAAAAGCAACTGTCGTCCCTCTGTGGAAGAAAAAAGGAGAAAAGAGAGAGTGTAAGACATACCTGGGCATCTCGCTTCTCAGCTATTTAGGGAAAAATATATGCTAAAGTACTGGACCTGTCGTAGAACCCCAACTGAGTGAGGCACAGTTCGGAATTAGGAAAGGAAGAGGATGTCTAAAAAGACCACTGTATAATGCAAAAAACGAAACTTGGCATTTGTACACCAAGAGAGAGTCTTCGACAGAGTAGAGAGAAATACAACATAGTACCAAACAACAACAACAATAAAATGGTCAAGACATTCTTACAATTTCACTCACTACACAAAAAGTATTGCTGAAAATCCAAATTCAATGTTATTCAATGCAACTGTGACATTCAAGATGCATCGGGTAAAACACAACTTGACGTAAAGCAAGGACAATGTTACACGGTCAAAACAGTGAAAACAAAGTAAACATTAACACAAGTTTCAAAGAAAGTATTCACATATCTTCCAAAGAAAATGGTCTGATTTTAGACATTTTTTTGTTCCTTTGACCTTGACCTTGGCACGTCGTGTGTGTTTGTGTGGACAATTCCTAAGTCGGCCAATGACCTCTGACGAGCTGCCACAAAGGCTCAAAGCGAAGGTGGATCTGAGAACAACAACCTGGTTCTGTCCAACTCTGCTAATGCATTAATTACAGTACTGACCCACGGAAAGGTGTTCACTTGTGTAACCTACTTTTTTTCTTCGCTTTTAACATGACCAGATAATTGTTTCCTTGTACTCGTTTCCCTCTACTCATCACTTGTTTCATTTTGTCAGTTGGCTTGGTTGCTAAATTGTTTCTGTTGTTTGTGTTTTTCCTGCCTTCTGTTTCGTTTCACCTTCATTCCACTGTCCCTTCGCCACTAAACACTTGCTCTCCAACGCATCAACAAGTTCAAATTCGTTCAGTGTTTGTCCTGCTGTCACGGAATTCACACGGACTATATCTGGCCACCACGAGGCCACTCACAAAAAGAGGCTCTGCACTGCTTGCTTTCGTGGAGCTCAGTATTGCTTGTTCTGTTGTAATAAACGTAGAACATCCCAACTAATCCCCCTAATCGTTTAATCATTGGGCCATACTGAGTGTGCGGGGCACTTTGGCAAGGAGACTGCCACCGCTCCCTTTAACAACTGTCCCTCACGAGTCACCGACACCAAAGGGATAAACTCGATACTCACCCACATTGATACTTCCCGAGTTCGATATTCTCCTTGCTTGATACCTCCCTGCTTGATACTCTCCCTCCTTGATACTCTCCCTGTTCGATACTCTCCCTGCTTGATACTCTTTCTGCTTCATACTCTCCCTGCTTGGTACTCTCCCTGCTTGATACCCTTTCTGCTTGATACTCTCCTGCTGATCTCCTTGTGATACTCCCTGCTTGATACTCCCCTTGCTTATACTCTCCCTGCTCGATACTCTCCCTCTTGATACTCTCCCTGCTTGGTACTCCCTGCTTAATACTCTCCCTGCTCATACTCTCCCTGCTTCATACTCCCTTGCTTGATACTCCCCTGCTCGATACTCCCCCTGCTCGATATTCTTCCTGCTCGATAGTCTCCCTGCTTGAGACTCCCCTTTGTACTTCTGCTTGATACTCCCTGCTTGATACTCTCCCTGCTTGATACTCTCCCTGCTTGATACTCTCCCTGCTTGATACTCTCCCTGCTTGATACTACCCCTGCTTGATACTCCCTGCTTGATACTCTCCCTGCTTGATACTCCCCTGCTTGATACTACCCCTGCTTGATACTCCCTGCTTGATACTCTCCTGCTTGATACTCTCCATGCTTGATACTCTCCCTGCTTGATACTCCCCTGCTCGATACTTCCCTACTCCATACCCCGTTGATCGTACTCCCTCGCTCGTGCTCTCCTGATCCACACTCCCTGCTCCATACTTCCCTGCTCGATATCCCCCCTGCTCGATATTGCCCATTACCATACGGTAAGAAAACACTTCATCTTTAAAAATCTTTTTCTGTATAGACGTGAAAGAACAAAAGATCGTGACTTGTTCCTTGGTTGTATGTCGATCTGTATCCTCCTCCTCGCTTATGGCATGTGTGTGTGTGTGGTGCGCGCGCGCGTGTGTGCGTGCGTGCGTGGTGTGTGTGTGTGTGTGTGTGTGGTTGTGTGTGGTGTGTGGTGTGTGTGTATGTGTGTGGTGGTGCGTGGTGTGTGTGTGTGTGTGTGTGTGTGTGTGTGTGTGTGTGTGTGTGTTTGCGCGCGCCTTTGTGTGCGAGCGTGTTTATGTGTGGTTTTAGTCGTGATGCGTTGTGGGGGGGGGGAGTAATAGGCAGACAGAATATCGAACAAGGGACAGTATCAAGCAGGGGAGGATGGAGCAGAGGGATTATGGAACAGTTGGATTATGGAGCAGTGGGATTATGGAGCGGTGGGAGTATGGAGCGAGGGGGTATGGAGCAGGGGGGAGTATTTAGCAGGGGGGGGGAATATGGAGCAGGAGCAATATCAAGCATCGGGAGTACGGAGCAGGGGGAGTATGAAGAATGGGGAGTATGGAGAAAGGGGAGTATCAAGTAGGGCGAATATCGGTAAAGGGGAGTAAAGAGCAGGAGGGAGTATGGAGCAGGGGGAGTATGGAGAAAGGGGATATCAAGTAGGGCGAATATCGGTAAAGGGGAGTAAAGAGCAGGAGGGAGTATGGAGCAGGGGGAGTATGGAACAGGCGGAGTATGCAACACGGGGACTATCGAAGGGAAGTATCAAACAGGGGAAGTATCAAACAAGGGGAGCATGAGCAGAAAGAATATCGAGCACAGGCAGTATCGATACGCTCTCCATCAAAGACCCCAACTTGAATTTACTGCAGGCATAGTACGGGCAAAGAACCTCGAGTGTCACACTGAGTGTAGAACATGACATTTTTCCAAAACACTCCTACTACGATTATTGATGGTAAGAATAATCACAGTACTGATTCAATGAAGTTGACCTGTAGGCCGAGACTGTGTGCCAGGGTTGTACTTTTCACTTCTTTGCAGAATGTATCCTTTCATCCACCAGGCCCAACAGCACATGCGGTGCTGATCAGAAATTCTTAGCAACGCAATCAACAGCACGCCCGTGCCGTAAGCGGGACTCGAATATGTGGTCCCAGTATTCCTAATGATCCCATATCACCCTCAACAGTGGGTACAGCCAGCTAGGAACAACAATGAAAGCAATAAACACACGCGCGCGCGCGCGCGCACACACACACACACACACACAAACCCAAACGTAAGGAGGATTCGAACATCCAATCCTCTAGTTGTGTTAGTATTAAGCATGGCGATATGTTTCTCTTAAATTCATCCGTCCATTGCGAAACAGGAATTTGTTTGATGTCAGTCAATGTGTGTGTGTGTGTGTGTGTGTGTGTGTGTGTGTGTGTGTGTGTGTGTGTGTGTGTGTGTGTGTGTGTGTGTGTGTGTGTTGTAAATGTGTGTGTGCGTGTGCACGCTTGTGTGTACGCGTGTGTGCGCGAGTGTGTATGTACGTATATGTGTATAGCAAAGTTTGCGTCTGTAGGACTCTTACGAAAAACGGCTGTTGATATCTTTTGTACATCCTGAAGACTTGTTTATCTGTTTGTTTATCTAGCAAAAACATTTTTGTTTGCTTACTGAGCAAAACAGCAAAACACAGGACAAACAAGAACAACAACAACGAAAAAACTACCCCAAGTAAATACATAGACACCCAAGAACAAGAACCAAAACAAACTTTCATTTACGCAGGTAATGAAATTAGCAAAACACATGCATTCTTTCTCTTTTACGTCCAACCCTCATCCAAAGAGGGTCCATAGCATACACAACATCGACATTAAGAGAGAGGGGGAGAGGGCGGAGAGAGAGAGGGGAGAGATACAGAGATACAGAGAGGAGAGAGCCAGGGAGAGAGACAGAGAGAGAGAGAGAGAGAAAGAGAGACAGAGAAGAGAGAATACACAGAGAGAGCCAGGGAGAGAGACAGAGAGAGAGCCAGGGGGGGGGAGAGAGAGGGAGAGAGAGAGAGAGAGAGATACAGAGCCAGGGAGAGAGAGAGAAATTTTTATACACACACACACACATACACCACACAACACACACACACACACACACACACACACACACACACACACACACACACACACACACCAGAAACACATACAGACATACACACATAACACGTACACACACACACGCACACACAAAACACACACACACACCAGAAACACACACACAAACCCGAAAAACACATACACACGCACTCGCTTACACACACACACACACACACACACACACACACACACACACACACACACACACACACACACACACACACACACAAGAGGCCACCACCACCACCACGTTGCCAAGAGGGAAGGTTGGTGGTGGCAAAGCGATCAGTGTAAACGGCTCGTTAGCGAAGCTGGCAAGGAGAACGGGGGACCTCCTCAACACAGGCAATCAGCCATGAATATAATGAACAGCCCCGCCAACTCCTCTCCCTTCACCTCGCGTGGATTCCAGGCCATGCGCATTGACCCAGCAACCGCTTCGTTTGAGGCCTCTTAAAAATAATGGGGAAGTTTGACATGCACCATGCATCGGTGTTTACTGTCCAGGTCTTATCCCTAAAGGTGAAGTCACACGCAAATCTCCTTCGTCTGAGGCCTCTTGAAAATAATGGGGATTTGTGACATACTTCACTCATCGGTATGTCTTGTCCGGCTCTTGTCCTTAAACGTGAAGTCACACGTAAAACTCCTTCGTCTGAGGCCTATTCAAAATAATGGGAAGTTTGACATGCACCATACATCGGTGTTTACTGTCCAGCTCTCGTCCCTAATGGTGAAGTCACACGCAAATTCTTTTCGTCTGAGGCCTTTTGAAAATAATGGGGAATTTGTGACATGCATCACTCATCGGTGTTTATTGTCCAGCTCTTGTCCTTAAACGTGAAGTCACACGTAAAACTCCTTCGTCTAAGGCCTTTTGAAAATAATGAGAAGTTTGACATGCTCCATACATCGGTGTTTACTGTCCAGCTCTTGTCTCCAAAGGTGAAGTCACATGCAAAACTGCTTCGTCTGAGGACTTGGGAAAATAATGGGGAATTTGTGACATGCATCACTCATCGGTATTTACTGTCCAGCTCTTGCCCTTAAAACGTGAAGTCACACGTAAAACTCCCTCGTCTGAGGCCCTTTCAAAATAATGGGGAAATTGTGACATACGTCATGCATCGGTGTTTACTGTCCAGCTCTTGTCCCTAAAGGTAAAGTCACACGCAAAACACCATCGTCTGAAGCCTTTTGAAAAAAATGGGGAATTTGTGACAAGCATAATACTTCGGCGTTAGTGGTCTTGCTCCTGTCCTTATGGTGAAGTCACTAAAAGTGAAGTTACACGTAAAACACAAAACTCCTTCGTTTGAGGATTCCGGAAAATACTGAGGAATTTGCGACATGCACCATGATCTTCTCCCTAAAGATAAAGTCACACTCAAAACACATAACTCCTTCGCTTGAGACTCTTAAAAATAATGGGGAATTTGTGACATGCATCATGCATCGGTGTTCATTGTCCTGCTCCTGGTCTCTGAGGTGAAGTTACACGCAAAACAGAAAGCGCCTTCGTTTGAGGCTTCTTGAAAATAATGGGAATTTTGTGACATGCAGCAACAACAATCTTCTCAACCTTTGTGTTTTGCAGTGTTTTATATTTTAATGTGACTAAACCTTAAGGTGAATCGCATTGTGAAAATAGAGCACATGTTATATAACTGGAACACGGACAGGCACATGTGGTAGGGGTGTCGTATCATTAAAACGAGATGTTTAGAGTAAAATCGTGAATTTTAGCACCACAGGTATTAACAGCATAAACAAACGTTACAGAAACCAAACTTCTAACAGATTGAGAGAGAGAGAGGATAGTGGGGGGGGGGGGGGGGGGGCGGAAACGGAAACGACATTTGTTCAGATTAGGTCACAGCCCCTCCTAAGGCGAGATAATACAACACTGAATGTATTATACAAAATAGTAATTTGTAAGGAGCGTTACGTCAATATCACATTATCACACACATAAATACATACACAAACAAGCCTAAGTATCGAGCTTGAAAAAAAATTATCAATACATTACGATGTATGACGCTCGTAATTTCAAAGCTTTGTACACATACATTACTTTTGGCGGATATCTAAGAAACAGGACGACAAAGGGCAAAGTGTATTTTATCTTCTGATATGCATTGACATAATGGTCATGTCACTGCATTCTCTGAAACATTCTTGCATCGACCAACATGTGTTTCAGTGTCCATTATACCACATATAAATTCTGTCACACTGTTTTTGATATGGCTTTCAATATCTAACAAAATGTGTTTTTCAGAATTTCTCAGTAACTTCAATGTTTTATAGTTCTGAAGAAAATATGTTACTACTCTGCATATGGTCATCCCAGTGTTGCCATCTAGAATCAATTAACGCAAATAACCCTTCGTATTTTCAACTCCTTGGTTTAACCAGACAAATCCAGAATCATTCTGAAGCAATAAATTACTACTAATAACGATACCCTGGTAGTCTTTCCTCTCGATTCTAATTCCACCAATATCTTATATGCTTTAATGGTAATCTGTTTTCTTCCATGCGTAAAATTCTTAGCCAGTATCTTACACAACGCACATATGAGTTTCTATATATAGGGGATAGGTCCTGTCTCTTCATAGACTAAATCATTTGGTGTTTAAATGTCCACACCTAAAAATTTCTGAAGGCCATATAAGTGTACTTTTTCACTGTGCATGGCTGGCTTTAGCCATATCCCACAATTCAGCACCATATTGTGCATAGGTTGTACCTGTACATCAAAGAGATTTAGAAATACTTCTAATGAGTTACTTTTAAGCATACATATGTTATGTACAATCGACAGCAGAACATTCTCTGCTCTACTGGCAGGTCCTGGCGAGCAGCTCCAAAACTAAGACGTGTAGAAAAATACATTCCAATGTATTTACAACAATTGACAACAACTATTTTCTCTCTACTGAAATATCATCTTTCCCTTGCTGCCAAATAACTGCCTTCTCTAAACACAAACCGTATTACATTTTTACACGTTTACCTTCAATTGAAGCTTAGATGCTGCTCTGCATGAATTAGTCAGCTAAATTTGAAGGCCAACTGGGGCTTCAAACGAAAGAACAATATCATCAGCTAATAACAAAACGAATAATTCAATCGCATCAGGAGTAAGCACTGCGCCATGCCTATTCTACCATTCTCAGTTATTTCTGACGTTAATTCATTTATTATTGAAGAAAAGAGAACAGACTACAAGCATCTCCTTGTTTAATCTTAATACACAGATAAAGTCTGCACTTAATGACATTCTTTCGAAGTATTGGCCAAAGCAGACCTCTTGAGATGGAATCGAAAGTTTTCTAGAAGTCGATAAATGCTACACACAATTTACTATTAAATGAAAATTATTTTGGTACAATTGCTATAGTGTAAACATTTGATCAACAGTAAAATATCCTTTCTTGAAGCCAGCTTGATATATGAGAGAGAGAGAGAGAGAGAGAGAGAGAGAGAGAGAAGAGAGAAGAGAGAAGAGAGAGAGAGAGAGAGAGAGCGTAGCGGAAGAATACACGCAACAAACACACTGTTCTCAAGACAAAAAAACAACAAATACTTTTGCGTTTTGCGTGAGCTACACTGCGTTTATCCCAGTGACGGGAAAAAAACCCATAATTTGTCCCATGACCCTGAACATGCATGAAGCGAAGTGATAGAGACCTAAAATCTTGGGAGACAGATAGGGAAAAGGACAACATTATGAGAACGGCGCGTACCTCCTCCCCCCTTATCCTTTTTACCAGTGTCCAAGTATCAACGGCATGTCAGCTGTCACTGGTCGGAACACAAAGCCAGAAGTAAAGTCAATAAACAACGAAAAAAAGTAAACACACAAAACAAAACAACACAAACAAACAGACGTGACCTACCTGACTTGCCCACACCAGCCATGCCCAGCACCATGATCTTAGAGTCTGGCACTGCCCTCGTCTTGCCATCAGAAACACTTCGACTCACTTTCCCGTTGGCCGTTGTACGTTCCGTTTTCTTACCGCCCGACTCGGATAGTAGTCTCCCACCCGCCATTCTACCTCCTGGCCCGTCGTTTGCGTACAGGGAAGAACTGAGCTTGGGCACCTGGTCCCCCAGTATCAGCCCCACTGTGGAGTGACGCCTCCTCCTGGGAGCCAGCTCAGTCACGCCTGCGCCCGCCAGTTTGCAGTTTATGATCACTTTGGTGTGATCACAGATCACTGTATGGTTACTGACTGTTGGCTGTTATTTTCCAAGCTTCTTTCGCAGTCTGCGGGTAAAAGAGTAAGGGTTTGGAAAGGTGTTACAATTATGCGAATTCAGTTGTTGGATCAGAAACAGCCCAGCATTGACGATAGTATGTTGCTTTTGTATCAAGTTGCATATATTGCTTCAGTTCCTTCGTTATGGGCTGGCTTTGTATTGAACATCACGGCCAAGAGCAATCAAATAATATCAAAAGAAGCAGATCCTTTTTTCTGCCCACGTGTAGGTCTCTCTCTTCCGGATGGTGTTCTATGAGCATAGCATTTATCTTAGACAATAATGAACAGGTCCACAACACTCACAAATAATCCATCTGCATCCAACAAGTGTTCGTCAACTGTAGAAACACACCTCCGGTAACTGTCCTCAAAACCACATATTCACACATAAAACCGCACACAGGACTGTAGCATATGGAAGTGTCCGAGTGCGGACAGTCCGCCTTGAACAAACTCCAAACTTCAAACAGGACTGTAGATTGTAGACTGTCAAGGTTGTAAATTGATCCCGAAAACGGAGAGTGGCCGCCTACAAGATGCGATAAGGAAAAGGCCACACAGAAACCCACTGGATACAGGTGCAGGTGGTAGATGTAGCCCAGGAAGGCACAGGAAGAAGAACAAATGGTGAAGAATACTCTCCAGTCCTGGTCCTTCGCTTATTGGAAACTGCAGAAATTTTAAGATAGAAACAAGGAATTCATTTTTTAAAGTCCCGAACAAAAAACAAAACAAAACAAAAACAAAAAACAAAACAAAGGAAACAAAACAGAACAAAACAAAAAACACTGGTAAACTGCAAAGTTCGTCGGGGTGGTGTGAAAAGAGTTAAAGGCCTGGCTGCCCTCTTCTGTCTGGCTTAGCTCCCCTGTGTGAAAGCATTGTAGTCCTGGGGCTGGCTGATCTGCCCACAGAGATAAGACAAACACGCTGAGTCATGGGTTTGCATTCAAAGCTTATCAGTCCCTAACCGTCCCCCCCCCCCCCCCCCCCCAACAAAAAAATACAACACCAGTGTCCATGTTTTGTTGGATCCTAACGCTACGCTCACACTGAGCATGGGCAGCCACAGATGTTTTTCCGTCGCCACAGACTTAAGGGTAAACCCCGTTTGTTCCTATTAGGAACTCCAAAACAAGTGTGACTGCTCGCGTTCAAGCAAACAGGAATTAGAAAAAACACGAAAGAAGAATACGAACGCATATTTAATACAAGACAAGACGTATTGTGCACGTTTGAAGATGGTTATAGCACTGATATGGCTCACTGCGGTCGGCTGGGCTTTAAACAAAAATAACAATAAAAAATAACAATAGTGACCTGTCAGCTTAAGCAGGCAAGTTCAAGATGTTTATGTATAGTATAGTCGATGAATGGTGTAAACGACTTGTATTAATTTAAATACGCGTTCGTATTCTTCTTTCGTGTTTTTTTCTGATTCCTATTAGGAACGGCAAAGTCGTCCACACCATTCACCGACTATACATAAACATCTTGAACTTGCCTGCTTAAGTTGACAGGTCACTATTGTTATTTTTATTTTTGTTTAAAGCCCAGCCGACTGCAGTGAGCCATATCAGAGCTATAATCATCTCAAAACGTGAACAACACGCCACTAGGTGTGTGTGTGGGGGGGGGGGGGGGGGGGACTTGACACGAAAATTAAGTACACATGTCAATGCATTCGCTGACATAATCTAAGGATATGTTCCTGGCGTTGACTACTCAGTCCCATTTATTATTAGGAGTTTGAAATAAACAAACATGACTAAGAATTCAAACATAATTAAGAACACGAAAACAGTTGTGAAAAAGGGCCTGAATCAGCTAAAACTGCTTCTGTTTATCACAGTTCCCTAGAGCCAAAAATCCTAAGAGAAAGTATGTAAGGTTCTATAGAACACATGCAGGTGAATAGTCCAGCAAGGCAGAAAATGATAGGAAGAAATGACAAAAAGCAATGGAGGAAGGCAGAAACAAGAGAATGACATAAAGACGAAAATTCTAGCACAGAATTTCCAGAAAGTGGGGATACAGTTCATACGGAAAGAGCCCCCGGCATCCCCACCGGGGAAGACAAGTCACTTGGACACTAACTCCCATCACAAGACAATTTCCCACTGCGCCTTGTGGTGTTTGGTATGGACTGCCTTCATGTTGCAAACAGAAACAAAGCGTGATTAGTGATGAACGATTTGTATGTATTGAGTTTACGTGTTTTGTGCCTACCAGTTTTGCCTTATAACTAATCAATACACTTCTCTGGTAATTGTATGAGAGATAGATGTTTGCGATATGCATGTCTAAGTGAATTTGAATCTCCTGATTTTTTAATGTTACGTATGATTTAATTTTGTTTTCATAATCATGACTAAAATTGGACAGTTTTTGACAGCATGACATGGTCTCCGGCCTACTTTCTCTGCCCAAGTGATTACCTGTCCTAATTAGACAGTAGGTTCAGCATGCACTCGTTACACTTCTGACATGATTTCTTCATTCATTCATTATGAAAAACAACTAGTCTGTATCTATCACCACTGTGATTTATCTGACTGGAATGCTTCTCCGTCTTTTTCTTCTTTTGTTCACCGTCTACACGTATCTGGTGATGAACGTGGCCGCAGTGGACAAGCGTCATTTTCGTCTTCTGAGATAGATGACCAAGTAGACATTTGCGTTGTATTATGGGTACCATGGTATGCCAGAAGGCGCCTGCAGGGTTGGTACCTCTGGCTTCAGTTCTCTAGGTTTTCTGGTTTTTCTATCGGGATTACCTCGCCCTAAGCTTATGGCGACATCAACATCAGGAAGAGAGTTCTTCGGTGTTATATGATGTCAATGCTGTTGTGAGGATGCGAAGTGTGGACAGTCAACACGCGAAGTCAGAACAAGATTGAGGCAGCTGAAATGTGATTTCTAAGAGTAATGCTGAGAGTTCCAAGGACAGCGAAAAAAGATAAGCGAGACATTCTTGAAAGAGGCACACACACAAAGAACATTAATGAAGAAGATAAGGAAAAGACAAGCGACATTTATTAGACATTTTTATGAGGCAAGAAGAATTTGAGCACCCACTCACGAAAGGAAAGCTGGAGGGGGGAAGCGCCAGGTAAATCCAGGAAGAAAATATTGCACGGACTTGCGGAGTGGAAGAGGACAGAAATGGCAGGAGATATACTCGCACTGACAAAAGATAGATTCGTATGAAGGGCCATGATCGTCAACGCCATGCGGCAGTGCACATGATGATGATAATAATGATGGTGGTGGTGATGGTGACGACGTCGACGACGACGATGATGATGATGATGATGATGATGATGATGACGACGACGACGACGATGATGATGATGACGATGATGATCATGATCATGATCTCATGGCGAAAAGATCTACCTTGTGAGCGCTGAAGACTACGGCTGTGGACGGTCCTTATCTAACTGAGGGCTTTGACATAAGACTATGTATAGCATATTTTTGTAGATGTGGCCTGGCCAAGCGCCACACCGCCCTATCCTGGTAACAAACCACCGCCAGTCTACGGTCCTGGCAATACAATCCTGGCTTATTTCACAGCTAACCTCTATATCTGAAGGCCATCCGTTACCTGCCACCCGCTGGGCTGGGGATAGTTGCTTCCCTACCAAGTTGGGGGTAGTCCTTCTCAGATCACAATGGTAAAATGCAAAGAATTTTTTTTATCAGACACAGAGTCAAGAGGGGTGGTAGTGGTGGGAGGATTAGGGCATGTTTTTTTGAGATGAGAACGTAGCGATTAAATGAATCTATATAAGTACATGAATTAATAGATAAAACACAATGAAAGAAACAGTCTGTGCATGTGTTTGTGTGGTGTGTGTATGCCTATTTGTGTGTGTGTGTGTGTGTTCTTCTTCGTTCTCTGTCTCTGTCTCTGTCTGTCTCTGTCTGTCTGTCTGTCTCTCTCCTTCCCTCCCCTTCTCACTGTGTGTGTGTGTGTGTGTGTGTGTGTGTGTGTGTGTGTGTGTGTGTGTGTGTGTGTGTGTGTGTGTGTGTGTGTGTGTGTGTGTGTGTGTGTGTGTGTGTGTGTGTGTGTGTGTGTGTGTGTGAGTGCATGCGCGAGTAAGTTTGTATGTATCACATAATTTTTTTTAATTTCTTAATTTAAAAAAAAATCTATTTCCACTTAGAATTTTCTTCTAATTTCATCTTCAACTGTTTAGGAACGTATCTTCGTTTTTCCCCTCAGAAAGTTTAGGAAGTAGAAGATGAGAGATTACGATTTTTTAACTTTTCTTTAACTTTTCTATCTACTTGTCTTTGCTTAATTACATGTCAGTAAGAAAAGGCCTTTGACAGGACACATGCCTGTGAATGATGAGGTCAGGTGTCAACAATGCAAACTGTGCACGCTGCAGGCTCTATCAAGGTGAGGACAGTGGATGCGAAGCACTGTCAGGACGAAAAAAAAAGATAAAGAAATAACGCCATTGACAATGGCTGTGAAGACAAAAACTTAACTGACAACGTGTCAAAGGTTCTACGATTCAGATCTTAAGTTAGGTGTGCGTCATCAGTCAGGTGTTCGTATGGTGGCTGGGGATGATATGGGTCAAAATATTCCTATGGTTTTTTAGCCATACCTCATTGAAAACGTAGATCCTGGTCCAATAACCGTAGTTAAGCAAATGTAAGGGCCAAAAACAATTGTGACCGCTCGCGTTCAAGCAAACAGGAACCCGAAAAACATGAAAATAGAGTTCGAGCGTGTATTTAATACAACGCGACAAGACAGCAGTCTTGTCTCAGCAGTTTTGTCTTGTCGTATTACATACGCGTTCTGGTTGTATTTCCATGTGTTTCTAGCTACTGTAAGGCTCGAAAAACAAACAAACAAACAAATAATTAAAGTCCCAGGCTGGGTGGAAGACAGTGAAAAATGGAGATCACTTGATGGGCCGTGGACTATACCACCTCTCCTGACAGTCAAGTGTCGGGGTGTGGGTTCAGGTCAGAATGTTTTAAACATGTTTTTAGTCAGGAAACTCCCCAAACCACGCTCTCAATTAAACGTTTGTGGAATACAACGACAATTGATTCCCCTCTCCCCCGTCCTCTTTCTTTGTTTTCTCTGTTCCCAGGAGTGATGCTAGAGGATGACAGACAGCGAGGGTACCATGCTATCAATCTTCCACACAAAGAATCTCAAAAAAATCATTCAAATCTTCTGGCCCAAAACTATCTCCAACCAACAACTTAACCAGTGCAGTACAGAGAGTATGGGTATCATCATCATGAAAAGACAATGGAGATGGACTGGGCACATCATCCCAAGGGAACAACACATCACCGGACTGCCCTTCACTGGACACCAGACGTAAGAGACGAAGACGACAGAACACTTGGCGACAAACAACAGCGAGATCTCAAGGTCCTGAAACACCTGGGGTTGTTTCATACAGAGGCTGACCTACAACAAACACAAGTGGATAATCTTCGTTGCCGCGCTACAAGCCAACAAGCATAATAGGCAGTAAATAATTCCCACCGTGTAAGACAGGTTGACGGCCCTTGACCGTGCAGGTGTTTCCTCTTCATATTGTTCCTTATCGTGTCTTTAATTGACGCGCTGGGATTTTTGTGCTGATTTGTCAAAAAGAAAGTTCTTCCTCGTGAAATGCGGAATGCACTACCCGTGGAAATACATCGCCATAGTACGGCGCCACTTTTCTTCTATCTGTGTATGAATGCGAGTATTTTTAGTACGTATAGGCCTATAAATCGAGTTTTCTACAAGATTTTGCCAAAGGCAACTGCTCTTATTGCCGTGGATTCTTTAACGTGCGCTATGTGTACACTGCGCATGTGACCTCGGTTTGTCATCTTATCCGAAAGACTAGCGCCCAGACTACCACTGAATGTGTACTGGAGAAGAATAAGAAATGCTCGTTCTGAATATAGGAGACGAACTCGGAGAATCTCACTAAGTTTGTGTCAAATAGCGAAATGAGCAAGTGAAGTAAAAGACATCAAAAGAACAAATAGATAAAGATTTTGTTCTCTCCCTTTCACACACACAAAGGCACACAGACACACAAAAAACACAAACACACCCACATACACACTCACATGCACACACACACACCCCATACGCACACACATACCTACACACACACACCCTACCTCACCCTCACACACAAGAACACAAAGAAAGGAACTTACCATAACACATGGAATGAAAAGTCCTGATTCTACCATGAAAATCCACCATTTCAGTTCAAACAAACAAAAAATCCCACATCGTCACAACAACGGAGACAGGCACATAAAAGTAATATCACACTCCCTATAGTCGGGTCATAGGGGAATGATGCTGTAGAGACCTTACAACTCTATGGTCAGGTTCTTGACAGCAGTTCACACTCCTCTCCCTCCCTGCTTTACCTTCCCCAACACTGTGCTACGGCTGGCTCGACCGGAGGCCACAGAGAGAGTTTCCATGAAGCAGCAGATTGGGACCCGTACAGATTGCACCGATTAATATAATAAAAAGCAAATGCAAGAAACACAGCGCACCGCTTCACGGCAACACCACGAAGTGAACTTCAAACAGAGTGTTGTCTGTGGCAGAATGACACCCGCCGGCTCAGCAAGGATCGGGAAAGAAGGGTGGGTAAAAAGTTTTACGGGGCTTGCATCTCTATAAATCGCTGCTTGTTTGAAAAACAGAGCTCGAACCACAGTTTGCAGCTTGTTTGAAAAACGGAGCAAACGTTCGTAGCTTGTATGAACAAATGACGTATAAACCAAAGCTTGTCGTTTGTTTGAAAAACTAACCTCAAACCAGACTTCACTGTTTGTTTGAAAAACTGAGATCGAATCAGTGTCGTACGTAAGCACTGTGGCTCAGACTATGGCTTTTCATGTCTAAGAAACACTGCTTGTTTAAGAAAAAAAAAGGGGGAAAAAACGAAAGAAAGAAAGAAAAAAGAAAGAAAGAAAGAAAAGAAAAGAAAGAAAAACAAACAAAAAGATTAAAACAGAAAAGACGGTCTTGTCATTACTGTCTCCCTTTTCATGCAAAAATTATTATAGAAAATCTACATTTCGTACTTATCGAAGTTACTGTGATCATGACGAAGCATCAGACGAAAAAACCAAAGCAAATCAAGCCAAACCAAGCAAGCAAGCAACCAACCAAACAAACA
>JAPXFY010000024.1:31715061-31737561 GCA_030674185.1 Monoplex corrugatus
CTGTCAGATATTTAATAGGGGAAGCAGTTTCTTAGGGCCGATCGACCGCAGAATCTACTTAAAGCTGAAGACCTACTGGACTACTTCGATGGTCTTGCGTGGCATAGGCCGGAATATTAGGCTGCACAAAGATATGTGACGGTATTGTGACTTTCTACCTATGGCTTGTGACAGTTTAACTGTGACATTTTTCCTGTGATTCTATTTCCGTGGCGTTTTTCCCTGCGACTTTTTTTTTCCTACTATCGTGACATAAGATTCATTTCATTGCCTGGGTTATTGTACTAGATACAAAGAAACAAGATTGAATCGGAGTAAAACAAACAAACAAAAAACAAAACAAACAAAACCAAACAAACAAAAAAGAAGAGAATCAATAAATTTTGTTACCTTAAATAAGTTATTTCAGTATGCTAAGTTTAAGTAACGTATTTACTGAGTGTCTGTGATTGACCTGCATTAGGAAAATCGTAAGCTCTGAACTTGTACGGGTACTGGATTAGATGGTGATGATGATAAAATATGTATGAAATCATTAAATGTCGATATTTTGTCTACCAATCTATTCCCTACTGCAATGACAAATAAATGTGTTTATGAACACACACACACACAACACACACACACACACACACATATATATATATTATATATATATATATATATATATATATATATATATATAAATATATATTAATTTTATTATATATATATATATGTATATATACACATATATATAATATAATATAATATAATATATATATATATATATAATACACACACATATATATGTGTGTGTGTGGGCAGGCGCGCAACCCTCCCCCCCCCCCCAAACCACACACATTCCAGAGCAGACCAAGCAAAGGAAGAGGGAGGCAGTCAGGACACCTGAGAAAGGCGTGAGTAGGCGGCAGGTAAGTAGCGTGTGAGTGGAACTTGACATCTGTTCAAGAGCGAACTGAGTCCACTTCACCTCAACCTGCCCAGCACTTACTGTCAGACCGTGCAGACGATTACAGTAACCTCACTTGACTGAGGTTTTCCAGCAAGTCAGAAAAACCAAAATGATAGTCCTCCAAAGGATCCCAGCCCACCGTGGAATACCAAGAAACCAAACGACAGAGGAGCTGGTTGAAAGGGGACGCCAGGAAAACTATCCACACAACAACATCAGCTACAGTGAGATGACCAGCATCTTCGGACTAACCCTTTGACTCCCGCACCCCATCAACCAGTTACAAAAACTTAATCCTTTGACTCCCTCACCCTATCCTCCAGCTTCCTGCAATAACCATTTGACTCCCTCACCCTATTCCCCAGCTTTCTGCAATAACCATTTGACTTCTTCACCCTATCCACGAGCTCCCTGCAGCAGTGAGGGAGTGAAAGGGTTCAGTTTTTGCTTTGCAATCAATGATGACGATGCAGGATGCTAGTGGACAGGGTGGGGGAGTCAAAGGGTTGTATCACAGACTGAAACCAATGATTACCACCTGTCCAGCGAAGAGCAAGTGGTCTCATGTAGTTCTGCACTGGCCACAGCCGGCACAACGTGCACATGAGCCGCACGTTTAAACGGAAGCCTTCACCAAGCTGCCCCACTGGTCAAAAGGACCAGACAGCAAAACATAATGCAGCCATGTCGTCTCTATCAAGTGGAACGACAGTAGACATGGCCGACTACATCTCTTCTGACAAGGAGGCTGGTTCTGCCAAGCAAGCTCCAGGGCAATAGCAGCCAGCAGGAACAGGAAGAAATGGCCACATGTATCACCTAATGTGGCCTGACCATGCAGAGGGTGAACGAAAGAAGAAGAAGAAGGAAGAAAAAGAAGAAGAAGAAGAAGGAGGAAGAAGAAGAAAAAGAAGAAGAAGAAGAAGAAATAGAGGAAGGATAAGAAGAAGAAGAAGAAGAAGAAATAGAGGAAGGATAAGAAGAAGAAGAAGAAGAAGAAGAAGAAGAAGAAATAGAGGAAGGATAAGAAGAAGAAGAAGAAGAAGAAATAGAGGAAGGATAAGAAGAAGAAGAAGAAGAAGAAATAGAGGAAGGATAGAAGAGAAGAAGAAGAAAGAGAAGAAGAAGAGAAGAAGAAGAAGAAGAAGAAGAAGAAGAAGAAGAAGAAGAAGAAGAAGAAGAAGAAGAAGAAGAAGAAGAAAGAAGAAGAAGAAGAGAAGAAGATAGAAGAAGAAGAAGAGAAAGAGAAGAAGAAGAAGAAGAAGAAGAAGAAGAAGAAGAAGAAGAAGAAGAAGAAGAAGAAGAAGAAAGAGAAGAAGAAGAAGAAGAAAGAAGAAGAAGAAAGAAGAAGAAGAAGAAGAAAAGAGGAAGGAAGAAGAAGAAGAAGAAGAAGAAGAAGAAGAAGAAGAAGAGAGAAGAAGAAGAAGAAGAAGAAGAAGAAAGAAGAAGAAGAAGAAGAAGGAGAAGAAGAAGAAGAAGAAGAAGAAGAAGAAGAAGAAGAAATAGAGGAAGGTAAGAGAAGAAGAAGAAGAGAAGAAGAAGAAGAAGAAGAGAAGAAGAAGAAAGAAGAAAGAAGAAGAAGAAGAAGAAGAGAAGAAGAAGAAGAAGAGAGAAGAAATAGAGGAAGGTAAGAGAAGAAGAAGAAGAGAGAAGAAGAAGAAGAGAGGAAAAGAAGAAGAAGAAGAAGGAAGAGAAGAAGAAGAAGAAGAGAGAAGAAGAAGAGAAGAAGAAGAAAGAAAAGAGGAAGGGATAAGAAGAAGAAAGAAGAAGAAGAAGAAGAAGAAATAGAGGAAGGATAAGAAGAAGAAGAAGAAGAAGAAGAAAGAAGAAGAAGAAGAAGAAGAAGAAGAAGAAGAAGAAGAAGAAGAAGAAGAAGAAGAAGAAGAAGAAGAAGAAGAAGAAGAAGGATGAAGAAGAAGAAGAAGAAGAAGAAAGAAGAGAAGGAATGAAGAAGAAGAAGAAGAAAGAAGAAGAAGAAGAAGAAGAAGAAGAAGAAGAAGAAAGAAGAAAGAAGAAGAAGAAGAAGAAGAAGAAGAAGAAGAAGAAGAAGGAAGAAGGAGGATGAGAAGAAGAAGAAAAGAAGAAGAAGAAGAAGAAGAAGAAGAAGAAGAAGAAGAAGAAGAAGAAGAAGAAGAAATAGAGGAAGGATAAGAAGAAGAAGAAGAAGAAGAAGAAGAAGAAGAAATAGAGGAAGGATAAGAAGAAGAAGAGAGAAGAAGAAGAAGAAGAAGAAGAAGAGAGAGAAGAAGAAGAAGAAAGAAGAAGAAGAAGAAGAAAAGAAAAGAAGAGAAAGAGAAGAAGAGAGAAGAAGAAGAAGAAGAAGAAAGAAGAAGAAAATAGAGGAAGGATAGAAGAAGAAGAAGAAGAAGAAAGAAGAAGAAGAAGAAGAAATAGAGGAAGGATAAGAAGAAGAAGAAGAAGAAGAAGAAGAGAGAAGAAGAAGAAGAAGAAGAAGAAGAAATAGAGGAAGGATAAGAAGAAGAAGAAGAAGAAGAAGAAGAAGAAGAAGAAGAAGAAGAAGAAGAAGAAGAAGAAGAAGAAGAAATAGAGGAAGGATAAGAAGAAGAAGAAGAAGAAAGAAGAAGAAGAAGAAGAAGAAGAAGAAGAAAGAGAAGAAGAAGAAGAAGAAAGAAGAAGAAGAAGAAGAAGATAGAGAAGATAAGAAGAAGAAGAAGAAGAAGAAAGTAGAGGAAGAAGATAAGAAGAAGAAGAAGAAGAAGAAAAGAAGGAAGGATAAGAAGAAGAAAGAAGAAGAAGAAAGAAGAAGAAGAAGAAAGAAGAAGAAGAAGAAGAAGAAGAAAGAAGAAGAAGAAGAAGAGAGAAGAAGAAGAAGAAGAAGAAGAAGAAGAAGAAGAAGAAGAAGAAGAAGAAAGAAGAAGAAAAAGAGAAGGAAAAGAAGAAGAAGAAGAAGAAGAAGAAGAAGAAGAAGAAGAAGAAGAAGAAGAAGAAGAAGAAGAAGAAGAAAGAAGAGAAGAAGAAGAAGAAGAAAGAAGAAGAAGAAGAAGAAGAAGAAGAAAAGAGAAGGATAAGAAGAAGAAGAAGAGAAGAAGAAGAAGAAGAAGAAGAAGAAGAAGAAGAAGAGAAGAAGAAGAAGAAGAAGAAGAAGAAGAGAAGAAGAAGAAAGAAGAAGAATAGAGAAGGAAAGAAGAAGAAGAAGAAGAAGAAGAAGAAGAGAAGAAGAAGAAGAAGAAGAAGAAGAAGAAGAAGAAGAAGAAAGAAGAAGAAGAAGAAGAAGACGAAGAATAGAGGAAGGATAGAGAAGAAGAAGAAGAAGAAGAAGAAGAAGAAGAAGAAAAGAAGAAGAGAAGAAAGAAGAAGAAGAGAAGAGAAGAAATAGAGGAAGATAAGAAAGAAGAGAGAAGAGAAGAAGAGAAGAGAAGAAGAAGACGAAGAGAAAGAAGAAGAAGAAGAAGAGAGAGAGAAGAAAGAAGAAAGAAAGAAGAAAACAATTAAAAGAAAAGGAAGAAGAAAGAAAAGAGGAGAAAAGAAGGAGGAGGAGGCAACGACGATGAAAAAGAAGAAAAACAAAGAAAGAAAGAAAGAAATAAGAAAGAAGAAAGAAAGAGAAGAAAGAAAGAAAGAAAGTAAGAAGAAGAAAGAAAGAAGAAAGAAGCAGAAAAGAAAAGAAAAGAAAAGAAAAAGGAGAAGGAAGGACGTAAAAAATAAATAATAAAAAAAGAAGAAGAAGAAAAAGAAGTAGAAGAAGAAACTAGAAGAAGAAGAAAAGACGAAAAAATAAGAAGAATCTATCAGACTGCATAACCATTCACACATCTCTATGCTCTGGCAATGGGCAATGTCCTGGAACGGGGAGGGGGATGGGATGCAAACAAGATCCATGAAACACCGACACTACCAAAATGACCGAAGCATTACAATCAGCAGTGACCAGAATTGTTTGAGTGGCTATTTTAAGGCTGGACAGGCGACCAGAGAACTAAGTTCGGTGACTGTCTGTACTGCTGATACGGAAGGAAGTCAAAAAGAATTTAATCCCTGCCACTGCCACGGGCCACCGGTTTGGACAGGTAAATTACAGGTAAGAGACGGGTCATGATTCAGACTTGAGCGTTTGGGAGGTTTTGTGTGATCATGGAATGGCATGCATTTCGCCTGACGAGCGCTCCGTGTGGATGGGTGGTATGTCTGTTCGTGTTGTCACGACAATCCTTTCCCAGAACTTCAACAATGTTTTTCTTTCCGAAAAGTAATGATTTGTTATGTTTTAACACTGGAAACAACAAACCCTTAACAAACGTTATGTTTTAACACTGGAAACAACAAACCCTTAACAAACGTTATGTTTTAACACTGGAAACAACAAACTCTTAACAAACGTTATGTTTTAACACTGCAAACAGCAAACCCTTAACAAACGTTATGTTTTAACACTGCAAACAGCAAACCCTTAACAAACGTTATGTTTTAACACTGGAAACAGCAAACCCTTAACAAACGTTATATTTTAACACTGGAAACAACAAACCCCTAACAAACGTTAGGTTTTAACACTGGAAACAGCAAACCCTTAACAAACATTATGTTTTAACACTGGAAACAGCAAACCCTTAACAAATATTATGTTTTAACACTGGAAACAACAAACCCTTAACAAACATTATGTTTTAACACTGGAAACAACAAACCCTTAACAAACATTATGTTTTAACACTGGAAACAGCAAACCCTTAACAAACGTTATGTTTTAATACTGGAAACAGCAAATCCTTAACAAACATTATGTTTTAACACTGGAAACAGCAAACCCCTAACAAACGTTATGTTTTAACACTGGAAACAACAAACCCCTAACAAACGTTATGTTTTAACACTGGAAACAACAAACCCTTAACAAACGTTATGTTTTAACACTGGAAACAACAAACCCTTAACAAACGTTATGTTTTAACACTGGAAACAACAAACCCCTAACAAACATTATGTTTTAACACTGGAAACAACAAACCCTTAACAAACGTTATGTTTTAACACTGGAAACAACAAACCCTTAACAAACGTTATGTTTTAACACTGGAAACAACAAACTCTTAACAAACGTTATGTTTTAACACTGGAAACAACAAACTCTTAACAAACGTTATGTTTTAACACTGGAAACAACAAACTCTTAACAAACGTTATGTTTTAACACTGGAAACAACAAACTCTTAACAAACGTTATGTTTTAACACTGGAAACAGCAAACCCTTAACAAACGTTATGTTTTAACACTGGAAACAGCAAACCCCTAACAAACGTTATGTTTTAACACTGGAAACAGCAAACCCTTAACAAACATTATGTTTTAACACTGGAAACAGCAAATCCTTAACAAACGTTAGGTTTTAACACTGGAAACAGCAAACAATACAATACAATACAATACTTTATTTGTATAGCGCAAAATCTTGATAAAATCAAATCTAAGCGCTAAAACAGACACACACGCACGCACACGCACACACACACAAACACACGCGCGCGCGCACACGCACACGGCTATAAATGGGGAGAAAGAATAAAAGCAATGGAAAATTATAGAGAGCATATTATATACAATTATATATTACAATGTGATTCCCCTCCGAGTGGAGACAGGCTACAGAGGGGATTGAGTGAGGTCAGGATTTTATGCAGAGGAGAAAAGGTGAGTTTTGAGAGCGGACTTGAAGGAGACAAAAGTAGGTTGCTGACGGACAGAGAGAGGAAGTTTGTTCCAGGAAAGTGGACCAGAAACAGAGAAGACTCGTGGACCATAGGTATTGAGCTTAGTGCGTGGAAAGCGAAAAGTCAGAGGATCGGAGGCAGAGCGGAGGGTACGTGAGGGAAGATAGATCTCAAGTAGGCTTGACAGGTAATCGGGGGCTGCGTTATTGAGGCTTTTGTAGCACATGGTGTCTAGTTTGTACTGTATGCGCTTTGATACAGGGAGCCAATGAAGTTGTGCCAGGAGAGGAGATATGTGGTCAGCTTTTTTCTTTTTTAGTACAAGGCATGCAGCATTGTTTTGAATGCGCTGCAGGATGTGAATGGTGGAGGCAGGAAGACCAGACAGGAGTGAATTGCAATAGTCAATGCGAGACATTATGAAGGAGAGAACGATTTTGCAGTTGTTTCCACAGAGAGATACTTCCTGATCAGGCTTATACGATGGAGGTGATAGTAGCAAGATCTGGCAGTTTGAGAAACAAAGTTGTTCATGGAGAGGGTAGAGTCAATGCAGACACCAAGGTTTTTAGCTGAATCAGAAATTGGGACTGATGTGTTACATAATGGGAGAGAAAGAGGAGGCAGCTGAGAAAGTTTCTGACGGGTGCCAATGAGGATAGCTTCTGTCTTGTCGTCATTAAGCTGAAGTTTGTTGAACGTCATCCAGTTCTTAATGTCCGAGTAACACTCAGTGGTGCGAGTCAAGAGACGCTGTATATTGTCTGGTGTGTCACTGTCTAGAAGTTGGGTGTCATCAGCATAGAAGTGGTGTTTTATAGAGTGGGAGTTGATGATGGTAGACAGGGGGGAGGTGTAAAGAGTGAAAAGAACAGGGCCAAGGACAGATCCTTGTGGAACACCACAGGTCAAGTATGCAGGTTGAGAGTAAGTGCCATTAATGAGAACAGTTTGTTTTCTGTTTGATAGATATGAAGTGAACCAGGAGAGAGCAATGTCAGAGATGCCAAAAGTATGATGAAGTCTAGAAAGGAGAATACCATGATCAATGGTATCAAAGGCTGCAGAGAGAGACTTTGCCAGTATCAGTTGCAAGGAGGAGATTGTTGAGAATGTGTAGCAGGGCAGTTTCAGTGCTATGGCACTGGCGGTAGGCTGACTGGAAAGGATTGAGGAGATTGTTGGCAGACAGGTGAGAGTTATGTTTTAACCTGGAAACAGCAAATCCTTAACAAACGTTATGTTTTAACACTGGAAACAGCAAACCCTTGACATACAGCTTTTAATTACAATGGAAACAACAAACCTTAAAACATAGCGTTTAATGACAATGGAAACAACAAATCCTTAACACATTGCGACACTGGAAACAGGTAACACTTACACAGAGTTTAATATCACTGGAAACAACAAACCCTTAAGATATAGCCTTTAATGACACTGGAAACAACAAACCCTTAAGGTATAGCCTTTAATAACACTGGAAACAGCAAACCCTTGACACATAGCGTTTAATAACACTGGAAACAGCAAATCTTAAGATATAGCGTTTAATGACACTGGAAACAACAAATCTTAAGATATAGCGTTTAATGACACTTGGAACAGGTAACCCTTAACACATAAGAGTTTAATGACATTGGGAACAGCAAACCCTTAACACATAGTGTTTAATGACACTTGGAACAGGTAACCCTTAACATATAGTTTTTAATAGCACTGGAAACTGCAAGCCCTTAACGCACAGCGTTTAATGACACTGGAACAGCAAACCCTTAAAGTTTAATGACACTGGAAACAGCAAACCCTTAAAGTTTAATGATACTGGAAACAGCAAACCCTGAATATAAACAAATTGGAAAACAAACAAGCAAATAAACGGAAAAACAAAAGACAAACAGAAAAGCAAACAAACAGTTTCAGTTTCTCAAGATGATGTCTGCAAGCTCAGAATGAATTTCATATTCACTGACACCACTAGTACCACGTGATAGTAACAAACAACAAACAAATGAACAAACAAATAAATTACTTACAAACAAAATCCCAAGCTAAACGAATAATAAAATGATAACAGCTAACTTCCAGTGTCAGTCTCAGACAAGTTGGTGTACAGCTCCTGTGTTAGAATCTTTTTCAATATTCTTTTTAAAATCAAAAGCAAAGAGATAGGTGTGTGTCTGTTTATGACAAAATGTGTCAGCAAGACTTTGATCAGCTGTTACTGGATGGCTCTTTATCACATTTGAGTCAAAAGTTGTGGCGTGTCGAGGAGTCGTTAATACGTTATGTTTGAAAGTCATGGTGCCAAGATAAAGGTCACTCGGAAAAAAATAATAAATGCGCCCAATATCAGCACCTATTCAACAAGATATGTGAGCAGCACTTTCTCAAGAGAGAGGGGAATTAAATAAAACAAATACACAAACAATCTTAATCAAAATGACAGCCAGCATTCAGGCAGACTTGTACCAGATATACTGATATTATTGAAAGGTGTGCACTATGTTAATGGATAAAAGAGCATACAAATCAATCTATCTATCTATCTACCTGTCTATATATGTCTGTCTGTCTGTCTGTCTGTCTATCTATCTATATCTATTTATCAATCTATCTATCTATCTATATATCTATCTATCTTTCATTTATTTATTTTTGTACCGTAGAATTGTAAGCGTATTTAATATACCAAGACAAGACAAGACTGGACAAACCAAGCGCAGCCAAGCCAAGCCAAGCCAAGCCAAGCCAAACCCAAGCTTTCGGCCAACTGGACTTTGTTAAACTTGAATGGCTGCGTTTATTTGTTTCGTTGTTTTAGTAGGCCTACTACGTCGTTTTTGTATTACGTCGTATAACGTCGTTTTCATATGTTATGACGATTAATGTTGTCTTCATTTTTGTCTCATATCTGTATTTTAGCTCTGCTGAACGTAACTTCATGGAAGTTGGACACTGGTTTTTCTCTTAAGTTTTGTGTGTTTATACTTTGTCTTCTGCTTACGCTTGACGAAGGCCAGTTGGCCGAAAATTTGTGCCTGTCTTTTCTCGTTATATTAGAAACGCGTGCTGGTTCATTTTTGTGTATGTATGCTTTCTAAACACAAGCAAATAAATAAAATGAAACGTTTTCTCCATGTTTTGTCTTGTCATGTCAAATGCGCGTTGTGATTCATTTTTTGTATATCTAGTTCCAAAACACACACGAACAATCAAACAAAAACAAACAGCCAGCTCCTGTTCAGTGCTCAACAAAGCATCATCAGGGGAGTTAACTGATCTGGTTTACCATAAATCTGGTGAATTTGTGTCTTTCTGTTGTTTCCGCTCGCTTGATAATGGCCAACTAGGCGTTCTCATTCCATTTTCGTTTGTTTCTGGTTTCTAAAGAAACAAACACACAAACAAGATCTTGTTTCTCTTTTCCTGTGTTTCTCCCTTCTGTCGGCTTGAGTGTCAGTCGCCACTTTGATTCGATATGAAAGAATGACAAGACCAGCCAACCACAACCACAAACCCAACCAACCAACCACAACCAACCAAAACAAAAAAGAACGAAAGCGCCAGTCAACATGGTGACAATGGTCAGCACGGTGGACTAGTGACTGGGAGGTGTAGGTTCGACCCCCGCTCTCACTTCAGAAAAATTTTTAAGGTTCGTCACACTCATGGAGATTTCCTTCGTGCTCACCTATTTCTTCCCATTGTCTACGCCATTTTAACGGCCACAGAAGCCGGAACAGTTTTTACCTTGCGATGATGATGATGACGATGAGGATGCCAATTATGATGTTATGGAGTTCCATCTAGGATTGAGACTGCATGTCAGGGTTGTTCTCTCGCTTACTTTCTCAATATATCCTGGCATCAACCACGCCGAGAGATACAGACACCTGCAATGTTGGTTAGACGATTTGAACAACATCACCCAATGACGCATCCATGAAGTGGATGAGACTCGACTGTGTGGTCCCAGTCTCACGATAAGCCCATAGCACACTCAACTCTGGGTAGGAGCCGGTTAGAACCGAAAAATCCCAAACTGATTTTGAAGGGACTGATGGGGATTCGAACCCAAAAATTTGGTGACCAAAAAAAATTATCGTTTTTTACTCCTGACCTGTTCCTATCCAAAGCTGCGCGTGCTATAGGCTCGTGGAGAAGAGTGTGCTATGATTTCTTGACGGACACCGCAGGTGTCTGTATCTTTCGACTATGTGATAGTAAGCATAGAGTACAACCTTGTCACTTCTGTCTCATTTTGAAGTGGAACTCCTTACACCATCACTGTCATTCCCTCATTCTCATCATCATAACAATGTGGAAATAAGAACCAGAAAAAACACGGCGAAAAGAATCAGAACGCATATTTAATACAACCGGACAAGACAGGCGCACAGTTTCGGCCAACTGGCCTTTGTCAAGCGTAGACATAAGATCACAAACGAACAAACATTAAATACAAAAATTAGGAGAAAAAGACTTAAACTTCCATGCTGCTTTGTGGGGTTTTTTTTTTTTTTTTTTGGTTTTGTCTTGTTTTTGTTTTTTTTTATTTTTTTTTGTCTTGAACGCGGGCAGTCACACTTATTGTGGAAATAAACGGTACCAGATTCTGTGGCCCTTCATTTCCTGCTCTCATGATGGTTTTTCGAAACGTTGGAGCAATGAATTGTAATGGAACCTTATGTTCCAATAATACAGATAGATATTAGCACATTAGCCAAACTGCATATCTGCCGGATAGCTGAAATGAGCGGCGTTGGGATGGCACTGGACCGGTGTAGACGATAGGGCGCAAAAACGAAAATACAGAGAGATAGAGAGAGAGAGAGGGAGAGAGAGAGAGAAAGAGAGAGAGAGAAAGAGAGAAGGAGTGAAAGAGAGAGAAAGAGAGAGTGAAAGAGAAAGAGAGAGAGAGAGTGAAAGAGAGAGAGAGAGAGTGAAAGATAAAGAGAGAGAAAGAGAGAATGAAGAGAAAGAGAAAGAGAGAGAAGAGAGAGACAGAGAGAGAGAAAGAGAGAGACAGAGAGAGACAGAGAGAGACAGAGACAGAGACAGAGACAGAGAGACAGAGACAGAGAGAGAGAGACAGAGAGAGTGAAAGAGAAAGAGAGAGAGAGAAAGAGAGAGAGAGTGAAAGAGAGAAAGAGAGAGAGAGAAAGAGAAAGAGAGACAAGAGAGAGAAAGAGAGAGACAGAGACAGAGAGAGACAGAGACAGAGAGACAGAGACAGAGAGAGAAAGAAGAGAAGAAGAGAGAAAGGAAACGAAAGAAAAGAAACCACCACCACCAACAAAACTACAACAAACGAAAAACCAAAGAGGGAACAAAAACAAAACATAACAACAACAGAAAAAAACGGTATAATGGTGGGTTAACGTCAGTACTGACGTCAGCACGAATGTCTTGACGTGATTATGAACTGTCACTGATGATTCGACTGATAGGGGTAAGGGTAAGATAGACTGCTAGTCAGGACACGGGTACTTACCTATACCACCACTACCTGCCTACTTACCTACCTACAACCTGTGCTTGTTTGTCAGGTAATTTTCTCAGCCACTGGCTACCTGTACTTGGTTAAGTCGTTACCTGCCTCATTACCTTTGTGTGTGTGTGTGTGTGTGTGTGTGTGTGTGTGTGTGTGTGTGTGTGTGTGTGTGTGTGTGTGTGTGTGTGGTGTGTGAGTGTGAGTGTGTGTGTGTGGAGAGAGACAGACAGACAGACAGGCAGGCAGAGAAAGAGAGAGAGAGAGATAAAGCGCGTGTATGTATGTATGTGTGTGTTTGTGTGTGTGTGTTGTGTGTGTGTGTGGTGTGTGTTGTGTGTGTGTGTGTGTGTGTGTGTGTGTGTGTGTGTGTGTGTGTGTGTGTGTGTGTGAAAGAGAGAGGGAGAAGACAGACAGACAGACAGGCAGAGAGATAGATAGACGGTGTTGTTGTGTTGAGGGCAGCGCATACAGTCGCTATTATGTAGATGTGTTTTTTATGTACGTATGTGTCTATTTACATGTGTATGTGTATTTGGGCGGTGGGGTATGTGTTGCATTACACTTTTTTCTATTCGCATGTCTATGTATTTCGTTCTATTGTGCTACTTTCTTTCTATTATTATCTATATATATCTGTCTACCTATCTATCTATCTGTCTGTCTGTCTATCTATCTATCTTCTATCTATTTCTATCTGTCTGTCTGTCTGTCTATCTATCTATCTATCTTTGTATATCTATCTATCTGTCTGTCTGTCTATCTGTCTGTCTGCCATCTGTCTGTCTGCCTGTCTGTCTATCTGTCAATCTATCTATCTGTCTGTCTGTCTCTCTGTCTGTCTATCTGTATATATGTGTCTGTATATGCATGTATATATGTATATGTATGTATGTATGTATGTATGTATCTATCTATCTATCTATCTTACACATACATGTAAAGATTGTGTGTGCGTGCGTGTGTGTGTGTGTGTGTGTGTGTGTGTGTGTGTGTGTGTGTGTGTGTGTGTGGTGTGTGTGTGTGAGACAGACAGACACACAGACAGAGAATATGCGCGATCGTGTGTTTGTCTTATCGTATGTATCTCGTTACGTCAGGGTTTTTGTGTGTGTGTGTGTGTTTTCTTTTTGCCTGTCCCTCTCTCTCTCCCTGCCATCTGTTGTTACATCAAGGCCACAAACCACACACCGGGCGACAAAGCACGGCTCAACATGTTTGTACAAGGTCGGCGACAAGTACCTTTAGAATGGGCAAAAACCATGAACATCCTGTTCTACGTTTGAACGTATGAGTGACGGGCCCGGTGACCAGGTGGGTATGTCGTTGGACTTCCGGACGGAAGGTCGGAGTTCGATCCTGCCTGGATACCTCCCCGCCTGGTGGGTAAAAAGTGGCTATTTTTCACATCTCCAGGGTCAACATGCATACAGACTTGGCAGTGTCTAATTTTTCTTTGTGTGTAACGCGTTCAGAACATCAAATACGCACGTTAAAGATTATGTAAGTCACGTCAGTACTTAAAGAGATTTGTGGAAATATGAAAACACCCCGCATGCATACTCTGCGAAGATGGAGTACGCAGACTGTGCAGCAACATACCGCCTGCACAGTGTGGGCTAAACAACGAGCATACACGCAACCGTGAAAGTCGATACGCTTAAAAGAATGTGTAGAGAGTGATCGCTGTTTGAGTATTAGAGAAGCAGTTTTTCAAAGCGATACTTATCGATGGGATAAAACCAGACTCAGATGACTTTCAGCTATTTCGAGAAACACCCAGCTGATATATTCAACACACACACACACATACACACACACACACACATGCGCGCGCGCACACACACACATACACATACAAACACATTCAACACACACACACACACACATAGAGACACACATATAATTGCGCACGCACGCGCGCGTGCACACACACACACATACACACACACAAACACGTACACACACAGACACCACACACATACGCATGCACGCACACATACACACACATGCGCGCACATACAAACAAAAACACGTACGCACGGACGCATGCACACACGCATACACACGTACACACACACACGTACACACACACACGCACCCCACACACACAAACACACACACACACACACACACACACACACACACACACACACACACACACACACCACACACAGTTATAAGTACCTTAAATATTTGTTCAGCTTCCGGAAGATTTCACCCGCGGTGATGCCGGGGACGCTTATGTAAACTTGTCCTCGCGGCTCTCCATTTTCATGCAAGCGAAATGTTATATTTGTCTGCTTCCACCAGACCTCCCGCGTGGGGATGCCGGGGGCTCTTTCAGTATAAATAGTATCCCCCACCTTCTAGAAATTCTGTGTTTGAAATGTTCTCTCTTCTGTCACTCTTACTGTTTCTGTGTTACTCATTTGCTTTTTGTCATCGCTTTCTATCACTTTCTGCCCTGGTGGTCCATTTATCTGTATACATTCTATAAAGCTTTACATATTTTCTACTAGGATCGATAACTGCGTACATGTATTAACTCCATTTCCTTGGGTTTATGGAAATGTGACGTGCATAGGTAATCTTATGTAATTTAAGCCAGTTTTATGTATATCTAAGTGTAGCCTACTCAGTTATGTTTATATATTTGTATTCAGGTTTGAGTTTGTAAACCCCCCTGATGACAAATTGGGCGGAATCAGCAACTCCAAGGGCATATCCGTACATTATCTGCGCATTTGATAAGTATACTTAATTTCCTTTCCATTTGTTTTTTTTTTCAGGGTCAACGAGATGGTTTGAGATGGTTGTCGTCTCTGATGCGGCTCTGAGAAGTTGGCTGTGATTTAAAGATTAATTATGATAATAACAGCAATAATAATTTTTGTAATAATCTAGAAGCCTGGCAGATTTGGCTTTGTCAGCTCAAACGGCAGAAAAATCCAGCAACCAGCAGGTGATTGTCGAATTCATTCAAAGTGCCTGGAGCACGAACATGCTGCCTGTGAAATGCGTTGTTTGAGGAGGGCTGTCAACGAGATCAGGCTGTCAAAACACCAACATCAGAAAAATGTTTGAGGTAAAAAAAACCAGACATCATATCAGATCAAAAACACCAACATCAGAGAAATGTTTGAGGTCAATAAAACCAGACATCACATCAGATCAAAAACACCAACATCAGAGAAATGTTTGAGGTCAATAAAACCAGACATCACATCAGATCAAAAACACCAACATTAGAGCAATGCTTGAGAATGGATGTCAACAAGATCAGACAAGACATCGGATCAA
Organism: Monoplex corrugatus; assembly: GCA_030674185.1. Lineage (NCBI taxonomy): Eukaryota > Metazoa > Mollusca > Gastropoda > Littorinimorpha > Ranellidae > Monoplex > Monoplex corrugatus. The sequence goes on from JAPXFY010000024.1 coordinate 31,730,481, forward strand.
AAACACCAACATCAAAGAGATGTTTGAGGAGGGATGCCAGTCAACAAGACCACACGAGACATCGGATCAAAAACACCAACAGTAGAGAAATGTTTGAGAAGGGCTGTCAACAGGATCAGACATGACATCGGATCAAAAACACCAACATTAGAGCAATGTTTGAGAATGGATGTCAACAGGATCAGACATGACATCGGATCAAAAACACCAACATTAGAGCAATGTCTGAGAAGGGCTGTCAACAGGATCAGACATGACATCGGATCAAAAACACCAACATTAGAGCAATGCTTGAGAATGGATGTCAACAGGATCAGACATGACATCGGATCAAAAACACCAACATCAAAGAGATGTTTGAGGAGGGATGCCAGTCAACAAGACCACACGAGACATCGGATCAAAAACACCAACATTAGAGCAATGTTTGAGAAGGGCTGTCAACAGGATCAGATATGACATCGGATCAAAAACACCAACATTAGAGCAATGTTTGAGAATGGATGTCAACAGGATCAGACATGACATCGGATCAAAAACACCAACATCAGACAAATGTTTGAGAAGGGTTGTCAACAACATCGGACATGACATCGGATCAAAAACGCCAACATTAGAGAAATGTTTGAGGAGGGCTGTCAACAAGACCAGACATGACATCAGATCAAAAACGTCAACATCAAAGAAATGTTTGAGAAGGGATGTTAACAAGACCAGACATGACATGGGATCAAAAACACCAATATCAGACAAACGATGGGAACAACACCAGTCCACCATCATAATCATCAGCAGAAAATTATGTGGTTTGGTCATTTCACCAGAACGCACCTCATTGGCTGGCCCAGCAAGCAGTAACAAAAAGACATGCGATCTTTCCGATCTTTTGACCATTTTGGACGGTTTTTATGTGAAATAATCTGCCCTTTGGTCTGAGAAATTTGCCTTCACTTTCCCCTTTTATGACCCAACTTAAAGCTCATATTTTTTTTATGAATCCTTCTGTTCAAATTACTTTTATTATACTGACTTTATTCCATCCTGTTTTAATGGGTTCTTGTAGTGTCTTGTATATGGATATTAACAGTGTGTGCATGATGTTAATGGGTAAAATTAGTTAATTTGTGTTACGTGTACTTTTCATTTCTTTTTCTGTTGTAGAATTCTGAGCGCTGACACCACTGTTAGGCACATTATAATGTACATTATATTATTATTATCATCATTATTATCATTATCATTGTTATTATAAGTAGCAGTATAGTAGTAACAGTAGTAGCAGCAGTAGTAGAAGAAGTAGTAGTAATACTATTATTATTGTTATGTAAAAGAAGAGGCAGACCAAGGAAGACCTGGATCGAGGGCATGGAAGACTCTAACTATGACGTCGCATGGCATTTTTTCCTCTTCACGTGCTCACGCTCACTGCTAACCGTCAACTCTTTGCCCGCTCAACACCCAAGTCGGTACAAGCGGTCAGAGAACAGTTTGGAGCAGCTTGGAGTTTGTTCAAGAGGGATTCATCGCACTCAGACAACTGCATAAGCGCTCCAACCAAATCTGCCAGCAAACAGAATATCTGGCAGACTCCCTGAGCCTGCGCATAACCCTATACGATTGAAAGGTCTTGAAATGGGGAGAACGGGGCAGGGAGAGGGGAGGGAGAAAGAAATTGGATCTTTGAGACATTACGCTGACAGCACCAAAATGATGGAAACATAATAATAATAATTACAATATTTATATAGCGCAAAATCTTGATAAAATCAAATCTAAGCGCTGAAGCAGACACACACGCAAGCACGCACGCACGCACGCACACACACGCACGCACACACCACACACACACACACACACACACACACACACACACACACACACACACGCATGGCTATAAATGGGGAGAAAGAATAAAAGCAATAAAAGCAAGAATAAAAGCAATGGAAAATTATAGAGAGCATAGCATATACAATTATATATTATAACCATGTGATTCCCTCCGAGCGGAGACAGGCTGCAGAGGGGGGTTAGGATTTTATGCGGAGGACAAAAGGTGAGTTTTGAGAGCGGACTTGAAGGAGACAAAAGTAGGTTGCTGACGGACTGAGAGAGGAAGTTTGTTCCAGGAGAGTGGACCAGAAACAGAGAAGGCTCGTGGACCATAGGTATTGAGCTTAGTGCGTGGAAAGCGAAAAGTCAGAGGATCGGAGGCAGAGCGGAGGGTACGTGAGGGAACATAGATCTCAAGTAGGCTTGACAGGTAATCGGGGGCTGCGTTATTGAGGCTTTTGTAGCACATGGTGTCTAGTTTGTACTGTATGCGCTTTGATACAGGGAGCCAGTGAAGTTGTGCCAGGAGAGGAGATATGTGGTCAGCTTTTTTCTTTTTGAGTACAAGGCGTACAGCATTGTTTTGAATGCGCTGTAGGATGTGAATGGTGGAGGCAGGAAGACCAGACAGGAGTGAATTGCAATAGTCAATGCGAGACATTATGAAGGAGAGAACGAGTTTTGCAGTTGTTTCGACAGAGAGATACTTCCTGATCAGCCTTATACGATGGAGATGATAGTAGCAGGATCTGGCAGTTTGAGAAACAAAGTTGTTCATGGAGAGGATAGAGTCAATGCAGACACCAAGGTTTTTAGCTGAATCAGAAATTGGGACTGATGTGTTACATAATGGGAGAGAAAGAGGAGGCAGCTGAGAAAGTTTCTGACGGGTGCCAATGAGGATAGCTTCTGTTTTGTCGTCATTAAGCTGAAGTCTATTGTGTGTCATCCAGTTCTTAATGTCCGAGTAACACTCAGTGGTGCGAGTCAACAGGCGCTGTATATTATCAGGTGAGTCACTGTCTTGAAGTTGGGTGTCATCAGCATAGAAGTGGTGTTTTATAGAATGGGAGTTGATGATGAAGACGGGCAGCGAACAGACCAGTGTTTATTGTTGCGGGCTGGCACCGAACTCGAGATATCAGATCTTGAGTCCACAGATCTGTGAAAAGAACCAACCAGCCCCACGTTAAAATATGTTGTCCGCAGGAGAATCGAACTCACGATCCCTGCGTTACCTGTATGGCGCTTTAACCAACTAAGCTAACAGGACCACAGTACGGGGAGTGACAAAAGAAAGAAAAGAAAGCAGAATTTGTCCCATTTGGGCGCAAGACGTTCTAGGTACGGTCACTGTTGATTACCTTATCTCACAGCTGAGGTGACTAATCTGACAGGACAGGTTGTACAGATTGCACTCGGGGCTAATCAAAACAAGGGCAAAGTGAACCGAGTGGTCCGTGGCACAACCGGGGCAGAAACATTTACTTGGTAGGTAAACCAAAATAACAAAACAAAAAAGAAAACAGAAAAAAGAAAAAAAAGAAGAAAAGAAACGAAGTAAAAATATACCCCCAAAAAAAAACTATGAAGGAAAAGAAAAGAAAACGAAACGAAATAAAAACAAAGGCAAAAGAAAACAGAAAGAACACACACATACACACACACTCACACACACACACACACACACACACACACACACACACACACACACACACACACACACACCACACACACACACACACACACACACACACACACACAGAGGACGTACACATACACAGACACGCACAAACATTCATATATACATACAGACAGACAGACAGACGCCAGACAGACAGAGAGAAACACAGAGGGCACAAAGAGAGAAAGAGATGGAGGCAGGGAAAGAGAGAGAGAGAGAGAGACAGAGTTCTCTGAGACGATGCGCTGTCTCCAGCACGAGGAAGCCCGACTGTATACACTGAAAAAAAAAAAATATATATATATATGTACGTTATTTTTTATTGGCAAACCATGTTTAAAATTCTTGTGAAAATTTTCGAGCTTTATATATATATATATCCCGCCCACCTTAAAAAGTGGTCATAAACTAAAACAGACAGCACACTTTCAGTTTGACACTTTTTCAATTTTCCATCTGCACTAACACAATAAACGCAATGCAAGGAAAAAGGATACAAAATAATCATGGTATATTCTAAAATCTCTCCTGCAGCCCCTACATGATGTCCTCTGTCAGTGTTGGAGAGAAGGAGCAATACCAGAAGACGTGAGAGATGCCAAGATTGGAACCCTATATAAGAACAAGGGAGACAGAAGTGACTGCAACAACTATAGGGGCATTTCCCTACTGAAACTGTACGCCCAAGTCATGTTGGAGTTTCTCCAAAATCTAGCTGAGCTTATCTGCCCTGAGTGCCAGTGTCGCTTCCGATCAGAACGCCCCACTATGAACATGATTTTTCCCTTCGTCAATTACAGAAGAAATGCAGAGAACAGCAAAAGCCCCTCTACATGTACATCGCCTTCATCGACCTCACCAAGGCCTTTGACCTGGTCAGCAGGGATGGACTGTTCAACAGTATCCTGAAAACAGGATACCCCCCGAAGCTGCACAGCCTGATCAGATCATTCCATGACGATATGAAGGCAACCATCCCGTGCGAAGGCATCATGTGCGAACCCTTTGACATCCAAAGCGGTGTCAAGCAAGACTATGTCCTTGCCTGTTCGGTATCTTCTTCTCCCTGCTTCTGGATCATGCTTTTGGCACTGCAACGGAAGGAGTGTACCTACGCACCAGACCCGACGGGAGACTCTTCAATCTCGCAAGACTGAAAGAAAAGACAAAGGTGCACGAAGTCATTATCATAGACCTACTCTTCGCTAATGATGCTGCTGTTACCTCACACATTGAACAACTCCAGTGCCCCCAAAATCAGATTTTCCCAAACTTGCAGAGACTTCGGTCTGACCATCAGCCTGAAAAAGACGAATATGCTGAGCCAAGACGCAGACACTCCACGTGTCATCACCATCGACAACTACGAACTTGATGTCGTCCACCAGTTCACATACCTCGGATCCATAATCAGCAACAATATGTCCCTCGATGCCCAGATCAACAAGTGTATTAGTATGGCTGCAGCAACCTCAGGCTGACTTACTGCTCGCGTCTGGAAGAACCCAAAGCTGACAACTCCAACCAAGATGGCGGTGTACAACACCTGTATCATCAACACTCTACTGTATGGCAGCGAAACATGGACACAACATGCCAACTAAGATCGAAAGCTGAACAGCCGCGTCCTCAGTATCAAGTGGAGCGACAAAATACCAAACGCCCAGACCACAGCATGCGCTGGTCTCCCCACCATGCACACACTGCTCAGACAACCTGGCTGCGCTGGCTTGGCCATGTGTGCCGGATGGAAGAGGGACATATTCCAAAGATATCCTTTACTGTGAACTAGTGTCCGGCGAGAGATCTGTTGGCTGCTCCCAGCTATAATACAAAGACGTCTGCAAGCGCGATATGAAAGCTCTGGACATCAACACGGAGAGCTGGGAAGACACAGCAGCCGACCACAACAGATAGCGCAGTGTGCTCCAGAAATAACTCACGTTGGGGGAAAAGAAGATCCGGACCTTAGCTGAGGAGACAGAGCGAGGCGGAAAGCAAACTCCCGTGAAGGCAACCGCATGGCCAGCCTCCATACATTTATTCAGTGTAGCATGGCCTTACCAGACACAGCCTACGCTCCTCCAGAGGAGTCAACTCGACTCGATACAACACCAGGGCGCATCATCCATAGTCGACGCAGATTGACGGAGGCCTACTCCTATATTCTAAAATATAATAATACAACACAAAACAGTTCTGTTCTATTATATAATACAATACAAAAGAATACAATGCAAGTCAATACTTCTTTATTAATCCAGTTTTGGACTTGATAATGTGTTTCCATTGGCTCGTAACACACACACACACACACACCACACACACACACACACACACACACCCCACACACACACACACACACACACACACACACACACACACACACACACACACAACACACACCACACACACACACACACACACACACACACAACACACAACACACAAACACACAACACACACACACACACACACACACACACAACACACACACACACACACACACACACACACACACACACCACACACACACAAACACACAAACACACACACACACAAACACAACACACACACACACACACACACACACACACACACACACACACACACACACACACACACACACACATGGATCGAATATTGCAGTGTTCCAAAACAAATTTTAAAGAAAAACAATAGTCAAGCTACTGATTAAACATCATGTTCTACATTTAGGTGTGCAAGGTATGTCTGGTATCTGGAGTTTGTTCAAGAGGGATCCAACGCACTCGGACAATTCCACATGCGCTCCAAAAGTGCGAGAGTCTGGAATTTATAGACGAGGGATTCAACATACTCGGACATACGTGCTCCAAAACTGCAAGTCTTCAATTTATTCAATCTGAACTCAAGCACTCGGGACAATTCCATAAGCGCTCCCACCAAAACTAATAGCAGCTATCTGGCGAACTCCTTAAGCCTATGTAAACTATCTCCATGCGGCGGTAACGCCTTGAAATCGGGAAGGGTATGGGAACTGTGAAAACTTTTAACTGTTATTTTTGTTTAAAGCCCAGCCGATTGCGTTGAGCCAAATCAGGGCTACAGCTGTTTCAAAACATACAATACTTCAACAGGTTAAGTACTGACACCACCAGAACGATGGAACCATTAAGATGGGCAGTGAACGGACCAACCTTCATGTTGTGGGGTGGGACTGGAGCACAGTAGACATGAGATCTTAAGGGTAGGGCTCCACCAAAAGACCCCAACCACCCCGTGTGCATGGTGTCAAATCCACCATACCCATATACCAGCCAGTATCAAGTCAGCTGTATACATACCAAAGATTTGTGGGACGGTGGTGGTTATTCAGCTGCAATCACATCTGGATGCACGCATGCGCACACACTCTCTCACACACACACGCGCGCGCACACACACTCACATGCACGAACACACACACACACCACACACACGTATACACACACACACACACACACAAGCAAGCACACACACACGGACATACACACACACAAGCAAGCACACACACACACACACACACACACACACACATACGCACAA
>JAPXFY010000024.1:31742561-31795061 GCA_030674185.1 Monoplex corrugatus
GCCTGTTCGCAGCCCATCTCAATACACCAGTCATATTGCTGGAGTCATTTAGTGTGCCCCTCTTCAATACCAAGACCTTGCCAGCACATACGGTTTTGCGTTGGCTCGAGGACTCTGCTAGATAACAAATGGCGGGCGCACGCGCACGCGCGCGCACACACACACACACACACAAACACACACACACATGTAAATATATATATATATATATATATATGTATATGTATATATTTATGACTCTGTGTGTGTGTGTGTGTGTGTGTGTGTGTGTGTGTGTGTGTGTGTGTGTGTGTGTGTGTGCATATATATATAAGCTATATATATACATGTATGTCAGTCACTCTGGACAAAACTACTGTGGCAATAGTTTGAACAAATGCTGGATAGATCTAGTCGTCGGAAGAACCGGACACAATCACGCGGGAAAATGAGTTTCCATACTTACCAAGAGTTAAGACAGAATATGTACACATTCGAGATATGATGACACGCACGTGGTGGATATTAGTTTTAGGTTTTCGATTATGTGACTCCGTTCTCTCAGGTCCGGTTCATACATATGCATAAGCAAGATGTCTGCTGCAGCAACCAAAATATCAACCAATCAATGGCCGGTTTCGGTTTGAGATGAAGTCACATGCGCTCACTGTTATAAGTCAACAAAAGACGTACGCATCCAGGGACAAAATGGGTGGCGCCATACTAGAACAGATTTCTTTCCCTTAGGAGAGCAGCTCATATTTCACATGGAAAAATCCAGGACCAGACTACCCCCAATCCGCTAGTAATGGAGCGACCATGTTCTACCTGGCAGGTTGCAGTGGTGGATACCTAGATGGACTCCAGATATGAAGGTTACCTGCCAAATCAGACAGTCTTGCCTGGACGTATAATCAGCAGACCCGAACCAATGGGCGATGTTCCTATCAGGAAGGGGCGGGACAACAAACAGGTGACACTGTTCCCCTTCCCCCCTCCCCCACCTGAAACACGCCATGGAGACTATCGCAGGTTCATCATGAGGTCAAAAGGCGCGCGATAACCTCAACCTCAGAATGGGATCCCTGGGTAATCAGTTCCCTCCCCCCTCCCTCAACTCCCAGGGCAGGACGGGAAGGGCGGATGGGGCAACCCCTATAGAAAACCCAGAAGGCTGAAAATATAGGTACCGGATGCGCCTTCCAGCAAAACCACGGTGCCATGCACTATCGCATAACAGATAGACAACGCGACAAACTCCTTTGTTACAAAAAACAAAACAGGAAAAAGTCACACACAAAAATTCTGCTGCGGTCTGATCTAATTTTGTGTATAATCAAATTACCCGTTACACGCTTATACTGTGCGTCTAAAACAGTGGTTTCTTTTTTTCCCCATGCTCAACGCCGAGTCAGGGAAGCCGTTTATTGTATTCTTCCCCCTCTAAACTTTGTACAATCCTGTCTTTGTCGTCTTTTGCATACAGGCTTAAAAAAACTGCCAGTTGGTCGATAATTTGCACCTATTTCGTTATATCACATAATCGTTCTGATTCTATTTTTGTGGACGTGTACAGCACCTCATCTCACATGAACCCTAAGCGTTTCACAAAAGCATGAAAGACAGAGAGGCAGACAGACGTTAAGCAAATACATGTCAACCCGTACTGTTGCGATGAAAACAGACGAACCATAATACATACAATGTTTTAAAAGCTACAGAAAACGAATTGTGATAAATCACATGTCAATCAGTCATGCAACGGCGGTGGAAAAAATCGATGATCGATCTCTCTCTCTCTCTCTCTCTCTCTCTCTCTCTCTCTCTCTCTCTCTCACACACACACACACACACACACACACACTCTCTCTCTCTCTCTCTCTCTCTCTCTCTCTTCACACACACACACACACACATACACACATACAAACACACACAAATACACACGCAAACACACATACACACACACACACAAACGACACACACAAACAAACAAACGTCTCCTTGTCTGATAGTTTATAAAAACATAGCGAACAGACAAGAAAACAACACCAACAAAAATGAAACGCCCCCACCCGCATCCTTCTCTGTTCGTTTCTCTTTCTCTGTGTCTCGTCTGATACAGAAACTTGAATGTCTCTTCTTATACAAAAACTTAACAGGCAGACAGAAAACTACCTATCCTCTACCTTTTTCTCCCCTATCTCCGTCTCTGATACAGAAAAAAAATAAATAAAAACAAAACAAAACAAACAAAAAACAAAAAAGCGAACATACAGAAAACAAAGTAAAACTCCACGCCGCTCTCTGTCTCTCTTTTTCAGTATCTGACACAGAAATACGTGTGTGTGTATGTGTGGGTGTGTGTGTGGGTGTGGGTGTGGGTGTGTGTGTGTGTGTGTGTGTGTGTGTGTGTGTGTGTGTGTGTGTGTGTGTGTTGTGTATGTGTGAAAAGTGAAACTCCATCTTTGTATGTTTCCCTCTCTCTCTCTCTCTCTCTCTCTCTCTCTCTCTCTCTCTCTCTCTCTCTCTCTCTCTCTCTCTCTCTCTGTCTCTCTCTCTCTCTCTCTCTCTCTCTCAAACATGAGAAAAGCAGTAAACTGTTGGTGAACTATGTAATCTACCTACATGTTACGATGTGCATCAACAAGTGTGGTTCTTCTTACGCCTGAAATCTCAGCTATCTCAGACAACTGCGCATTTAACAGTGTGTGTGTGTGTGTGTGTGTGTGTGTGTGTGTGTGTGTGTGTGTGTGTGTGTGTGTGTGTGTGTGTGTGGAGTGTGAGTGTGAGTGTGATGTGTGTGCGTGCGTGTGCGTGTGTGAGTGTGAGTGTGAGTGTGAGTGTGCTCACTTACTCACTGTGCACAGTGTTGATGCCTATTTGGAAGCAAAAAGAACGTAGAACTGAAGTAGTGAGTGACTCAATGATCTGTCAGACAAGAGCACATTGTATCGACAACTGTCATCTTTTTTCTTGTTACCACATTAATTGCGAGGCCCACAGGTGAAAGGACCGAGTTACTGCAATTAAGTCGAAAGCAAGGAAATTGATATGAAAGGAATCACTATACATATAGACACTTTGTCACCAGACAATCCAATGATCATTACTCTTTGTCAACCAGGCACCACAACTTCCAGAGAAGAACAATTAAAGCTTGCATCAGGTTTACACTGACATCATGCCATGATGAACTTTTAAAGATGGTACCCCACCAACTTACCGATGATGATGATGATGATGATGATGATGATGATGATGATGATGATGATGATGATGGTGGTGTTGGTTTTGGCTGTGATACTATTGCTGCTGCTGTTGCTGCTGCTGATGATGACAGTGGTGGTAGTGGTGGTGATGACGATAGTGGTGGTGGTGGTGATCGTAGTGGTTGTGATGATGATGATGATTATGAAGGTGGTGGTGGTGGTGGTGGTGGTGGTGATGACGATGATGACGACGACGATGATGATGATAATGATGATGATGGACTCTCCAGATCTGCCAGATGAGTAGGCATAACGGTCTTTTATCGCCTGGTGTGGGGTTTGTATATGGAATCCAAGACCAATCCTAAAGGCACAGTATCCTTCCACATGCACTACATAGCAAGGGGTCATGTGATCTTGGGTTCTGCTTCTGCCGGTCTCTGTTCTGTTGAATAGCGTCTCTTCTGTGCTGTTCAACCCAGTCTGTGCCTTGTGTGCACTGCTGTTGCCAGCTTATTTTATTACAGGCAATGTCTTCTCAGTAAGTAATGTTGATGCCATAGCTGATGAGGTTGACCTGCTCAAAGTATAAATGTATGGCTTTGGTGCTCTTCCCTATCTCCTGGGTTTTGTAATCTTTGGTAATTGGAAATGTGAGTACATGCGCTGATCTGGAACAAAATCTGAATTGGATGAATTGGATGGCAACGAAATATAAAGACACATCTGAGGTACATCGCCCAAAGTTTGAAAATCGCACGTAAGACACAAGCTGTCTATTGCTACAGTAAGAGAGTGAAAGAGAGAGAGAAAGAGAGAGAGAGCAGGAGTTCAGAACACTTTATTACTCAAGAATAGCAGAGAGAGAGAGAGAGAGAGCAGGAGTTCAGAACACTTTATTACTCAAGAATAGCAGAGAGAGAGAGAGAGCAGGAGTTCAGAACACTTTATTATTCAAGAATAGCAGAGAGAGAGAGAGAGAGACAGACAGACAGACAGACAGACAGACAGACAGAGAGAGCAGGAGTTCAGAACACTTTATTACTCAAGAATAGCACAGAGAGAGAGAGAGAGCAGGAGTTCAGAACACTTTATTACTCAAGAATAGCAGAGAGAGAGAGAGAGCAGGAGTTCAGAACACTTTATTATTCAAGAATAGCAGAGAGAGAGAGAGAGAGAGAGAGACAGACAGACAGACAGACAGACAGACAGACAGAGAGAGCAGGAGTTCAGAACACTTTATTACTCAAGAATAGCACAGAGAGACAAAGAGAGAGAGAGACAAAGAGAGAGAGACAAAGAGAGAGAGAGAGAGAGAGAGACAAAGAGAGAGACAAAGAGAGAGAGAGAGAGACAAAGAGAGAGAGAGAGAGACAAAGAGAGAGAGAGAGACAAAGAGAGAGAGACAAAGAGAGAGAGAGAGAGAGTCTTTATACACAAGAATCGTATTATCCCCCTCGTCACTCCCCCCCCCCCCCCCCCCCACTCATTACGCATTCGTCCCGATCCATTAGCCCAGACAAAGTGGGTTTTGTCTGTAAGATTCACGAACCACTTCGTGGTGGAGGGTCAGTAATGAGGAGTGAAGAGATCAGACATCAATATCTGTATTAACTCCATCCAGATTCTGCACCATCTCGTTAAGCCCTTCACATCACTCTCGCCATCGGCACAACGAAACACCAACTGCACGGTATGGCCGACTTCTTGCGTGCAAGGGTAAATACTCGATTTTTAAAGGAGAAAATTCTAAAGATAACTGTACCTGCAGAACGAAACTGACAAATCACGTCAGACTGACTTTATTTTTTTGAAAGTGCAAAAAGTTGAGATTTCACACACACACAAAAGTTTAAAACGTAAAACAAAAGCTGTTTGATTGAAAGCTTTAAAACTTACGGATGAGTATATATAAATTTCGTGCGCTTCATATTTAACACACTTTGTGTGATTCAAGTAGAACATTCAGTTGTTGTTTTTTTAAAGATAGAGCCTAAGAGGGATACATACAAATGTAACAACGCGATACAATGTTATTTCCAGATAAGCGAAATTTTGCTTCGAGATGAACATAATTTGCTCTCCTGCCGTCATTACGCTGCTGGTGCCTCAGTCACATCATGAGGGATAATTGTGATTTTCCAGTAGAAATCAAGATTTTGTTGGTTTCGGTTGTAAAAAAGAATCGAACCAGAAATACACGACAAAAGAATGATATCTCCTTTACTTCACTTTCTCTACTGGTTGCCTGTTTGTCAAAGAATTTCATTCAAAATCAATGCATGATGCTACAGGTATATCAATGGTATTGCACTTATTTAACTTTGTGACCTCTTCTGTGTTCTGCTTTTGATGCTACTTGTTTACAAATTCCTCGATACAGATGTTCTACAGTCGGTCGCCGCTCTTTTTCTGTGTCTGGAGTTATCGTCCCCTGTCTATTCCACACTCACATACTCTGCTTTCCTTCATATTCCGTCTTCTTAAAATCGAACCTGAAAACAAACCTTTTTGTCCAGAAGTGATTTCCCCCTCAAGATGAGCTTTATCACTATTACTAGTATTACTTTTGTACGCTGAATTGGTGATCTTTCTCTATTACTTTTGTACGCTGTATTGGTGATCTTTCTCTATTACTTTTGTACGCTGTATTGGTGATCTTTCTCTATTACTTTTGTACGCTGTATTGGTGATCTTTCTCTATTAGTTTTGTACGCTGTATTGGTGATCTTTCTCTATTACTTTTGTACGCTGTATTGGTGATCTTTCTCTAGTACTTTTGTACGCTGTATTGGTGATCTTTCTCTATTAGTTTTGTACGCTGTATTGGTGATCTTTCTCTAGTACTTTTGTACGCTGTATTGGTGATCTTTCTCTATTACTTTTGTACGCTGTATTGGTGATCTTTCTCTAGTACTTTTGTACGCTGTATTGGTGATCTTTCTCTATTAGTTTTGTACGCTGTATTGGTGATCTTTCTCTATTAGTTTTGTACGCTGTATTGGTGATCTTTCTCTATTACTTTTGTACGCTGTATTGGTGATCTTTCTCTAGTACTTTTGTACGCTGTATTGGTGATCTTTCTCTATTACTTTTGTATGCTGAATTGGTGATCTTTCTCTATTACTTTTGTACGCTGTATTGGTGATCTTTCTCTATTACTTTTGTACGCTGTATTGGTGATCTTTCTCTATTACTTTTGTACGCTGTATTGGTGATCTTTCTCTATTACTTTTGTACGCTGTATTGGTGATCTTTCTCTATTACTTTTGTACGCTGTATTGGTGATCTTTCTCTAGTACTTTTGTACGCTGTATTGGTGATCTTTCTCTATTAGTTTTGTATGCTGAATTGGTGATCTTTCTCTAGTACTTTTGTACGCTGTACTGGTGATCTTTCTCTATTACTTTTGTACGCTGTATTGGTGATCTTTCTCTAGTACTTTTGTACGCTGTATTGGTGATCTTTCTCTATTACTTTTGTACGCTGTATTGGTGATCTTTCTCTAGTACTTTTGTACGCTGTATTGGTGATCTTTCTCTATTACTTTTGTACGCTGTATTGGTGATCTTTCTCTAGTACTTTTGTACGCTGTATTGGTGATCTTTCTCTAGTACTTTTGTACGCTATCGTGGTGATCTTTCTCTATTAGTTTTGTACGCTGTATTGGTGATCTTTCTCTATTACTTTTGTACGCTGTATTGGTGATCTTTCTCTATTACTTTTGTACGCTGTATTGGTGATCTTTCTCTATTACTTTTGTACGCTGTATTGGTGATCTTTCTCTATTACTTTGTACGCTGTATTGGTGATCTTTCTCTATTACTTTTGTATGCTGTATTGGTGATCTTTCTCTAGTACTTTTGTACGCTATCGTGGTGATCTTTCTCTGTTACTTTTGTACGCTGTATTGGTGATCTTTCTCTATTACTTTTGTACGCTGTATTGGTGATCTTTCTCTATTACTTTTGTACGCTGAATTGGTGATCTTTCTCTATTATTTTTGCACGCTGTATTGGTGATCTTTCTCTATTACCTTTGTACGCTGTATTGGTGATCTTTCTCTATTACTTTTGCACGCTGTATTGGTGATCTTTCTCTAGTACTTTTGTACGCTGTATTGGTGATCTTTCTCTAGTACTTTTGTACGCTGTATTGGTGATCTTTCTCTAGTACTTTTGTATGCTGAATTGGTGATCTTTCTCTATTACTTTTGTATGCTGAATTGGTGATCTTTCTCTATTACTTTTGCACACTGTATTGGTGATCTTTCTCTATTAGTTTTGTACGCTGTATTGGTGATCTTTCTCTATTAGTTTTGTACGCTGTATTGGTGATCTTTCTCTAGTACTTTTGTATGCTATCGTGGTGATCTTTCTCTGTTACCTTTGTACGCTATCGTGGTGATCGTTCTCTGTTACCTTTGTGCGCTATCGTGGTGATCTTTCTCTATTATTTTTGCACGCTATATTGGTGATCTTTCTCTAGTACTTTTGTACGCTATCGTGGTGATCTTTCTCTGTTACCTTTGTACGCTATCGTGGTGATCTTTCTCTATTACCTTTGTACGCTATCGTGGTGATCTTTCTCTGTTACCTTTGTACGCTATCGTGGTGATCTTTCTCTGTTACCTTTGTACGCTATCGTGGTGATCTTTCTCTGTTACCTTTGTACGCTATCGTGGTGATCTTTCTCTGTTACCTTTGTACGATATCGTGGTGATCTTTCTCTGTTACCTTTGTACGCTGTATTGGTGATCTTTCTCTGTTACCTTTGTACGCTATCGTGGTGATCTTTCTCTATTACCTTTGTACGCTATATTGGTGATCTTTCTCTATTACTTTTGTACGCTGTATTGGTGATTTTTCTCTGTTACCTTTGTACGCTATATTGGTGATCTTTCTGTTACCTTTGTACGCTATCGTGGTGATCTTTCTCTGTTACCTTTGTACGCTATATTGGTGATCTTTCTCTATTACCTTTGTACGCTATATTGGTGATCTTTCTCTATTACCTTTGTAAGCTATCGTGGTAATCTTTCCCTATTACCTTTGTACGCTATCGTGGTGATCTTTCTCTATTAGTTTTGTACGCTATCGAGGTGATCTTTCTCTGTTACCTTTGTACGCTATCGTGGTGATCTTTCTCTGTTACCTTTGTACGCTATATTGGTGATCTTTCTCTATTACCTTTGTACGCTATATTGGTGATCTTTCTCTATTACCTTTGTACGCTATCGTTGTAATCATTCCCTATTACCTTTGTACGCTATCGTGGTGATCTTTCTCTATTATCTTTGTACGCTGTATTGGTGATCTTTCTCTATTACCTTTGTACGCTATCGTGGTGATCTTTCTCTATTACCTTTGTACGCTGTATTGGTGATCTTTCTCTATTACCTTTGTACGCTGTATTGGTGATCTTTCTCTATTACCTTTGTACGCTATCGTGGTGATCTTTCTCTATTACTTTTGTACGCTGTATTGGTGATCTTTCTCTGTTACCTTTGTACGCTATCGTGGTGATCTTTCTCTATTACCTTTGTACGCTGTATTGGTGATCTTTCTCTGTTACCTTTGTACGCTATCGTGGTGATCTTTCTCTATTACCTTTGTACGCTGTATTGGTGATCTTTCTCTATTACCTTTGTACGCTATCGTGGTGATCTTTCTCTATTACTTTTGTACGCTATATTGGTGATCTTTCTCTATTACCTTTGTACGCTATCGTGGTGATCTTTTCTATTACCTTTGTACGCTGTATTGGTGATCTTTCTCTATTACCTTTTACGCTGTATTGGTGATCTTTCTCTAGTACTTTTGTACGCTGTATTGGTGATCTTTCTCTAGTACTTTTGTACGCTGTATTGGTGATCTTTCTCTGTTACCTTTGTACGCTATCGTGGTGATCTTTCTCTGTTATCTTTGTACGCTGTATTGGTGATCTTTCTGTAGTACTTTTGTACGCTGTATTGGTGATCTTTCTCTATTACCTTTGTACGCTATCGTGGTGATCTTTCTCTGTTACCTTTGTACGCTGTATTGGTGATCTTTCTCTATTACTTTTGTACGCTGTATTGGTGATCTTTCTCTATTACTTTTGTACGCTGTATTGGTGATCTTTCTCTATTACCTTTGTACGCTGTATTAGTGATCTTTCTCTATTACATTTGTACGCTGTATTGGTGATCTTTCTCTATTACCTTTGTACGCTGTATTGGTGATCTTTCTCTGTTATGTTTGTACCCTATCGTGGTGATCTTTCTCTGTTATCTTTGTACGCTGTATTGTTGATCTTTCTCTGTTACCTTTGTACGCTGTATTGGTGATCTTTCTCTGTTATCTTTGTACGCTATCGTGGTGATCTTTCTCTGTTACCTTTGTACGCTATCGTGGTGATCTTTCTCTGTTACCTTTGTACGCTGTATTGGTGATCTTTCTCTGTTACCTTTGTACGCTATATTGGTGATCTTTCTCTATTACCTTTGTACGCTGTATTGGTGATCTTTCTCTGTTACCTTTGTACGCTGTATTGGTGATCTTTCTCTGTTACCTTTGGACGCTATCGTGGTGATCTTTCTCTGTTACCTTTGTACGCTATCATGGTGATCTTTCTCTGTTACCTTTGTACGCTATCGTGGTGATCTTTCTCTGTTACCTTTGTACGCTATCGTGGTGATCTTTCTCTGTTACCTTTGTACGCTATCATGGTGATCTTTCTCTGTTACCTTTGTACGCTATCGTGGTGATCTTTCTCTGTTACCTTTGTACGCTATCATGGTGATCTTTCTCTGTTACCTTTGTACGCTATCATGGTGATCTTTCTCTGTTACCTTTGTACGCTATCGTGGTGATCTTTCTCTGTTACCTTTGTATGCTATCGTGGTGATTTTTTTCTATTATCTTTGTACGCTATATCGGTGATCTTTCTCTAAAACCTTTGCTCCATTCCCTTCCTGTCCTCCTACTTCCAGGTTGAGTGTGCTTTGTACCCTGGAGTTTTGGTTGTTGTTGGGTAATTGTTTTGGTGAATGCTTAGAGTGCACGCTTCGGTTTGATTCTTACATCAAGATTTGGAACCTTATATATGTCATTATTATCATTATCATTTAACTAACCAAAAAAGACAAGCACACATTTTCAATCAACTGGTGTTTGTCAGGCGTTCGTCAAATCAATTTGTTGCTCATTATACAAACGGCATGTGGGGCAGCAACGAAGATCCACCACTCTGGGCCATCCCTTGTATGGTATCCCTGCTGTGCTTCAGGCCGTTGAGCTTTTCATGTACTGTTCCGTCACCAGCAATAGTTCTGGAAGCATCTAGCTTTTGGAGTAGACAGTTCTGGGCGGACAGTTTTGGAAGCATTTGGAAAATGATCCTAAAATTAGATGGTTCAGGAAGCATGTAT
This sequence comes from Monoplex corrugatus, assembly GCA_030674185.1. NCBI lineage: Eukaryota > Metazoa > Mollusca > Gastropoda > Littorinimorpha > Ranellidae > Monoplex > Monoplex corrugatus. Next base: position 31,753,164 of record JAPXFY010000024.1, read on the forward strand.
ATTTATTTATCTATATCTATATCGATATATCTGTATGCATACATATATATAGATATATACATGTATATATATGTGTGTGTGTATATCTATCTGTCTGTCTATCTATCTGTCTGTCTGTCTGTCTGTCTGTCTATCTATGATTCTGGAAACCCCAGTGCCACTCTTTCTCTCTAGATACACAATAACGTCATTGTAATATTCTTTACAGCTACACAATTACGTCTCTGAGTACCATGCTCTCTAGCCACGGAGTTACGTCAATCCGGTGTCAAAGTTGCATGTGTTCGTGTTTTAGATTACTCTCATTAATTTTCTTCCCCGAAACAGAGATTACGCACATACAGAGATAGATTTCAGACGGACAGATAGAGACAGAGAGGTTCCGGGACATTACTCTTGAGATAGATTATGACAATAGTAATGGCGATGGAGAACTTTCTCTGTTTCACTCTTTTTACGTGACTGTGTGAGAGAGAAAATGCGAGTATGTGTGTATGTTTGTGCGTGTGTGTGTATGCGTGTCTGCAACTGTTTTTGTACATATGCGGGGGGGGGGGGAGAGAGAGAGAGAGAGAAGGGGGAGGCAGGGAGGGAGGGAGAGAGAGAAAAGGATGAGGGAGGGGGAGAGAGAATTTACATAAGCAGGATAAAGTACTCACACATGCGTACATACACTTCGCTCCTGCCACCAACACACAACACACACACACACACACACACACACACACACACACACACACACACTTTACCCTTCTTCCCCCACAAACACACACATCTACACATTTCATTGCAACAGACACATTCTCTTCCGCTCACCACCACCAACACACACACACACACACACACACACACACACACACACACATACAAGCACACACACACACACACATATATATATATACATATACAAGCACATACACACACACACACACCACACACACACACACACACACACACACACACACACACACACACACACACACACACAAACACACAAAAAAAACTTAAAACCAAAACAATTATGTCAAGGTCGAAACCAAACAGCGACAGCAAGACTCATAATTACCATCTAAGCTGGGTTAAAAAATTTAACCATTTACACTCCAACACTCGATCCTGCAAAATAACCAGTGGAAGCTGGTAGACAGGGTAAAGAGACACATAGAGTTAAGAGCCACAGTTTAAACAGCCATGACAAAACATTTTGTTGAAACCTTCACAAACGCGACCAAGCGAAAAACCCGGAGTACTTGAAATAGACTTCGGACAAAGCCAAAGATGAGAGAGGCATCAACATAACAAGTGCTTACAAGCCGAAACATGACACTGCAGATAATAAGTATCTGCCAAACAACCCTTTATGAGAGAGGCGGGAAGATCCCCGAGGGGTACGAGCGAGTTGTGTTAGTAAAGGAGGGTTGTGAGGACGGGAGGGAATAGTTCAGATTCCTGTTTCACAATCACAGGCTTACTGTCCATCAGCCCTAGGCTATACCACAGTGTGGGGGGTAGGCCTATCGGTGAGGTGAGGATTCGTATGCATCGGTTATACACAGGGAGGGATGGAGGGGGGAGGAATTTTTTTTTTTAAGGGATCATTGCATTGCAGGAGATTACCATTGTGCTGTGCTCACCTCCCTCCACCCTACCACCCACTTCCATTTTCAACGCCACCTTTTTACCCTTTGACTTCCGCATCCTATCTACCAACTGAAAAAACGTAACCCTTGACTCCCTCACCAATCTGCAGGAAGCTCGTGGATAGGTGACAGAATCAAAGGGTTTAAGTTTTTGCTTTGCTAGCATGGTTTACAATGCAGGATTCTGGTGGACAGAGTGCAGGAGTCAAAGGGTTAAGATTTTGCTTTGCTACCATGGTTCACAATGCAGGATTCTGGTGGACAGAGTGCAGGAGTCAAAGGGTTAAGTTTTCGCTTTGCTAGCATGGTTTACAATGCAGGATTCTGGTGGACAGAGTTGGGCGGGGCAGGTCAAAGGGTTAAGAAGGTTTTTTGCTTTGCTAGCATGGTTCACAATGCAGTATGCTGGTGGACAGAGTGCAGGAGTCAAAGGGTTAAGTTTTCGCTTTGCTACATGGTTTACAATGCAGGATGCTGGTGGACAGAGTGCAGGAGTCAAAGGGTTAAGTTTTTGCTTTGCTAGCATGGTTCACAATGCAGTATGCTGGTGGACAGAGTGCAGAGTCAAAGGGTTAAGTTTTCGCTTTGCTACCATGGTTTACAATGCAGGATGCTGGTGGACAGAGTGCAGGAGTCAAAGGGTTAAGTTTTTGCTTTGCTAGCATGGTTCACAATGCAGTATGCTGGTGGACAGAGTGCAGAAGTCAAAGGGTTAAGTTTTTGCTTTGCTAGCATGGTTTACAATGCAGGATTCTGGTGGACAGAGTGCAGGAGTCAAAGGGTTAAGATTTTGCTTTGCTACCATGGTTCACAATGCAGGATTCTGGTGGACAGAGTGCAGGAGTCAAAGGGTTAAGTTTTCGCTTTGCTACAGGTTACAATGCAGATCTGGTGGACAGAGTGCAGGAGTCAAAGGGTAAGTTTGCTTTGCTAGCATGGTTCACAATGCAGGATCGGTGGACAGGTGCAGGAGTCAAAGGGTTAAGTTTTGCTTTGCTACCATGGTTTACAATGCAGGATTGGTGGACAAGTGCAGGAGTCAAGGTTAAGTTTTGCTTGCTACATGGTTCACAATGCAGGTGCTGGTGACAGAGTGCGGAGTCAAAGGGTTACTGGCCACAGAAGCTGGCACAGTTTTATAATGACATGATGATGACGACGAGGATGACAATCATGACGCTACAGAGTTCCATATAGGACTGAGACTGCGTGACAGGGCTGTACTCTAAGCTTACTGTCATAATATATCCTGGCGTCAACTAGGCACGTAGACCTGCCCGCGCCTTAACAGCCTTCGTGTGTTGATGCGTGCAGAATATCAAATCTGCACCTTAAAATCCTGTAAATCATGTCAGTGGCTGGCTTACGGAAACAAGAAAACACTCATCACACGCGCCCACCAACGATGCAGACTGTGCAACAACCTAGTGGAGTGTGGTCATCTCGCAAAACAGGTTGAGTTCTCCACTAAAAGGCTGTTTATATGTAACGCACAATGTGCCTAAATGTGTCTGAAGACAAGCGCTATACCACAACGCTATATAATGATGATTATTACTATCATTTGAAACTAAAAGGTCTGTTTATATGTAACGCACAGTGTGTCTAAACGTGTCTGAAGACTAGCGCTATACCAAAACGCTATATAATAATGATGATTACTATCATTTGAACCGACATTCTTCAGTTCTGCAGAACTATGGCATTTGTATTGCTGAAGAGACTTAAAGCACATAAGCTGGGACAAAGTTTTGGTACAGCCTACTGTTACCTATACAGCAGGCCAATCCTTTCCGGAACGCCTGTGGAAACCGACAGAGAGAGGCAAAGGTCAATACAGCTTGGAGCCGGCAACGACCTCAACACACACACACACACACACACACACACACACACACACACACTACATACACACACACCAGAAAAACTTTACTTCATTATCCTGCACTTTCTTTTTGTAGGATTAGGTATGGGCTGTCTGGGAAGAATACATCAAAGGAGAATATAACTGTAGATTAATAAGAGACCAGCGTACAACCAGTTACCAATTCAGCCATGATTGTATATTGCAGCTTATCCTCTTTTAAGATACAACCAAACAGGGATATGCCACATGTGTATATTCCACTTTTGATCACATCAAAGAGCTTTCTGAGCGGGGAACTTTGATTGTACCTATCTACAGGGGAAAGAAAGGCGTAGATATTTTTCAAGACATAAACTCCTGAAACTAGGGAAGTCCGGGAGCATGCTCCCCCGGGAAAGTGTCCCCCACCTCCACCCCTTCAATCCAGCTAGATTGAAATCTGTGCAAGTTAAGCGTTTCTGGGCATCAAATTCATATACATTTCACATGTAAACATTTCAACATTCTAGTGCGGTTGAAAGGAAGCAAGAACACAGAACACAGTATGTCGAAATATTGATTTGTTACAATGCTCTGTTGCAACTCACCCAAAACATGACCAAAGAACCGTAGGTAGTAGTGTCTATGAGCGTATGTATTATTTGAACGTGGTACCTCTTTGAAATTCTGAATCGGTCGCGATACAACATCTCTCTCTCTCTCTCTCTCTCTCTCTCTCTCTCTCTCTCTCTCTCTCCTCTCTCTCTCTCTCTCTCTCTCTCTCTCTCTCTCTCTGAGAATCAAAGGAATTAGGTTTGGTTTTGTTTGTTTGTTTGTTTGTTTGTTTGTTTGTTTGTTTGTTTGTTTGTTTGTTTTTTGTTCCCGAGGAGACTCGAAGGACTTCCGCTGAAAGAAGCGGGTCCGAGGAAAACAGCAACAAGAATAAATACATAATTTCAGGGAAGAGATCATGAACCTATCTTGACCATCTTGCATATCGTTCTGGTATTATCTGCAGCAACATCTCTGTTCTGCTTGCCCTGGAACAGCGGGGGCTTAGTGTAGCGTGCTTATCGGCAAACAGATGGGGAACAGGATAGCTGTGTTTCCATCTCACTACCCGCTCTGTACCACTGTGATCAAAGAGCCCTTGGCTTGTTTCTTCAGGTTTCGGCTTACTTTGACTACCTATTTACATTATAATTTTTTGTTTCGAGCCCAGCCGACTCACAGAGCCATATATCATAGCTAAACTGTCTTACAACGTACAGAATCCCTCACTGGGGAAAAAAAACAAACACATGGAAAAGAAAACCACGTACATATATTATATCAAACGATGCATTCATGCACATAATCTACGGATATGCCCCTGGCGTACACCATTCTGTCCAATTTATCATCAGGGGGGGAGGGGGTAGATAAAACTTAGATACAAAAATAAACATAACTAAAGACACTAAAACATACATAAAAACTGACATAATCACCTAAAATTGCTTCTGCGCATCACATTTCCTTAATGTTAAGGCCAAAAGTGCACTTTAATACAAGTATCCAATTATCGATCCTAAGAGAATGTATGTAAGGCTTTATCATGCACTTTAATACAAGTATCCAATTATCAATCCTAAGAGAATGTATGTAAGGCTTTATCGTGCACTTTAATACATGTATCCAATTATCAATCCTAAGAGAATGTATGTAAGGCTTTATCGTGCACTTTAATACAAGTATCCAATTATCAATCCTAAGAGAATGTATGTAAGGCTTTATCGTGCACTTTAATACAAGTATCCAATTATCAATCCTAAGAGAATGTATGTAAGGCTTTATCGTGCACTTTAATACAAGTATCCAATTATCAATCCTAAGAGAATGTATGTAAGGCTTTATCGTGCACTTTAATACAAGTATCCAATTATCGATCCTAAGAGAATGTATGTAAGGCTTTATCGTGCACTTTAATACAAGTATCCAATTATCAATCCTAAGAGAATGTATGTAAGGCTTTATCGTGCACTTTAATACTATGTATCCAATTATCAATCCTAAGAGAATGTATGTAAGGCTTTATCGTGCACTTTAATACAAGTATCCAATTATCAATCCTAAGAGAATGTATGTAAGGCTTTATCATGCACTTTAATACAAGTATCCAATTATCAATCCTAAGAGAATGTATGTAAGGCTTTATCGTGCACTTTAATACAAGTATCCAATTATCAATCCTAAGAGAATGTATGTAAGGCTTTATCATGCACTTTAATACAAGTATCCAATTATCAATCCTAAGAGAATGTATGTAAGGCTTTATCGTGCACTTTAATACAAGTATCCAATTATCAATCCTAAGAGAATGTATGAAGGCTTTATCGTGCACTTTAATACAAGTATCCAATTATCAATCCTAAGAGAATGTATGTAAGGCTTTATCGTGCACTTTAATACAAGTATCCAATTATCAATCCTAAGAGAATGTATGTAAGGCTTTATCGTGCACTTTAATACATGTATCCAATTATCAATCCTAAGAGAATGTATGTAAGGCTTTATCGTGCACTTTAATACATGTATCCAATTATCAATCCTAAGAGAATGTATGTAAGGCTTTATCGTGCACTTTAATGCATGTATCCAATTATCAATCCTAAGAGAATGTATGTAAGGCTTTATCGTGCACTTTAATACATGTATCCAATTATCAATCCTAAGAGAATGTATGTAAGGCTTTATCGAACACTTACAGGTGAATCGACAAGCAAGGCAGAAACTGACAGGGAGAGACGACAGAAAGCAAAGTAGCAAGGCAGAAACACAGAGAGTGACAGAAATGAGGAAATTTCTAGCACAGAATTTCCATCTTCTTCTTCTTCTTCAGTGGTATTAACGTCCCAACGTGATAACGATTAGGGACTGTCGTAAGATGAATCTTGTCATATAGTTAAAGAAGATAAGTGTTGTCTTATAATTTCCATGTCTGGTGTGTGAAGAGCTTCAAGTCATAGAAGAGGAGGACGAGTCTGGAGGTGACGGAGAATCTTTATAAGTATGGTCCAACTGCCGAAGAGTGGGAGAGAGTAGCTGCCAGGACGAGAGGAGCCTATCCGTGGGTACTGTTGTGATTTGAGAGTTGAAGCAATTGAAGAGGGAGAATTTCCACAAGAAGGGGATACTATTTATACTGAAAGAGCCCACGGCGTCTCCACGGGGAACTGTGACTTTTATTGGTCTACGTAAATTGACCACAAAAGTCAGATGGTTGTGGTAAGCAGCAAAGTGCCAAGTGTGAAAAATAAATGAATGCCAGCAGATTAGGGTGGAGCGCATATGGACTGGCCCTGGCCCGAGTGCGATAAATCCCTCTTGAACAGACTCCAGACTCCAAAATCCCAGACTTCTGAATGATCACCTGATCCTGTTCCCGGTTTGGGAAGATGAACAAGTGAGAAAGAGATGGGCACCGCCGTCATAATGCTGGCCCCGAGCAAAGTTGAAGTCTCTAACACCTCACTTCCCTACGATCTCAGAGTTATGAGACAACCCCTTTTAACTCCAGCCCACCCACCCACCCACCTCTTGTGTATCTGCAAGTATGTGAGAGTAAATGTGGGTATGTAAACTTGACCGATTTTCCTTAAAAGCGCTTATGCACATATGCATATAATTGTATATACATACATATATATATGTGTGTGTATATATTATATATATATATATATATGGTGTGTGTGTGTGTGTGTGTGTGTGTGTGTGTGTGTGTGTGTGTATGTATATATATATACATATATGTATATATATCTAAACATATAATATGGATGGATGGATGGATGGATGATGGATGGATGGATGGACGGATAGGATGAATGGATGCATGATGACTGAATGATTGCGTGTATTGATGGATAGATGTATGGATACATGGATGGATGCGAGTGGGTATGTATGTATGTAAGTATGTAAATATGTATGTGTGTATGTATGTAATTATATGTATGTATGTATGTATGTATGTATGTATGTATGTATGTATGTATGCATGTATGTATGTATGTATGGATGGATGGATGGATGTATGGATGTATGTATGTGTGTATGTGTGTGTTGTGTGTGTATGTATGTATGTATGTATGTGTATGTATGTGTGTATGTATGTGTGTATGTATGTGTGTTATGTGTGCATGCATGTCTGTATGTATGTATGTATGTATGTACGAACCCCCACGCCAAGCTTATCTTGAAAGACAGTTTTCTCACACACAAATCTGTTCCAGTGTTCAACAGACGGGATGATTAACTTCGAGGTCAAACGGGTCAGACACCAGCATTACAGACGCTGACAACTGTGAAGACTAGTTGAACGTGCTGTCTGTCTCATGTAACACTCGTGCTGACAAGTGCTATCAGACCTGTCACTGTGGCCCTCACATTCCCCATACAAAGATCCACCAAATCACCGTTTTTACTCACAACATTCCAAAGCATATGAGACTATGGGGAAAAAACTCTAATCACAATTTAAAAAGCAGTCCCATACAAGGACCACCAAACCACAGATTCTTCTCACAAAATCCGAAAGCATTAAGACTTTCGAAAAAAAAAACCCACTTCTATTCACAATTTAAAAAGCAAATTCAAAACAAACGGTATAACCACATCATGAAAAGGCGTGCAAAAGGTCATCCATTCGTCCTTGTACAGAGAGAGATTTGAACCTCTGCGGTTGTTCACAAGTTACACTAAAAAAAAAAAACTTAAGGGCGGCATTAACCCTGATTAACCCTGTGACCCCCTAACCTTATCCACTAGCTTCCTGAAGGAGGCTGGTGGGTGTGGGAGTCAAAGGGTTAAGTTTTTGCAACTGGTCGATAGGGTGCGGGAGTCTTAGGGTTGATGAGCTTCTGGATCGACTGAATATTCACTGCCAGAGAAATTCCACAATAATTGTTCAGTTTAAGCTACCAATTTCTATGTTAAAAAGATCTAAAATTAACGAAAAAAAACAGAACCGTCCTTGTGGAGGACCAAAGACTGACAGAACAGCCTGGGAATGATACATGTTACAATGACCATTCTCTCTCCCCATCACTCACCCTTCTCATTTTTCAGTCATGGCGGACTGGCATCACTCACCCTTCTCATTTTTCAGTCATGGCGGACTGGCATCACTCACCCTTCTCATTTTTCAGTCATGGCGGACTGGCATCACTCACCTTTCTCATTTTTCAATCATGGCGGACTGGATGCTTCTTTTGAGACAGCCGTGGACTCCAGATCACAAATCCTAGGCCATAACATTAAAAACTGGCATGTTCGCTGCCCATCTCAATGTTCCATCATATACTATGATAGCGCCAGCTTAGTGAGTCACAGGTCCCTCCCTCCTTTCCCCATTTCAAGACACTGCCAGCGCAAAGGGTTTGAGCAAGCTTTAGAATCTGCCAGGTAATAGCTCACAGATTTAGATGGAACAAATATGAATCAAGAACTCTCTTCCTGATGTTAATTGATAGGCCTATCAATTAACATCAGGAAGAGAGTCCTTGAATGTTATATAGAACCGATACTGTTATACGAATGTGAGGTGTGGACAGTCAATACGAAAAGCCAGAACAAGATTGAGGCATCCGAAATGTGGTTTCTAAAGAAGAATGTTGAGAGTTCCATGGACAGCAAAGAAAACAAACGAGACACTCTTAATACTGGAGGCAGACAAAAGAAGATCACTGATAGAAGATTAGGAAAAGACAAGCAACATTTATAGGACATTTTATGAGGACACGAGAATTAGAGCACCTGGTCTCAACGGAAAAGCTGGAGGGAAAGAGAACATCAGGTAGACCCAGGTAGAAAATATTGGACGGACTTGCAGGGTGGCTGAGGACAGAGAAGGTGGAAGATGTAGTCGCAGCGACAAGGGATAGATTAGTAATGAAGGCCATGATTGCCAACGCCATGCGGCAGGGCACATGATGATGATGAAGACATACGAATCCGTCTTGAACAACCTCCAAACTCCAAGCGATCCGTTCCTTTACAAATGCGTTTTGAATATAAACTGGAAGAGTACATTCAGAAATAGTACATACTACACAAAGAAACAGAGCTTGATGAAGCTAAAATGTAAAATGTTGGACTGATAAAAAGAAAGAAGAGCACTTTTACTAGATGTCAGTAGTCCCGTAGGTCTAGTGGCGCAGAGGTTGAGCTTTTCAGTCTCAGTTTCTCAAGATGGCGTCTCCACGCTCGGAATGAATTTCATATACACTAACGTCACAGGTATCACGTGATGGGAAGATCCAGAATGATCATGGCACAAGCCTTAAGCCTGCACATACACCCATGAGCTGGCCACGTCCCGAGGTCCTACCTAGCCTATGGGTTTAAAAATAGCCTGCCTGAGGGTTAAACCCACAATCCGTGCTAACAAATGAGCTAAAGGACTGCTTTGGAAGTTGAGCGCTCGCCGTTAATGGTGCGGTTTTGGTCTCTCTCGCTTCTGCAGCGTTTGAGCATAAACTTGGCTACTTTTCAGAACATTTAACACTAATGCTAACCCTAGCCCTCACCTCACATACTGAGTTGACAATCTACTTACAGATAAAACCGATCCTTAGAGATTTGGTTAGTGTTGTGTAGTGTCGATACGCAATGTCAATGAGAGAATTCAACTGCGTTTGCCTCCAAATCTGGCTGCACCGAGTTCACACAGGTGCGAATCTTCTTTGAGTTAAGTTTAAAGTTCTTCTACAAGTAGTGTACACGAGGGGACTATGCTAGTAAGAAAATTTAGAACAAGCCTGAAAATATTATGGTCACCTCTCACGGGCTGGGCCTCACAGGCAGGAGGAGAGAGTTGTGTGGGTGCGAATCGAGCCCATGATAATCTTTTAATGTGCGTGCGACTTCCTGTCTACCCAGCGGCAAATTGGGGTACTTGACTTTGAAGTCTTAGGGAAAGTAGTTCTACAGGTGGTATCCTCAGTCCCGAGAGAGTGGAAAGCAGGGTTGTCGGCCTTGATAATTATGGTAAAGGCAACCAATTAAACAATAACGAGAACAAACAAGAGGGGAGAAAATGACATTTTAGACAAAATGAACTGCTAGGTCTGTAAAACACAAAAGAAACGGACGCCTTTGACACAGATACTGCTGAAAAAAATGGGTGGGGCTGATGGAGGGAGCGGGGTATGAGGGTTGGGAAAGAAAGATACGCCGGTGACCCTCCCAGATATTCTGCCAGTATTTGGATCCTCCACAAGGGAGTCATGTATGCTCTCAAAGCAGGTGATGATCGTTTTTTTGTTTTTTTTTCTGTGTAGATCTCTTCAGACTTGCTGTTGGGTTAGCGGTCGGAAAGTTATCCACCCACTGGAGATTAAGCCACCCAAAATGTAGGTGACAACACTTCAGTTTCTGTTTCAGTTTCTCAAGACGACGTCTCCGCGCTCGGAACAAATTCCATATGCACTAACATCACAAGTACCATGTGTATGGTGATCATGGCACAAGCCTTAAGCCTGCACATAAACTCATGAGCTAGCCAGGTCCTGGGGTCTTACCTACCCTATGTTTTTCCTAGTTTATGTTTTATTCTGGTATTGTATCAGCCTATCGCCGGAATAATCTTGGTTACATGATCACAAAGTGATGAGACCTGCCGCTAATGAGTATCCGGGCCTCAAAGATGGTAAAAGATCAAACTTGGGAAAGAAGCACAGAGCAAAGACAGAAAATGTAAAATTTAGGGAAACAGTCGCACAGAAAGGCAAAGCAGTGTGAGAGATGAGCACCGCCCTAATAACGCTGACCCCACGAAAAGCTACGTCTCTACCACCTCACTCCCCTACAACCTCAGGGTTATTATTATCGTTATTAGTGTTTAAAGCCCAGCCGACTGCTAAGAGCCATATCAGGGCTATAACGACTTCAACCAGACACGCATACATCTAAACACATCGATGATCTTGGAGATTCAAAAAAATATGAACACAAAAATTATTTCTTAATGGATAAACATAACCAAAAACACAAAAATATACACAAACACAGGCCTGTAGTACTTGACATTGTCTCTGAGCAGTTCCATTTTCCTAAGAGCTAATAATGTAGTTAATACATTAATCCTATCATCAATCCTATTAGACGGAAAGTATCTAAAGCCTTATGGAAAATATAAAAGTGAATGGACTAGCAACGCAGAAAATAAGAAAAATAGATGGAAGAGAGCAAAAAAAGGAAGACCGAAACAAATACAGTGACAGAAATGAGGAATTTTCTACCACAGAAATTCCAGAAGGTTTGGATAGTATTAATACTGAAAGGACCCCCGGCATCCCAAAGGCGGACAATCTCAGGGTTGAGGACTAGTCATATAACAGACTGAACCACACCATGAACAAGTGCTTCCGACTTGTACCATCCCCATGGAGACCCTGTAGCGAAGCTGACCGGATAGCAGACCACATCCTCCAGGACTGTGAGAATTACCGGTCACTGAGGGAGGAGATCTGGCCGACATCCCTCAGACCTTGGATAAAGCTATCCAGGCCTGTGGATGCGACACACAAGACAACCTACTTCATCCTCGATACAAAACTACAAAAATGACGGCGAACGAGAAGAAGAACAAGAACGAGAATGGTGAGAGAAAACCTCTACTTTTTGTTATTCTGTGTGTGGGTTTTTTGTTGTTGTTGTTGTTGCTGTTTGTTTTTGTTTAGTTTAGTTTAGTTTAGTTTAGTTTAGTTTAGTTTAGTTTTGTTTTGTTTTGTTTTGTTTAGTTTTGTTTTGTTTTGTTTGTGTTTTGTTTTGTTTTGTTTTGTTTTTTCCTTTTGCTCCCGAAGAGCACGAATACTTTGTTGTTCAACAAAACAAATAGATTCAGAAATGTGATATATTTGCTACAAGCCTGCGACTTGCGAAGGATTGGGACGTACATTCTTTTCTGTGAATACGCGCACGTTTGAAATTTCGAGAATGTGTATGTCGGGTGGGGAACGGGTTGGGTATTGCACACAGCCTAACAGCAAACGTCGAAGGCATGACGTGTTTACTTTCTGAAAAAAAAATTATGACATACCACCCCGAAAACAACAAAAGATAACAAAACTAAACAAAAAAGAATAGAACAGAACAGAACAAAACAACCCCAACAACAACAGTTTCAATTTCAATTTTTCAAGATGGCGTCTCCTCGCTCGGATTAAATTCTATATGCAGTGACGCCACACATGCCATGTGATGGATCAGCTCCAAAAGGATAACGGTATAAGCCATAAGCTGGCACATAAGCCCTAGGTTCTGGCAAAGGTCTTGAGAAAAGAACAACGACAACAACAAAGGTGGAAGATGGGAAGACAGACTGAGAGAGAGGGGCGGGAGAGAGAGAGGGAGCGAGAGAGAGACAGAGACAGAGAAAGAGAGAGGTAAAGGGATGGATGGACGGAGAGAGAGAGACAGACAGACAGACAGACAGACAGACTGACTGACAGACAGAATGAGAGAATGGTGTGTGTGTGTGTGTGTGTGTGTGTGTGTGTGTGTGTGTGTGTGTGTGTGTGTGTGTGTGTGTGTGTGGTGTGAGACAGAGAGAGAGACAGACAGACAGACAGACTGACAGAGAGAATGGAAAAAACGGTCAAGCCATTCTACGATTTCCCTTTTTATACAAAAGTTATGACAAAATATCCAATGTGGCCTTGAAAACGTACCAGACGAAAGGAACTTCACGTGACGCTAGGCCAAAGGTCATCACAACAGTGCGAACAGAATCCAAATATTGTCAGAAGTTCCTGAGAAAAAGATGTTTGCACACCTTCCCCAAAACGTACTTATTTTAAGACATCTTTAAAGTCCACTCGACCTTGACCTTGGCCCCATAACTCCCAAATCTATACAGCTGCGGTTCCTTTTAACGGCTCATAGAGTCATACCTTTGACCCAAATCTGGTAAAACTCCATCCGGCAACAGCCGAGAAAATCTTGCTGAGACAGTTTAGAAACATACACACAGACTCACACACACAGGCCCACGTCTCCCACTCGGTCGATATGAACACATATCCTTTAAAAAGGGAGACAGGGAAAAAAAAAAACAGCTTCCATGACGACATCGCGTTCAGGGCTTGCCAGAGATTATCCATTGTTCGTTAAACTGTGACAACAAAGCGCCTCCGCCTGGTTTATTCTTGTACATCTTGACGTGTGAAGAACGGGGAAAAGAATTTGAAAAGTAAAATAAAATAAAAACGGTAGCGGTTCGGCCCGGGTGAACAACTCGAAAAGATCCCCACCAAAGACACCAGACTGACGTCAAGGAGGAGACAAAACAGGATTTCCTCTCTCTCCTCTCTCTCTCCTTCTCTCTCTCTCTCTCTCTCTCTCTCTCTCTCTCTCTCTTTCTCTTCTCTGTCTCTCGTCTCGTCTCTTCTCTCTCTCTCTCTCTCCTCTTCTCTCTCTCTCTCTCTCTCTCTCTCTCTCTCTCTCTTCTCTCTCTCTCATCTCTCTCATCGTCTCTCTTTTCTGCCTCTGCAGCGAAGCGTCAAAACGTAAACTCCTTTGTTGCCAACAGCCAACGCAGAGTCCCATGAACAAAAGAAACAAACAGCCTACCCTAAAATAAACAAACAATAAAAATCATTACACGAGAAGAAAACAATCATGAGGTACGGCTTGACGTAAGAAGTCGGAAAGGAAAAGGTAGAATGACGGCCAAATTTCAGACTCTGTGGTGTCATTACAGGGCATGGTGTCTGTCGTTATTATTGTTTTTTATTTAAAGCCCACCCGATTGCGAAAGCCATATCAGGGCTATAAGCATCTCAAAACATATACAATACCTCACTGGAAAACAACAACAACAACAAAAACCCAACCAACCAAACCAAAAAGAAACACACTATCTGGTAGTTTTGTTTAATGCCCAGCCGATTACGCAGAGCCGTATCAGGACTATAACAATCTCAAAAACGTACACAATATTCGAGATCGAGAATAAAACCTGAATCGATGCCATCGCGCACATAATCTAAAGATGTGCCCTTGGCGTGGACCATTCTGTCTAATTTATCACCAGGTTTTTTTCCCAGTCCAACTTAGAACTGAGCCCTGGACTTTTGGTGAATTCATGTTTCCTAGGCAAGTACTTTTAATCACAAAGCCACTTTCGAAGTCAATGTGCTCGTTCACAGAGAGAGAGAGAGAGAGAGGAGAGAGAGAGAGAGAGAGAGAGAGAGAGAGAGAGAGGCACGCTCATGTATACATGCACGTACACATGATCGCATTACATATATACATGCGCGCGCGCGCACACGCACACACACACACACACCACACACACACAGGCACGCTCACGTATACATGCACGTACACATGATCGCATTACACATATACATGCCCGCGCGCGCGCACACACAAACACCCACACACACACACACAGAGGCACGCTCACGTATACATGCACGTACACATGATCGCATTACATATATACATGCGCGCGCGCACACACACACACACACACACACACACACACACACACACACCACACTCACAAACAAACAAACAAATTAACACTCATACACACCAGTCCATAGGAAACAATCTCTATTTCCACGTACCCACAGAATAACCTTTTAAAACACCTGAAAAAGACATATCCATCATCCCACAAAGATGAGCCGTTAAAACTATCCTTCCTCTTCACCGCGACCTCCAGAGAGGGTCAAACCCCAATCCCTAAAGAGTTTTCTGACACTTTACCACCGGGCCGTGGTATAAGGTTCAGCTGGTTAGCCAGGAGTATTGACCCTCTCCATCACGGCGATGACAGGGGTTAATTCCCCTGATACGGGCCAACGAGTAAGACCAAGAGCGGGTGAAAATGTTGGATATGGAAAGAAAATACGTAGGTGTGTTTGTGATGAACGTGCGTCAAGGTGTGTGTGTGGGATGTGTGTGTGTGTGTGTGTGTTGTGTGTGTGTGGTTTGTGTGTGTGTGTGTGTGTGAGTGTATGTGGGTGTGTAGTGTGTGTGTGTGAGTGTGTGTGTGTGTGTGTGTGTGTGTGTGTGTGTGTGTGTGTGTGTGTGTGTGTGTGTGTGTGTGTGTGTGTGTGTGTGTGTGGATGTGTGTGTGTGTTGCATAAGACAGCTGGGGCGATGGGAAGGAGAGAGTACTCTGTACGCGTTAACATGCATAAGAGAGAGAGAGAGAGAGAGAGAGAGAGAGAGAGAGAGAGAGAGAGATTCGAAACGAAAGATCATCAATCAATCATCAATCAACCAATCAATAATCAAGCATTCAGTCAATCAACCAATCAAAAAAATCAATCTTCATCATCATCATCATTTTATATCATTATCATTATTATTATCATTATCATTATTATGTTCATGTTATCGTCATCATCAGCGCCATCTAAAATTCGTCAGGGCAGGCTTCTGTCTCCCACAGGTTCCAACACATTCCTGGAACGCATCACAACTGACACACCTGAAGGTCACGTCAGCACAGTCAGCGTTGGTGGAAGAACCATCACGAAACTTCGCTCCGCAAAATGACACTGATAACATGGCAATCAGTGATCAAGAATTCGCTAAGCTTGTTAAAAGATCGTAAAGACGAAACATCGACAAGATGTGGCATGGAAATCAGCGCCGACAAGACCCAAGTTGATGGCCCGGCCAACCACAACGCCACCATCACCACTGATATAACTGTCCATGAACTGAAGCTAGAAACTGTTCAACAATTCACTTACCTGGGATCTGTTGTGAGCAATGAGGGATCCAAACTAGAAATCCTCTTAATGGCAGCAAAGACAACATCAGCACTGTCCAGGCTGAAAGGACAAGAATATCTCCACGAAACACAATACTTGGCTCTCTTACGTGCACTGATACGTTCCATCTACCTGTATGCATGCAAGACGTAGACCCTCACAGTGGATTTGGAAAGGTGTTGAAATGAGGTGTCATCGCAAGATACTTAACATCAGCTACACTGCTCAATCCACCAACGAACAAGTGCGCCAAACTACCAAGCAGTACACTGGACCATATGACTATTTACTGGGTTCAGTTAAGAAAAGAAAACTACATTGGTGTGGCCATATAAGATCCAGTGGCCTCGTGAAACCAATGCTTCCGGGAACTAATGAGAGAGACAGAGAGGGATACAGAGGGGAGGACAGGGAAAAAACTGATGGACTGATAATACTGTGGCCATGGACAGAGAAACCATTCGCAGAGACCCAGACTTTAGTACACAATCGACAGAGGTAGGGGAATCTGGTGAACAGTTCTTTAGTACGGCGCCCCAATGACTTTTCGTGGATTTTTCAGAAAGAAAGAAAGAAAAAAGAAGGATTGAAAGAAGGAGGAGGAGGAGATGGAAAAAAGGAGACGAAGAAGAAGAAGGAAAAGGAAAAAAGAAGGAGGATCTAGGAGGAGGAAGAGAGGGAGGGGAGGAGAGAAGAAGGACAGGAAGAAGAAGACTCAACATACTGGGACAATACACATGGAGTTTGGAGTTTGTTGGAGTTTGTACAAAAGGGATTCATCGCAATCGGACAATTCCATATACGCTCCACCAAATCTATCAGCAGTTAGTTCACAGGCTCCCTGTGCGGTGGCAAAATATTGAAATGGGGAGGAGCGGGAAAAGGCCCTCTGGAACATTAATCTAACGTCACCAGAATGACAAAGACATGACGATGGACAGCGAACAGGCCAGTTTTTAAAAGATGCTGCCGACTGGAATTCAACTCGAGATACCGGATCTTGACGGATCTTGAACCCACAGTTGTATCAAAAGAATACATATCACTGCAATACAGTCTAGATCTGATCCACTGACATACTGATACAAGGAAAGACATTAAGACACAATCATAAGCTAGGTAGAACCTCATGACCTTGCCAACGCGTTGGGTTTACGTGCAGGCTTTTAGCGAATGCCAAGGTGAGTTTCGATTTCACTTTTCATTACCTAATATCTGTAGTGTTTGTGCACACTGAAATATTTTGAACTCGGTGACACTGTGCTGAGAAAACAAACCCTGAAGGTTTGAAGTAGGCATTGATAAAAATAACTCTGTGGATGTAGATCAAAATCTCTCACTTGGCACACAGGGGATCTAACTCACTGAGCCAATGGATAAGGGGCAATGGCAGCTCTGTGTGTGTGTGTGTGGTGTGTGTGTGTGTGTGTGTGTGTGTGGTGTGTGTGTGTGTGTGTGTGTGTGTGTGTGTGTTTACAGAACCAAGATATTTGAAATCCTTAACATTTTCCAAAGGAACTTTATCAATTAAGATGTTACGAATTGTTTTCAATGTCTTTGCCTTTGATATGTAGCACTTTTGTTTTCTTAGCGTTCAAGTTTAGGCCAGCCTTTTTGCCCGCTGCATCCACCCTGTGTAGAATTATTTTCATACTGGTAATGCTGTCTGGTAATAACGCAGTATCATCGGCATAGCGCAAGTTTCTAAGTTTTTTCCCTCATGTCTTTATGCCCATGCCTTTTATATTTATACATGCCTTCTATATGGACATGGCAACACTCGCCCTCCCCTACCCTCATCCCCTTTTTCTCTCTATGTAAGGTGCAACGAGAACGCGTTTACTTGGACTGCGCTATACCAATGGAACTATTATTTGTTTATTATTTATCAACGATGTGCACCTGCCTATATATATATATAATATATATATATATATATATATATATATATATATATATATATATATATATATATATATATATATAAAACGGCCATCTTCAATTGTAACAGTGCCTACTTAGGACAGAAGTAAAGCGCCCGCTTTTCAATCTGGCCGCGAGGGTTCGAGTCTGTCTCGATTAAAATTCATGAGTGTGGTCTCCAGTTTACCCAGCTGCGAATGGGTAGGTCGCCTGTCCACGGTTTAGGGTTGGTGAAGGTAAAACAGCGAGGAAAGGGGATGGGCATTGACCTCATAAAACTGGCGCTGGCCCGGAGAAAAACTGAAATCTCTACCACCCCACTCCCATATCATGTATCTACTAGAACTTCGAGATGTAGGAGAACACCACCCCCTCACTATCTTGGGTTGTGCGATGCTGTAGGTAGTGGAAGCCATAAATAAGGCGATGACAGTTCATCTCACTGAATGCTAGATAAGCAAACGGCTTATGCATGCTCGTTATGTCTGGTTACAGTATGAAGGTTGGTATTCACAGACTCTTGAACTATGGGTGGTACTCCTGCAGACAAGCGAAATCTCTCTCTCTCTCTCTCTCTCCTCTCTCTCTCTCTCTCTCTCTCTCTCTCTCTCTCTCTCTCTCTCTTCTTCTCTCTGTAATACTTTTACTGTTGCTGTTGCGACTGCTACTGCTGGTATCACTACTACTGCTACTACTGGTACAGCAACTGATGCTGCCACTGTTAACTACTGCATCCTGCATCTACCCCACAGATATCTTGCAAATAATATTATTAAATGTCTGTGACCTAACCCCGTGGGGATGCCTGGGACTCTTTCAATATGAATTATATCTCCACCTTCTAGAAATTCTGTGCTAGAAATTTCTTCCTTTTTTCTGTCACTCTCTTTGTTTCTGACTTGTTCCTTTGCTTTCTGTCATTTCTTCTTATAATTTTCTGTATTGCTGGTCCATTTGTCTGTATGTGCTCAATGAAATCTTACGCACTTTGTCTTAGGATTGATAATTGGGTACATGTAAAAGGTGCGTTTTTGGCATTTTGGGGAAATGAGATGTGCGGAAGCAATTTTAGCTAATTTTTATATGTTTTTTAGTGTCCTTAGTTGTGTTTAAATTTGTATTCAGGTATGTTTTCTAAATCCCCTGTTTGATAAATTGGACGGAGTGGTTAACGCCAAGGGTGTCTCCTTAGATTATGTGCGCGAATGCACTGATATGTGAACTTAATTTTCTTTTTTCCCTTTTCTTCTGTTGAAGTATCGTGCATATTTTGGAACGGTTATAGCCCTTTTGATTTTCTTTTCCTTTTTTTTTTGTTTTTGTTTTTTTGTTGTTGTTGAAGTATTGTGCATGTTTTGAAACGGTTATAGCCCTAGTATGGCTCCACGTAGTCGGCGACTGGATTTTAAACAAAAATAACAGTAACTACTACATCTGCCATTGCTGTAATGATATTGTAGTTGCTTTTGCTGCTGCTTCTACTTTCATGTAAGCTATTTTTTGTATTCTTTGATGTAAAGCAGTTTGAGCCATGTACATCTATCTGTTTGTCTAACTGTCTGTCTGTCTAGCTATCTGTCTGTCTGTTTGCTATCTCTATCATCTAATCTAATCTATCCATCTATCTATCTGTTCATCTATCTATCTAATCTAATCTATCTAATCTATCTATTTATCTATCTGTCTGCCTGTCTTATCTATCTATCTGTCTATATTTCTGTCTGTCTGTCTGTCTGTCTATCTATCTATCTAATGTATCTATGTAAAGGGCTAGCTAGATACCAATCTATCCTTTATATGTTTGTCTATCTAATCTGTTTATCTGCATATCAATCTGTCCGTCTGTCTCTCTCTCAGTATGTCTGTTGTTTCTCTATGTACCTGTCTATGTATCTGTCTGTTGATATGTCTGTCTGTATGTATGTCTACTTTCAAAGTGTCTGTTGTCTGCCTTGTTATGTATCTATTTATCTGTCTGTCTATCTCTATACTGTCTGTCTGTCTCCCTACTTATCTATATATCTAGTCTCTTTGTCTAAGTTCGGGTATAAGCCAGCAGGCCTGTCTGCCTGCCTATCCAAGTTAATGTGTATATGTAAGCAAGTCTGCCTGTCAGTCTGCATGCTTCGGGCGAAGAACATTATACGCAATGTCACTGTTATTCTAAACACAATGTTTACGGTAAAATCCAACTGGAAAGCCCTAAACTTGTTATCAGTAAACAACTACAGAAAACCATAACATTCTGTCAGCAGTGAGGCAAACCTGAAGTCAGTCATGATCTCTACTGTCACTTAACCATTTCAAATAAATCTTTAAAACCCTGGCACTAAACCAAAAGAGGAAATGGCAAAATATTGTCAGAAAAATGACTCCAAACAAATCTTCAATGTCCTGTCACTTCACCACGAGAGAAAACTCTAAAATCCTTGAATTCGTGTCAACAAATCGCTCCAAGTTCGTAAATCCCTGACAGTCATTGTTTTGATACTGTTGTTTAAAGCCCAGCCGACTGCGTAGAGCCATATCAGGGCTATAACCGTTTCAAAACTTACAAAACTTCAACAGGGGAAAAAAAAGAAAAGAAAAGAAAAGTAAGTACACATATCAACGCATTCGCGCACATAATCTAAGGACATGCCCCCGGCGTTGACCACTCCGTCCAATTTATCGCACAGGGGATTTAAAAAACACCTGAATATAAATTTAAGCATCCTAAGGACACCAAAACATATATAGAAACAGGCATAAATTACCTAAAATTGCTTCCGCTATCTCACCTCTCCAGAGCCAAAAATGCACTTACATACATGTACCCAATTATCAATCCTAAGAAAAAGTACGTAAAACTTTATCGGCATGTCCATGGGGGGTCTCTCTGACAGTCAGTATCGTCACCCAGCAACAAAGATTGCTCCTAGTCTTAGTGTCTGGAGTCTTCAGTTTCTTCAAGAGGGAATCACTGCACTCGGACAAATCCATATGCGCTTCGACCAGCTCTGTCAGCAGTTATCTGGCAAACTCCTTAAGCCTGCACAAAACCCCAAACGCTGACACGGTCTTTAAATGGGAAAGGGAAGAGGACTTATGAAACACTGACCCCACCAGAATGACTCGATAAAAGAAACATCATTAAAATGGGCAGCGAACGAACCAATTCTTATGTTGCAGGACGAGTCTGAACCCAGGATACGGGATTTGTGACTCCACAGACCTATGAAATGATAAACAAGACAAAAAGAAGCAACAACAACAAAAAAAAAAAGGAAAAAAAAAAAAAAAAAAAGAAAGAATAATCCAGGTCATACGAGCATCGAACTCACGATACTCGCGTTCTAAGCATGGCGTTTAATCAAGTGAGCTAACAGACCCAAAATCTTGTGCATGGTCCACGTGAGGGTTAAACGCACGATCCCCGCGTTACCACAATGGCCTTCTATCCACCTGAACTAACGGGACCACTAAAAGACCACAACCACCACCACCACCATCACCACCAAGAACAACAACAACAAACATACGACCTGAGGACTGCCCGAGGGCCAAATCCAAGACCTCTGCAATTAACACTGACACAGACAGACAGACACATAAGCACTTCTGCAGCACGTAAACAGACAAACACCTACACAGGGACTCATGCTGGCAAACTGCGCCTTCAACGATGAAGTCTAATAAAGCAAATCGATGCAAGATACATAAACAGCATTATCTCATATAACCAATTATACAAGTACATTACGAACAGTAGATCTAACACCAGTAACAGTACTGTCTGAAAGGAAGTTTTAGAGCTTTCTGAAAAGAAGACAACGTTTGCAACGATAATGTCTGAGGAAAGACCGTTGATTGTTGTGGTGCACAGAAAGGGAATGAACACTGGCCAAAAAGTTGTATTTTTGACATGAAGTCATACAGCGTGTAAGTTTATTTATACGCTCTATGCATGAGATACGCGGAGAATGTGTTATGTGATGACGATCGAAGCCATCTAAGAGGAGTGTAAATGGTGAGGAGAAATAATATGCATGCGTGGTGTCGGATAAAAAGTTGCAATAGGTAGTTGAGAGCCTGAAAACTACCTAGGTTTGGACTGAGAGCCAAAGAAGTTTGTAAGGAAGAGGCTGAATATTATCAAGCCTCTAAACTAACCTTGCAGCATAATTCTGAACCTATCATAGTTCGCAAAAAATGTACTATGGAAAACCAGAAAGAAGAAGAAAATTGCAATGGTCTTAATTAAAAAGGACACAGGCACAGACCAGTGTTTCTGCTGCGTGGGTGGTCAGATATGGGGGGGAGGGGGGGGATAACACTAATGCTGTGTATTTCAAGATATGTTTGAGTGACAAATGATAGAGATATGAAACTCAAGGCATGAGACACATCGTCACAGACCGTAGAAACTAAGTATGTATGTGAAGGTGTGAATATGATATTGGCAATGCCAATGTTCTTCTGGACTTAATATGAAGATCCAAAATAAGTGCGACTGCCTGCGTTCAAGCAAACAGGACTAAGCAGCAGGGAAGTTTCAGTCTTTCTCTCATAATTTTGTATTTGGTGTTTGTTTGTGATCTTACATTCACGCTTGACAAAGGCCAGTTGGCCGAAAATTTGCGTCTGTCTTGTCTTGTATTAAATACGCGTTCTGATTCTATTTTTATGTTTTTCTGGTTAATATGGAGAGCTTCTGTTTTGTCATCATTCAGTTTAAGTTTGCTGCTGTAGTCCATTTATTTATAAATCAGTTCCCCACAATTCCGATGGTACAACAAATCTTAAATGAAGGACAAAAACGTGAAAGTGTTTATGTCTCCAAATGACTGACTGCATACAGAATGTCTTTTGATCAATAAACAGTGGGGGTTTTGTATACAATATGAACAGAACTGCGCCAAGAACTGAACTTTGTGGAACTCCTGACTGTACGTCAGCACATTCTGAACTAATGTCAATGACAAAACAAGTTTTTCTATCGCTGAAGTAGGAACCATACAAATGCTGAAATTGTAACACCGCAAGGATTTTCTAATCTATACAGAAAAAATGCCATGGTGTAGTATCAAATGCAGCAGACAAACCAAGTCAAAACAGACACAGTAGCACAATCCAAACCAAGTGGAATATCATTTGCTACTCTGAGGAACGTCCTCTCTGTACCATGTTATGGGCGATAGGCAGACTGTGAAAAGCAAAACAAATCATTGGATGTCACGTTAGCTGTATTGGTGTTGTTATTCTCGTCATAATGAAAGTTGTAGCCAAGGATAACAGGAGAGCCAGACAAGGTGTTTGTATAATGAAACAAACCGTGAAACTCGTCCAAAAACTTGGTGTCAGTTTATTTTCCTTGCTAGAAAGAGGACGGTAGACTACAGGAGAAATGAAGACGGGACTGCATAAGAGCAAGAGTAACGTGAGCCGTTTCTAACGATACATGAGCAGAGACCGACGATGGAGATGGAAGATAATGATCAAGCGTAGATTAGTTTATCACAACAACCCCTCTATCACAAGAGGGGCAGCGGAATGATTTAACACAATAACCAGGAGGTGTTATGTCAACGCCCCTCTTTTTCATCCATGTTGCCGAGGCCATGTCCCAGTCAGAAACAGAATGTCGAGATGGGTGTTGATATGTTTGGCCATTTACCGTGTGCTTAGTCTCTGCCCCAACAGACAGAGCGTTGAACAAAGCAACATTGACAGTACACGGTGTTGGAGATCGGGTTGGAGCAGTAATTGGGGTGGTAATTATGTTAGAAAAGTCCGAACCACGGGAGGATTTTCTTTCAGACACAAATGTCTTGGCTGTTGATGTTTGTGTGTGTGTATATATATATATATATATATATATATATATATATATATATATATATGTATATATATCATCATCATCAGGTACCCTGTCGCATGGCGTTGACGATCATGGACTTCCATCTGTCTCTATCTCTCGTTGCCCCTAGCATCTCCCCCACCCTCCTCGTCCCCAGCCACTCTGCAAGTCCGTCCAGTATTTTCTCCATGAGTCTACCTGGTGCTCTCTTTCCCTCCAGCTTTCCCGTTGTGACCAGGTGCTCCAAATCCCCCTTCCTCATAAAATGGCCTATAAATGTTGCCTGTCTTTTCCTAATCTTGCTTATGAGTGATCTACTTGTGTCTGCCTCCATCAAGACTGTCTCGTTTGTTTTCTTTGCTGTCCATGGAACTCTCAACATTCTTCTTACAAACCACATCTCGGCTGCCTCAATCTTGTTCTGGCTTTGCTTGTTGACTGTCCACGCCTCACATCCGTACAACAGTATTGGTTCTATCTAACATTCAAGAACTCTCTTCCTGATGTTAACTGATAGGTATTTGTTGGCAAGAATGCTTGTCATCTTCTTGAATGCTGTTTTGGCTTGGCTGATTCTGCCGGCTATTTCTTATGTGCATCTGCCGTCTGATGAAATATATATATATACGTGTCTGCCTGCTTTTACCTCCATGACGCGAGTACGTTTTCAAAGTACATTTGTTCTGATGCCAGGCTGTCAAAGACACGATGCTAATTCTTTGATCAGGGGTTCTGCTTTAGTCAATGGTGGCTGCTGGCGAGAACTGCGCACTACAGCATGGCCAGATAGGGGAGAGAGATATATAAAGAGACTTCGACTGAAACAGACAGAGAGTCAGAGACATGACGACACAGAAACAGACAGAATGAGTGACAGACAAATAGAAGAAACAGCGACAGACAGAAATAGACAAAGACAGACTGATCTTTATTTTCCAATGGCGAAGACAATGACACAATGCAACGGCGTTTGGCCAAAGGCAAAGGTAAAGAGGATAGATCAATCCAGCGACCATCCAACGACTCATCTGCGAGGTGGGGGTGGGGGTGCGGAGAGAGACAGAGAGACAAACAGACAGACAGAGACAGAGACAGAGACAGAGAAATAGAGAGTCAGGGAAAGACAAAGAGACAGAGAGAGGCAGACAGACAGACAGACAGAGCCAAATAGACAGGGAGACAGAAAAAGAGAGACAGAGATAGTGTGAGTGAGAGAGAGAGAAAAGAGAGAAAGAGAAAGAGGAAGAGAGAGAAGAACAGAGAGACAGAGATAGAGACACAGAGAGAGCAGACAGAGAGAGCAGACAGAGAGATAAAGAGACAAAAGCAGAGACAGAGAGAAAGAGAGAGTGGGAGAGAGAGATGGAGAGAGAGAAAGAGAAAGAGTGAGAGAGCGAGAGAGAGACGCTTGACGCGCTTAGCGCGCCAGTCATTGACGTAACCATATACATGTACATGGTTTCAGCGCCAAGGGGTATAACTCATCCCTCGCATGCTGGCAACAAATGTAAATAAAGGGAAACAAATAAAGGAAACAGAAAAATGGAAAATTCAAATAAAAAGCAAAAAAGTAATATTTACGAAATGAAAACAAGTTTTACAGTAGAAATGCACATGCGTGACCATCCAACTATGCCTATTATAGAACTTTACTATGTTGGTTAAAAGGAAAAGCTATCAGTCTTAACAGAAAACTTTTTCATATTGAAATTAAAGCAGCAATGTTCTTTTTCTTATTCCATGTGCTTCCGCGATATATTTGGAAATTGACTGTAAATTCTCTGACTTTTCACATGCTAATATTGACCTTAGATCATGTCTTAACGCTGCTCTGGAGGAAAACATATTACATCTATTTCTAACCGTGCTATAAGCTTAGATCAATCCAACGACCATCCGACGACTCGTCTGCGAGGTGGAGGTGGGGGTGGGGGTGCGGAGAGAGACAGAGAGACAAACAGACAGACAGAGACAGAGAAACAGAGAGTCAGGGAAAGACAAAGAGACAAAGAGAGGCAGATAGACAGATGGACAGAGCCAAATAGACAGGGAGACAGAAAAAGAGAGACAGAGATAGTGTGAGTGAGAGAAAAGAGAGAAAGAGAGAGAAAGAGGGAGAGAGAGAAGAAGAGGGAGAGAGAGAAGAACAGAGAGACAGAGACAGAGACAGAGAGAGAGAGAGAGCAGACAGAGAGAGCAGACAGAGAGATAAAGAGACAAAAGGAGAGACAGAGAGAAAGAGAGGAGTGGGAGAGAGAGATGAAAAAAGAGAGAGAAAGAGAGAAAGAGTGAGAGAGCGAGAGAGAGAGAAAGAGAGAGAGAAAAGAGAGAGAGAAATATGGACAGACAGACAGACAGACAGACAGACAGACGGTCAGACAGACAGACAGACAGACAGACAGACAGACAGACGGTCAGACAGAGAAATAAGGATTGACAGAACATAGCTCCAGAGGAGGAATGGATGTGAACCAAGTTCCCTCTCATAAAACAGAAGGCGAGACTGAGGAAAGACCCAACTTGACGACAGCTTTGCCGATACCACGCAACTTTTTCCTGTAAATAATGTTCCGGTCTATCTTTATCATTCTCGGTTATCGTTTCATGATATTTATTGTCCGACTGTTTCACTGCCTTTAAAAAAAAAACAGGCGCACGCACATACACTTGTGCACGCACACACCGTTTGTTTTTTTTTCCTTTTTTTTTTGTTTTTGTTTTTTTTAATGAATTTTACTACCGTTCACTTTCTTTTCATACATAATTCAGGCGAACAGATTTCAGATTCACACCCGAATCGCTGCTTCGTGGTGAGTGTGTGTTGTGTTGTGGTGTGTGTGTGTGTGTAAGTGCGTGTGCGAGTGTGCGTGCGTGTGTGTGTGTGTGTGTGTGTGTGTGTGTGTGTGTGTGTGTGTGTGTGTGTGTGTGTGTGTGTGTGTGTGTGTGCATATGTGTATGCCTGTGTGCGCACGTATGTGTGAACTTGGCATGTGTGTGTGTGAGGTAGAAAGATGATAATAACACTGATAATAATGATAATATTACTATTACTACTACGACTACGACTACTACTGCTGCTGCTAGCAACTACCACTAGTAATAACTGCTATTACTACTATTACTAATATTGCCAACTACTACTATTACCATTACTACTACTATTATTACTACTACTGCTACTATCAGTATCATTAATAATAATGATAATAATGTTAATGATAATAATGATGACGATAATGATGATAAGAAGAAGAAACAATAACAATGATAATAATAATAATGATAATAATAATGATAATGATGATGATAATAATAATAATATAATGATATGATATGATATGATATGATATGATATGATATGATATGATATGATGATGATGATGATGATGATGATGATGATGATGATGATGATGATGATGATGATGGTGATGATGATGATGATGGTGATGATGATGATGTTGATGATAACAATCATAATAATGAGAAGAAGAAGTCGACGACGACAAAGAAGAAGACGACGAAGAAGAAGAAGAAGAAGAAAAAAGAAGAAAACTTGATGTATACATCAAATCAGAGCACACACTCTCATCATTCACCCACAATGACAAAAACAAACAAACAAACAACGTGGAGGTACAAAGCACATGTATACTGCGAGGAGAAGGACAGGAGGGAAGTGGGATAAAGGGTGGATGGGTGAAGGGAGGAAATCACTGCTGGAAAAAAGAAGGTGTCTTCAAATTAGACGAGAAGGAAGAAAGTGTTTGTGACCGTCGAAGAGATATATATAGGAAGCTCATACAAGTTGTATGGACCAGATAGGGATTGAGAGAGACACACACACAGAGAGGCTCGTGTGTGTGTGTGTGTGTGTGGTGTGTGTGTGGTGTGTGTGTGTGTGTGTGTGTGTGTGTGTGTATGTGCGTGCGTGCGTGCGTGCGTGCGTGCGTGCGTGTGTGTGTGTGTATGTGCGTGAGTGCGTATTTGTGTATGTGTGTTTGTTTGTGTGTATATCTTTGTTTGTGTGTGTGTGTGTTTGTGTGTGTGTGTGTGTTTGTGTGTGTGTGTTTGTGTGTGTGTGCGTGTGTGTGTGTGTGTGTGTGCGTGTGTGTATGTGTGCGTGTTAGTGTTTGTGTGGGTACGTGTGTGTGTAAGTGTTCGTGTTTGCGTGTGTGTGTGTTTGTGTGTGTGTGTGTGGTGTGTGTGTGTGTGTGTGTGTGTGTGTGTATGTGTGTGTGCACATGTGTGTGTGCGTGTGTGTGTGTGTGTGTGTGCATGTGTGTGTTTGCTTATGTGTGTGTGTGTGTGCGTGTGTGTGTCTGTGTATGCGTGTGTGTGCATGTATGTTTGTGTGCGTGTATGTGTGTGTATGTATACGCGTGCACGCCCGCGCACGTGTGTGCGTGTGTATACGCGCACGCGTATACGTATATAACAGACATATAGAAAACTGAGAGAGGGAGAGAGACAGACAGACAGACAGACAGACAGAAAAAGACAGCGACAGAGAGAGAGAGAGGGGGGGAGGGGGCAGTTTGTATGCACGCATGTGCGCGTGTCTGCTACGAATTTAGCGCGCACGTGAGGCAGCCTACACGGTTACACATGATACGGAGGTAAGGGAGGGAAGGGAGACTACCCAGACTCAGCTGGCTGACAAGGGGTTCCTGATGATGATGATTACCAACAACAACAACCCCACAGTTCCACCCAGGTGGGGGTGGATGAAAGCGGGGGAGGTATTTAGGATTTGGATTCGCAAGACCGCTAACCCTTTCACTCCTGCACCCTGTCCGCCAACTGCCAAAAAACTTAACCCTTTCACTCCCTCGCCCTATACACCAGCTTTATGCAGGATAGGGTGAGAGAGTGAAAGGGTTAAGTTCTGGTTTTGCTGTCATGGCTGAAAAGGTGGGCTGCTGGAGGACAGGGTGAGGGAATCAAAGGGTTAAACAGGGATTCAGCGAACTCGGACAATTCCACAGGCACTGCAGTCAAATCTGCGAGCAATTAAAATCTGGCAGGCTACCCTGAGCCTGTGCATGACCAGAGAGGGGGAGAATGGACCCATAAAACACTAAGCTGAAATGGTGAGGTGGGGAGAAGCGACCTATGAAATAGTGGGGGAAGAGTGACAGAATGGTTCAGACGTTCATCTGCCAATAACTAAACTCGAGGATCCAGGGTTCGTTTCCAGCAGAGGCATCGACTTTTCTCCTCAGTTTAACTGGAAAATCGAACTGAACGGCTAGTTGTTCGGAAGAGGACGACAAACGAGTCGGACCCGTGTGCTTTCTGGTACCACACGCTAAACATCCCACAGCAGTTGAAAATCGTGAAGAGCAGGGCATTGTCCGGCTGCCTTGGTAAGGTAAAAAACACTGGGGAGGTAGGTTGATTTCCCAGGCCCCACCCCTTGAAGACCAATTAGCCTTCTCGCCTTTCTGCTGTCTTGGTTAAAAAAGAAGTGAATATGAATGAATTTGAAGCGAGAGAGAGAGGATGGGCGCCGCCCTCGTGGTGCTGGCCCTGGGAAAGTTGAAGTCTCTGCCACCTCACTCTCCTACAACCTCAGGGCTATGGAACTATCTAGGTAGGACCTCAGGACCTGGCCAGCTCATGGGTTTATGAGCAGACTTAAGACTTGTGCCATGGAATTCATTCCGAGCGCGGAGACATCATCTTGAGAAACTGATATTGAAAAAAAAAACTGACACCACCAGAGAGGGGGAGAATGGACCTATGAAACATTAAGCTGACACCACCAGCCGGGGGGGGGGGGGGGTGGTCCTATAAAACACTAAGCTGACACTACCGGAGAGAGGGAGGGGGGGTAGAATGGACCTATGAAACAATAAGCTGACACCTCCAGAATGATAGAAACTTCAAAAGGTGGTTTTACACTGTACCTTTGAGAAACATTACGTTTCAGACCAGAATCGGTTTGTACCGTTTTGCTCTGTTTATATTGTTGTCACGATAAATACACACCGACAGTGTGCTGACCAGAACACAGTACGAGTGAAAGGAGATCTTGATATGCAGTGTGTCCATCACTTCCACTCTTTCCATTGTTATCCTGTGCCTGTTGTAAGGAGTGAAACACACTTTTTTTTTCATTTGAGTGCGGCATTGCAATGCTGTTCTTTCTGTTTCTATACCATGCTGCACTTCAAAACGTGATTAATTTTTCCAAACGTTACCATATTTCTGACACAGCCAGACAATTTCTGTTGGATTGATTCGTGAGTCCAAGCTTGAAGTAATAATTTGGTCTCGTCGTCATTCCAGTTTACAGCCATTGCTGTTATAAAAAGAAAAGGTGGCAAAGCAGCGGGAAGCAAAATAGTAAACTGGCTGCTTGCTAACGCAAAGAAGGAATGTACCAGCAGATGATCCGGGAAATAGAATACTAGGGTGCTATGAGGTCACAAACGCAGCAGCCCGCTGAAATGCGTACAGTTCCAGACCAAATCGCGAAGCAGTCCTAGACCGTTTCAGATCTGGAACGGTTCAGCCAGACGAAACTGAATGTAAACAGGTAGGCCAACTTGAAAACGACCGTTTCAGATCTGGAACGGTTCAGCCAGACGAAACTGAATGTAAATAGGTAGGCCAACTTGAAAACGACCGTTTCAGATCTGGAACGTTACAGCCAGATAAAACAATGTAAACAGGTCGGGCCGACTTGAAAACTGTTCTCAGTTTTATTTTGCAAGTGTAAATGGCAGCGAACGGGTCCATGTTATGTTACGGTCTGAGGTCAAAGCCAGAGGTCATCTGTTTAGTCCACGACTCCATTACAAGAGTCAAGCAGCCTGCTGTCAAATGGAGGAAACAAAATATTTATAACCCAGCAGCCCCTGGCTTACTACAACTCACGTGCGTGTGTGTGTGTGTGTATCACCGCAAGCACAAAGATACAGCCCTTCACTTTTCTCTCTCTCGAGCTTCTTATTTTACTTCAGTTCTTTTATTTACTGTGAATCGTTTTTGATTTAGCGGATGGTTATCTGTGCTGTGACATTTTAATGTTTAGCGATTTAATCATGACTAATTTATGTTTGCGTTTTAAGTAGCTTTGAGAATGATGTGTAAGTGTACGCGCGTATGAGCATGTGTGTATGTTTGTGTATGTGTGACACAATGTAGAAGAGACAGACAGACAGACAGATAGACAAATAGACAGACAGAGACTAGCAAAACGAACAAATCAATGCTTTAGGGGGTAATGGCATAATCCAAATAATGCTTTTCTGTATCCAGTCCTTGTTTCTGAAAGGTCTATTCTGATACAAACAAAATAATTACAACAGCATAACAACAACTCTACCACAGTCTCCTTAAACACACACACACACACTAACACACACATACACACGCACACACACACATTAGGAAATTTCCCTTTATCACACACACACACACACACACACACACACACACACACATATACATACATACATACATACATACACACACATACACACAGAGGAAGAGAGAAGAGAAAAGCAGACTACACACATACACACACCACACACACACACACACACAACACACACACACCACACACACACACACACACACACACAAATAAAGAAAAGATGCACATTAACACTAACACACACACACAGACACACACACACACACACACAAACAAAAACAAACAAACAAACAAACAAACAAACACACACAAACACAACACACAACACACACAAACACAACACAACAACACACACACACACACACACACACAACATACACACATACACATACATATACACACACCACAATACACACACACATACATACACACACACACACACACACACACACACACACACACACACACACACACACACACACACACACACACACACACACAGGGAAAGAAAAAGGAAAGAGAAGGGCAGACGTAGGGAACGTGATACAAACATCTAACAACCAGAAGAACTAATACAATCAAAAACTCACCAGGATTCCTTTAACACCTGAAGGCCGAGCAAAGCACCACAAGGACACCAGTCAAATCCTGAGTCACAGCATGTGATGTTCCAGGCCAAATATGTAACAAACAAAAAATGCAATCTTGTATACATGGCCAAATATTTAACACACACAAAAATAAATAAATAAACTTGACAGCAGCCAAACAAATAACACATACTAGATAAATGAGTGAATAAACTTGATACCAGACAGAATTTTTAACATACACAAAAACAAATAAATGAATTTGACATTAGACTAAATATTTAACACACACGCAAACAAAAACAACTAAATGAACTAGAAACTGGGCCAAATATTTAACACACGCAAAAACAAATAAATAAACTTGATACCAGACCAAATCATAAATAAAAGATTTAGAAAGTCTTTACTGACAGCAAAAACGTCACCAGGTGCAGATTCCAACAGTGACCACAATCCTGCAATGGGAAGATTTAGGCTGAAACTAAAGAAAAGAAAACAGACCAAAAGTAACATCGAACTAAATCTTGAACTCTTAAAGACAGATGAATCGACTCGTGAGAAATTTAACAGACATGTTCAAAATAAATTCAGTGCTCTGGAGGACGCTGATGACAGTGAGGAACAATGGACAAAGTTGAGAAACTCGATAAATGAAGCTTGTGAAGAAATCCCTAGAGACGAAAGAAAAGCAAAGAAGAACTGGATGACAAAAGAAATTTTAGGCTCGATGGAAGAACGGAGGAAGGCAAAAGGAAAGGAGGAAAAATACAAAAAGATTCACAAGGAAATCAGGAATAGATGCAATGAAGCTAAAGAAGCTTGGCTAGAAACAAAGTGCAAAGAAATAAAAGACCGACACAAAACAGATCCTCAGTTTATGTACAGAAACACTGAAGAAATTGCCCATGGAAAAAAGACATGCACATCAACTGATTGCTTAAAATCTGAATATGGTACAATTATTATGGAAAAAGACAAAATATTAGATAGCTGAGGAGAATACACTAACACTTTTTGACTATGACAAAAACGAAGAACACATTATAAGAAAAAATGTTGAAGGACCGCCCATAATGAAAGATGAAGTTAGAGCATCAGTGAAAAAGATGAAATTGGGAAAAGCCCCAGGACGAGACAATATTATTACAGAAATGATAGAGGCCCTAGACGAATTTGGTATAGAAAAAAGAACAGTCCTCATAAATGAAATCTATGACACCGGAAAAATCTGACTTTGCGTGCTGACTGTCCACGCCTCACGACCACACAACAGCATCAGTTCTGTACAACACACAAGAACTCTCTTCCTGATGTTAATTGATAGGCATTTGTTGGTAAGAACGCTTTTCATCTTCTTAAATGCTGTTTTAGCATGACCTAATCTGCTGGCTATTTCTGATGTACATCTTCTGTCTGGTGAGATGACTTCCCAGATACTTAAACTTATCACCCTATCTCAGTGTTGTGCCATTTGCTGTTATTTTGCATGAGGGATTTTTCAAATGTGGTTTTTAAGAAAAATGTTCCATGGACAGCAAAGAAAACAAATGAAACAGTCTTGCAGCGACATAGGATCCATTCATATAAAGGGCCATGATCGCCAACGCCACGCGGCAGGGCACATGATGACAATGACTAGACCAAATAGTTAACACACACAAAAATAAATAAATTAATTTGATACTAAACTAAATATTTCACACACACACACACACACACACACACACACAACACACACACACACACACACACACACACACACACACACACACACACACACACACACATAAATGAATGAATATACCTGACACCAGATCAAACATAATGCACACGCTTACAAAGTATATGAATGAGTAAACTTACTAGTCTCACATATACACACAAAAACGGATAAATAAATACGATGCAAAGGCAAGTATTAACACACACGCACAATCCAGTAAATGAACTTGATACTTAGCCAAATATTTAACACAAAAATAAAGTACACATATCATTTGTTGTAAGGAAATGAGATATGCGGAAGCAATTTTTGGTAATTTAGGCCCCTTTTTATATATCGTTTGGTATCCTCAGTTATATTTATATCTGTAGTCAGGTACTTTTTTAAATCCCCTGAGTGATAAAGTGGACGGAGTGGTCAACGCCAGGGGCATCTCCTTAGATTATATGTTGAAGTGTTGTGTATGTTTTGAAACGGTTATAGCCCTGAAACGGCTCTACGCAGTCGGCAGATTTAAACAAAATAACAACAACTACAACAACAAAAACAATAACAACCAGCTAAGTAAGCACGTAAGTAAGTAAGCTTAATAAGTAAGTAAGCACTGATTCTTAGAAACATGTGAATGGAGGCAGTAAACAGCACATTCTCAGTCTCAACAAACGTACACCGACTCTCAGAACTCTGTGACTGAATAAAGGAATCGCCACTCTCTTTATGCATAAACACTTAACACTGACTTTCACAACTCCGTGAATGAACAAAGCAACGACCTCATCCTGCCTGAGGTAAAACACTTAGCACTGACTCTCACAACTCCGTGAATGAACAAAGCAAGGACCTCATCCTGCCTGAGGTAAAACACTTAGCACTGACTCTCACAACTCCGTGAATGAACAAAGCAAGGACCACATCCTGCCTTAGAATAAACACTCAACACTTAGCACTGACTCTCACAACTCCGTGAATGAACAAAGCAAGGACCACATCCTGCCTTAGAATAAACACTCAGTATTGACTCGCACAGCTCAGTGAATGAACAAAGCAGTGACCACACCCTACCTGAGGTAAAACACTTAACACTGACTCGCACAATGCGTGAATGAACAAAGCAACGACCACATCCTGCTTAAAGATAAACACTTTGCACCGACTCTTAAACTCCGTGAATGAACAAAGCAACGACCACATCCTGCCTAAGGACAAACACTTAGCACTGACTCTCACAACTCCGTGAATGAACAAAGCAACGACCACATCCTGCTAAAAGACAAACACTTTGCACCGACTCTCACAACTCCGTGAATGAACAAAGCAACGACCACATCCTGCTTAAAGACAAACACTTTGCACCGACTCTTAAAACTCCGTGAATGAACAAAGCAACGACCACATCCTGCCTAAGGACAAACATTTAGCACTGACTCTTAAAACTCCGTGAATGAACAAAGCAACGACCACATCCTGCTTTAAAGACAAACACTTTGCACCGACTCTCACAACTCCGTGAATGAACAAAGCAACGACCACATCCTGCTAAAAGACAAACACTTTGCACCGACTCTCACAACTCCGTGAATGAACAAAGCAACGACCACATCCTGCCTTAGAATAAACACTCATACTGACTCGCACAGCTCAGTGAATGAACAAGCAGCGACCACACCCTGCCTGAGGTAAAACACTTAACACTGACTCGCACAATGCCGTGAATAACAAAGCAACGACCACATCCTGCTTAAAGATAAACACTTTGCACCGACTCTTAAAACTCCGTGAATGAACAAAGCAACGACCACATCCTGCCTAAGGATAAACACTAGCACTGACTCTTAAAACTCCGTGAATGAGCAAATCAACGACCACATCCTGCTTAAGACTAAACACTAAGCACTGACTCTCAAAATTCCGTGAATGAACAAAGCAATGACCACATCCTACCTAAGGACAAACACTTAGCACTGACTCCCAAAGTTCCGTGAATGAACAAAGCAATGACCACATCCTGCTTAAGAATAAACACTAAGCACTGACTCTCAAAATTCCGTGAATGAACAAAGCAACGACCATACCCTGCCTAAGAATAAACACTTAGCACTGACTAGCACAACTCTGTGAATGAACAAAGCAACGACCACATTCTACCTAAGAATAAACACTTAGCACTGACTAGCACAACTCTGTGAATGAACAAAGCAACGACCATACCCTGCCTAAGGATAAACACTTAGCCCTGACTAGCACAACTCCGTGAATGAACAAAGCAACGACCACATTCTTCTAAAGGACAAACACTTTCCGCTGACTCTTAAAAAACTCCGTGAATGAACAAAGCAACGACCACATCCTGCCTAAAGATAGACACTTAGCACTGACTCGCAAAACTCCCCGAATGGACGAAGGAATGGACACACCCTCCCTGCCACACCCTTCCTAAGTGTAAGAATTCACCATTGATTTTCACAGCTCTGTGAATAAACGAGGCAGTCGTCACACTCTCCTTAATTACAAAGACTTAGCACTGACTCTCAGAATTTCGTGAATGAAGGATGGAATCGACAGACTGTCCCAAAGGTGAAGACTTAGCACTGACTCTCAGAATTCCGTGAATGAAGGATGGAATCGACAGACTGTCCCAAAGTGTGAAGACTTAGCACTGACTCTCAGAATTCCGTGAATGAAGGAGGGAATCGACAGACTGTCCCAAAGTGTGAAGACTTAGCACTGACTCTCAGAATTTCGTGAATGAAGGATGGAATCGACAGACTGTCCCAAAGTGTGAAGGCTTAGCACTGACTCTCATAATTCCGTGAATGAAGGATGGAATCGACAGACTGTCCCAAAGTGTGAAGACTTAGCACTGACTCTCATAATTCCGTGAATGAACAAAGCAACGACCACTCTCCTGCCTAAGGTAAAAAACATTAGTGCTGACTCTCACAACTCCGCGAATGGATGAAGGAATGGCCACATCCTCCCTGCCACCCCCCACCCCCCACCCCCCTTAAGTATAACAACTTACCACTGATTTTCACAGCTCTGTGAATGAACGAAGCAATAATCATGCTCTCCTTATGTACAAAGACTATGCATTGACGCTCAGAACTTTGTGAATGAAGGAAGGAATCGACAGACTGTCCCAAAGTGAGAAAACTGAGCACTGTCACTCAATACTCTGTGAATGAACGGAGGAACCGCCACACTCTCCCTTCTTTGGTCCCGTAATATAATAGACTCGGTACTGACTGACTTTCAAAACTGTGAATGAATGAACGGAGGAATCGCCACACCTTCTCTATACAAAAAGACAGCCCTGACTCTCACAAATCCCTGAATGAACTAAATTACCTGCCACAGAAGCGGCAGGCTTGCCAGATTATTCATTCCGCCTCACCCAGTCTCCCTGTCTTCCGTTCCACACCTCACAAACGAGCCATGTGCAGAGTGGAGCTCGGCTGTAATAGGATGCAGCGCGTGTTCTTTCTTTGTAGCGGTCGTTCCAATAAGTCTCTCCTTTGAACTTAACAATCCCAGCTGCTTGTTGTGAATGGGTGAGCGGAAAGTGGCACCCATCCTGCCAGTCTTACTGGTTTTACCAAGGACCCGCCAACGGAGTGCAATCTTTGCTGTTTAGTAACATCTTTGGTTTTGCCCACACAACGAGAGAACAAAACACAAACTTTTATTTGCTAAGGTGTGAAATAAACTGTGTGTATGAGTTTATACTGTTTATACGTCAGCCCTCACCACATTTTTGGTTTTAACCACACAACGGGAGAACAGAAAACAAACTTTTATTTGCTAAGGTGTGAAATAACTGTGTGTATGAGTTTATACGTCCAGCCCTCGCCATATTTTGGTTTTAACCACACAACGGGAGAACAGAAAACAAAACTTTTATTTGCTAAGGTGTGAAATAAACTGTGTGTATGAGTTTATACGTACAGCCCTCGCCAATTTTTGGTTTTAACCACACAACGGGAGAACAAAAACAAAACTTTATTTGCTAAGGTGTGAAATAAACTGTGTGTATGAGTTTATACGTACAGCCCTCGCCACATTTTTGGTTTTAACCACACAACGGGAGAACAAAAACAAAATTTTATTTGCTAAGGTGTGAAATAAACTGTGTGTATGAGTTTATACGTCTTGCCCTCGCCATAGCTTTGGTTTTACCCACACAACGGCAGAACAAAAACAAAACAAAATCAACAAATACTTTGCTAAGGGTGGTAATAAACAGTGTGTATGAGTTGATACATCCAGTCCTCGCTCATCTTTGGTTTTACCCACACAACGGCAGAACAAAAACAAAACAAAACCAACAAAATATTTGCTAAGGTGTGTAATAAACAGTGTGTATGAGTTGATACATCCAGTCCTCGCTACATCTTTGGTTTTACCCACACAACGAGAGAACAAAAATAAAATCAAAATCAAACAAACACAACAACAACAACAACAACAACAAAACCCTAATTATATTTGCTACGATAGTGAAATAAACAGTGTGTATGAGTTTATAATCCAGTCCTCGCCACATCTTTGGTTTTACCCACAAAGAAAAACAAACAAAGAAACAAACAAACAACAAATTTTATTTGCTATGGTGTGAAATCAACTGTGTGTTGAGTTCATACATCCAACCCTCGTCCACATGGGATCTACACGATATGCATGAATCAGCATATATGTTTCAGTGATGTAAACATTGCATAAGAGGTAAAATGAAAATTCAAAGAAAAATTTTGTATTTGTATACTTAAGTGGTTTAAAATCATTATCAGATATGCCAGTGATTGATGTTATTGATCTCCTTGTTAAGTAGCAGATCAAATTAATTCTGAATTGAGATAAAGACAGCGACACTCACAGACTGTGTGCGTGCATGTGTGTGTTTTTGTGCGTGTATAAGACAGAGAGAGAGAAAGAGACAGACAGACAGAGACAAAGAGAAGAAAGAACAGAGAATGGAGAGAGACAAAGACACACAGAGAGACAGAGAGGAGAGAGAGAGAGAGAGACATAAACAGAGACAGAGAGAATCGGATTCAGACTGCTACATACGACTCGTATAACTGTACCAGCGTATCATTGATACAACATGCAGAGAAATCTAACAGCATTCATGTATGAATGCTTTTATGCCCTGACTTGAAAAAAAAAAGATACACAGAAATACAGTCATTTCTGTTATAGTTGTTGTTGTTTATAGCCCAGCCGACTGCGCAGAGCCATGTCAGGACTAGAACCATCTCAAAACTACACAATACCGTACTGAAAAAAGGTGGCAAGAAAAAAATTAAGAACACATATCCATGCATTTCTTCACATGATCTAACGGTATGTCTCTAGTATTGATCATTCCGTACAATTTATCACAGGGGGGGGGGGGTAAAAAAATCTGAATATAAATGTAAACATAACTCAGGACACCAAAATATATATCAAAACCTGGCCTAAAAATCCTAAATTGGTTCTACAGATCACATTTCCATAGAGCCAAACATGCACTTGATAATGCACCCAATTATTAATCCTAACACAATAGAATGCTTACAGATAAAAGGGCCAGCATGGCAGAAAATGATATGATAAAATGACAGAAAGCAAAGGAACAAGGCAGAAACAAAGAGAATGACAGAAAATTGGAAATTGCAAACAGAGAATTTCCAGAAGGTGGGAATACTATTTATACTGAGAGTCTCCCTGCAATACATCAATACAATAACAATATAATTTCAATATATGTGTACGTGTGGAAACTATTGATACTGAGAGTCTCCGCGGGATACATCAATACAATATCAATTATTTTCAATCATGTGTATGCGTGCGTGATTGTGTGTGCTTTCATGTTTTTCCTACGTGAGGGCCTACCTTGTTGTATTGGACATATATGTATTTTTGTTTGTCAACTTTCAACGTAATGGTGTACCTTATGTTTGCGTGTATCAGTTGCAATGTTTTGGGTCGAATGTGATGGGGTGTCTTTAATTTGAAGTGGAGGATATATTAAAGAGGTCCAAAGATAGTGTATGTCTTTGGTCTGTAAACATGCGCATGTGTTCTTATTTGATCAATGTCGGGGCCAACCAGGAAGCGTTGAACTGGAGAAGAGGATGGAAGAAGTAGGTTAGATTGTTGAGGTGAGGGAAGGTTAGGGGGTGGGGGAAGATTTTAAGTTGTTCGGATGTTAGTGTGTCAGTGGTTAACATGTTTGCGAGTGTGATGTGCGTGCGTGCCCGCGCGCGGTGCGTGAGTGTGTGTGGGTGTGTGTGCGTGCGCGGTGCACGCGTGTGTATGCAAGTTAAAGAGGGAGGCACATGTGAGAAATTACTTCAGTGGAGCATGCTGTGATGGGCGGGTGAAGATTTGGTATTCAACGTTAAGACTGGGATGGGAGAGTGAGGGTTGGGACAAAATTAGTGCTGAGATGATGTGGTTTCATTCTCTGTAATTGAATAACAGTCCCCCAAGGAAGGCCACACAGGCCGAAGTATCAGGCTCAAAATTCTGGTTTGTTGTCTTTGTTTTTTGGTTATCTGCAGATATATCTATCTATCTATCTATCTATCTATCTATCTATCTTTTCTGTCTGTCTGTCTGTCTATCTCTCTATCTATCTATCCATACACACACACACACACACACACACACACACAAACACATATCATCATCATCATCATCATCATGTAAGCCTACCCTGCCGCATGGCGTCGGCGATCAGGGCCCCCCATATGCATATATCCCTTGTCGCCGCAAGCACATATTCCACCTCATATACATTCCACCATACATATTCTCTCTTGCTTGTGTCGTGGTGCAGAAGAATGATCAAAGGGAGAACATCCATCTGGCCTGACACAAGCAGTAGACTGAACAGCTGCCAAATCACAGACTACATAACTGTCAAGATAGAAGCTAAAGCTACGCAAGACCTGAGCAAGACGTTTGGTTTACTTCAGGCCAGCTAGGAACACACACTCGTGACGTTCACACAAGTTCAAACGGATTCATCGCCGGGCCGACTTACGCAAAAGAAAACGGACGGAGCAACAGAAATAATATACAAATCCATGGCCAGCTAATAGCTGCTGTGTGAAGTCAGAGACAGGTTGCTTTCAGTTTCTGGTCAGCTGTGCATAGTCTCATGATAGCTTGAAACGGAACGACCCAGAGGAGGCAATTAATTAAGGACGAGTCTGAGATCCTTGTTAGCTTGAAAGATGGCCGGGTTGAGACATTGCCTGAGCGGAGCCTGTAATCGCAGACTTGAGAAATGTCTTTGTAGCCGTCTTTATTTATTGCGCAATCGCAGACTTGAGAAATGTCTTTGTAGCCGTCTTTATTTATTGCGCAATCGCAGACTTGAGAAATGTCTTTGTAGCCGTCTTTATTTATTGCGCAATCGCAGACTTGAGAAATGTCTTTGTAGCCGTCTTTATTTATTTGTTTTTTGAATTATCGTCCAGTTACGTCTTTACGTCTTTGCGTCAGTATTCTTGAAAATATATTTGTTTCATTGTTCTTAATATTGCGTCACAGTTCAGAAAACGCTTAGATATTATGAAAATAACATAGAAAGGTATTGCGTTTTTTTTTGTGTGGTTTTTTGTTTGTTTGTTTTGTTTTGTTTTGTTGTTTTTTGTTTTTGTTTTTTTATCAAAACCGTATATATTGAAGGAATAAAGGTAGGAAAAAAATAGTCGATATAAATGCTTAAGTCTTGGAGAAAAAAAAATCACTACTGTTTCTCCTACCAGTCTGTGCTACTGTTTACTACTACTACTACTACCACTACTACTACTACTACTACTACTACTACTACTACTACTACCACTACTACTACTACCACTACTACTACTACTACTACTACTACTACTACCACTACTACTACTACCACTACTACTACTACTACTACCACCACTACTAACTACTACCCATACTACTACTACCACTACTACTACACTACAATACTACTACCACTACTACTACTAACTACACTACTACCACTACTACTACCACACTACTACTACATACTACCACTACTAACTACTACCACACTCACTACTACCTACTACCACTACTAACTACTACTACACTACTACACTACTACCAAAAGAGCTGAAAAATATTTTCCCCAGACTCTTTGCTACTCTACTACTACC
>JAPXFY010000024.1:31805061-31812561 GCA_030674185.1 Monoplex corrugatus
GTAGGATCTTGAAGTCAACCTGACCAAAACGGGCAGTGGGTATATTGACCTGCTTTGCACATGAGTGTGGTCAAGATAGGATATATTCAGTATCTTTGGTACTTGTTATTTGTGTTCCCTTATTCTTAGTATTGCTGTTCTCGTCCTTTTCATTTTGATCGTCAATTTTGTTCCAGACCATTGTGCGATTTCATTTGATTTACATGTAAAGATTTAGCGTCCTATAATGTCATTATTATTATAATCATTCTTATTACTATTACTATATTATCGTTATATTATTATCATTATTATATTATTATTATTGTTATTCATCATCATCATCATCATCATTATTATTATTGTTAGTGTTACTTTTATAGTAGTAGTAGTATCATTACCATTATTAGTACATTATAAGTGTTAGTATCATTGTTGTTGGTGTTGTTATTACCATCATTGTCATTACTATCATTAATCTTATTATTACCATTATTATTATTTTTGTCATGATGATGATGATTGTTGTTGTTTATTTACAATCTGTTTTGGTCAGAGATCTCTGAGATACATACTTAAGATTCCTTTCACGGGATGGAACTTTCTCCACTCCTACAAGAACAAGGCAATCAATCAGATAAGGATTCCCACATGCGGCTAATTTCAAGGTCATAAGTACGCTAAAGGGGTACAGAGCCTGGGCCAGGTAAACTTACCTGTCTCTTGGAGTGGTCAAACCGCCTGCCTGATCTGTACGAGATCCCTAGGTTGGATCCTGACTTGAGCAGGAAACGTTTCCCTATCCCACACTAGACCTTAAAGGAAAAAGACGCAAAGAACACATAACAATAATTAATGGTCAAGCATTTTAAATAATCTGCGTTCTTGAGCAATAATTGATACAGAAAATCCCCATTTTTGTTCTTCTGAAAATCAGTGTAACCTTAAGGAAGCTTTTGCTGAAAACAAAACTGAAAGTGCATTGAGAGTAATGTCAGGAAGTCACAACAGTGAAAACAAATTCTGAACGCTATCAGAAGTTCCTGAGAAAGTGCTGTTCACACACCTTTAAAAAATGTTGATTCTAAGGATTTGTGTGTGTGTGTGTGTGTGTGTGTGTGTGTGTGTGTGTGTGTGTGTGTGTGTGTGTGTGTGTGTGTGTGTGTGTGTGTGTGTGTGTGTGTGTGTGTGTGGTGTGTGTGACCTTAACGTCGGAGATTCATTTTTCAGGTATGTGCTTTCGTGATTTATCAACAGTACACAACTGTGACCAGAATTTATTAAAGATCTACACGTAAAGAGCTGAGAGAAAATCTTGTTCGGTCAAACACACACACACACACACACACACACACACACACACACACACACACACACACACACACACCAACACATTTACACAACACGCACACACATACATCCCAATTCTCTCCCACTCTCCACTCTCTCTCTCTCTCTCTCTCTCTCTCTCTCTCTCTCTCTCTCTCTCTCTCACGCACTTCCAAATGACTCGATCAGCTTTCCACTTACCCTGATTTTCTACCAAATCTATATTTACATCTCACGTCGCCTGTGTATCGCGCACCTGCACTATGTTTACCTGAGTGTGCATACACGGCAAGTCGTGAGCAGAGAGAAAGAAGAGCTGCTTTACTTGTTTACAAACATGTCTACCTCGTGGCCGGTATCAACGCTGTCCATCTAATATATGTACCTGTCCACTTCAGGTACCAGAGAGACGAGGGAAAAAGGTAAACATGAAAACCGTTATCATATTGTTGGCGCCGTTGAAATCACTACCTGTGATTTACATCGTGTAAGTTGCTCGTTGAAAAAAATGTTATCTTGTTGATGGCTTGTAGGGTGGTGTTTTTGGTGGGGTTCTTTTTTTTTTTTCGCCTCTCTCTCTCTCTCTTCTCTCTCTAGCTCCCTCCCCCTCCCTCTGCCCCACTCTTATGTATGTCATTAAGTTTCTCTCTCATGTATGTCATTAAGTCCCCCCCCCCCTCTCTCTCTCTCTCACACACACACACACACACACATTTTTAGGTATGTCATTCTCTCTCTCTCTCTCTCTCTCTCCTCTCTCTCTCTCTCTCTCTCTCACTCGCTTTTGCGTATGTCATTAAGTCTCTCTCTCTCTCTCTCTCTCCTCTCTCTCTCTCCTCTCTCACACACACACACACACACACACACACACACACACACACACACACACACACACACACATACACACACTTTACGAACGTCATTAAGTCTCTCTCTCTCTCTCTCTCTCTCTCTCTCTCTCTCTCTCTCTCACTTTTACGTACGTCATTAAGTCTCTCTCTCTCTCTCTCTCTCTCTCTCTCTCTCTCTCTCTCGTTTTAATACAAATAAATTAGCAACGGCAGATATGTAAGTTCGCGTCTATGCTAATAGTATCCCTTTTCTGGAAATTCTGTACTTGAAAAGTCGACTTTGGGGGTTATTTTCTTCGTTTCTCCCTCGCTCCTTTGTTTTCTATCGTCTCTTCCTATCATTTTCTGCCTTGCTGGCCCATTCCCCTGTATGTTTTCCATAAAGCCTTCCATACTTGCTCTCAGGACTGATAAATGGGCACATGTATTAAATGTATTTTTGGCTGTAAGGTAATGTGATGTGCAGAAGCAATTTCAGGTAATTTAGGCCTGCTTCTGTGTACGTTTTAGTGTTCTAAGTTTATATTTACGTACTTTTCTACCACTGAACGAAGCAGCAGGGATGTTTCAGTCTTTTTCTTCTAATTTTTGTGCTTAAAGGCCATTTGGCCGAATTTTTGCGCCTGTCTTGTCTGGTTATATTAAATACGCGTTCTGGTTCTATTTTCGTGTTTTTCTGGTTCCTGTTTGCTTGAACGCGGGCAGTCACACTTGTTTTGGATTTTTTTTTATTTAGGATTTGTATTCAGGTTTGTTTTCTTAAACCCCCTAGTGATAAGTTGGACGGAGAGGTCAATGTCAAGGACATGTCCTCAGATTATGTGCGCAAATGCGTTGATATGTGTACCATTTTTTTC
Organism: Monoplex corrugatus; assembly: GCA_030674185.1. Classification (NCBI taxonomy): domain Eukaryota; kingdom Metazoa; phylum Mollusca; class Gastropoda; order Littorinimorpha; family Ranellidae; genus Monoplex; species Monoplex corrugatus. The sequence continues at coordinate 31,808,078 of JAPXFY010000024.1, forward strand.
TTTCCCATTTTTTTTCCCCAAGTTCAAAAAGGTGTTGAGATAGTTATAGCCGTGATATGGCTCTGCGCAGCAGGCTGGGCCTTAAACAGTAATGATAGTGATAATGATCCCCCATGCCGCTGTTCCCCAGTACAGCTATTTCTCCGGTGTAGAAGTTTCCCCGTGCTGTAAATATACATGGTGTTAGCCCTGATATGGCTCTAGTTGTCGGCTGAGCTATAAGCAATATGAACCCGAACCTGAACCTGAACCTGAATCGTTGTAGTTGAATTATTTTTTAAACAAGACACCATACTTACACTCATTATTATACAAATATTAACCATACTTGAATAAGAAAGATAATTTATCACTTTCTGTTATCAACTCCAATCTGTAGATCTTACTATGGCTTCTAAACTGGTGAGTTAATACGGCAAATTGCACATTTAATTTAATGCCAATCTCTTGCCCTGGAGATGACCAACAGATTCACCTTCTCCGTGAATCTGAAAATACCATCCGTCTTATACAACTAGACTAATACACAAAACCAAACCAAACCGTGAATCTCTTTCACAGAGACTAAACTGACGCACTCCGTTGAATTTTAAAAGTAATTTTCAAGACTTTGGAAGAAAGCTCTCGCTGAATTTTAAAAACAAATTTTAAGATTTTAGAAGAAAGCCTCCGAGATATTTGCATACCATCTACACGCTACCAGAATGATTGCATGAAAAATACTTTCAGATTTTTTTCGAAATCGCATCATCTTGTAGAATTCGATAGCCTCTTGATTTTATGTCAATTGCGGTGATTAGATTGGGACTTATAGAAACTGCAACTTTTATACAAATTGCTGGAAATGAAAACAACATTTCAGTATGATTTACTATCTTGTTCTAATTACTTGTACACTTTCAATTACAGTTTTCCTTCAAAGGAGTGCATAAAAGATAAATATTGCTAATTTGCAAAACGTGCAACACACACACACACACACACACACACTCTCTCTCTCTCCTCTCTCTCTCTCTCACACACACACACACACACACACACACACACACACACACACACACACCCTCAAAACAGCGGCACGGGGAATAGCTGGACGAGGGAACAGCGGCAAGACTCAACCCAGTAAGGGGCAGTCAGCTAATTTTCAATGTCTAACATCTAGATCATGATGTTGGAAAATAAAATTTAAGTTTCGTTTTATTTACCAATATAAATAGATAATGAATATTTGTATGTTCAACGTACTTGTTCAGGCGACATTTCAGAAGTTCAGTTCAACTTGAACTTACTTAGTTATTATTCAATTTATTGTGCTGATTATCTCTCATTTTTTTCCAAGTGCCCCAAATCACACGCTCACAAATCTAATAATACAGGCTTCCCTGTTTTACCACTTGTCTTTCCTTACCTAGATTACCTACAGGCAGGTACCACGGCGCCACAAACATCACAGGAATCATTTTCACCTGCTCTTTCCCAACGGCACAGTCATGTCTGCCGGTTGTATTCAAAAGTCGTCTGCTTTTGCACTAATCTCGGGTAAGTTATCTACCCTGAAAGGATCAGTTCCGGTTCAGTTGCACTTTCTCGATTGAGCAGACTGTTGAAGAACTGACATCCACGAAGCTTTCCTCCTCCTCTTTCCCCATCACCCCAAAGACTTCGACGAGAAATGTAGAGCTGTATAGCTTTGAGAAGGCTGAAGTGGTTCTGAGTGCCGAATGGGGTCTGTTAGTCACTAACTGGTCGTTTTGGGTGGCTGCACAAAATGAAAACATGATTCTTCAGCCATCGTGGCATTCAGTTTTCCCTGATTCGTGTTGTGAATAATTTTAGTGGAAAGTTCTGTTTTGTAATGAAAAAACAGGTGAATGCCTTATTGAATTACAGAACTAAAAGAAAAAAAATAGGAACGAAAAAAAAAAGGGGGGGGGGGGAATGCGGAAAGAATATACTCGACAGATACAACTTGATCCCGAAACAAACAACATAAACACATAAATAAATGAAAACAAACAAACGAAAACATACAAACAAAAACAATTGAACTATCAATAAACATATGATCAAGTATGATGGCGAAGGAGTTAGTTTTGGTGAAATTTTATACCTGATGGATGGGATGGAAATTAATCGTCGAAGGATTAAAATAGAGGCCAGGACCCGGGCGTACAACGCGTTTCGATCTCTTAAGTTAATTTCAATTTGGCATGTCGTACGTTCTAGGGAAAACATTGAAACAAATTTGACATTAATGTTACTTCTAGGACATCGAAGGGTGTTCTACACCTCATCATCATCAAATGTATCATCATCGTAATAACCACAACAACAACAACAACCATCGTCAACATCAGACTATGATAGTTTACATAACCGTTTGACTCCACTGCCCTGTCTGTTCACCAGCAACCTGCATTGTCAACCAAACTAACAAAGCAAGCTTGCTGGGAAGCTGGTGGATAGGGTGAGAGAGTCAAAGAGTTAAGTTTTTGCAGTTGGTGGATAGGGTGTGGGAGTCAAAGGGTTAAACAAATTATGATAGTATGTAAATATTGGTCAGTGTCATGTTTTGTTTTATGCTTAAAGAGAGGTTTTGACGCTGAAGATATCTCTTTGTTTGTTTGTTAATTTGTTATGTATGTCATCAGTTAATTAGCTCGTTAGGTATGTAGGTAGGTAGTTAGCTAGTTAGTCAGTTAGTCAATCCGTCAGTCAATCTGTCTGTCTGTCAGCTTGTTAGTTAGTCAGCCAGTCAGTTAGTCAGTCAGCAAGTCAGTCAGTCAGTTAGTCAGTTAAATGGTCCGTCAGTGAGTGAGTGAATGAGTGGGTGAGTGAGTGAGTGGGTGAGTGAATGAGTGAGTGAGTCATTTAGTTAGTTAGTTAGTTAGTTAGTTAGTTAGTTAGTTAGTTTAGTTAGATAGTTAGTTAGTCAGTCAGTTAGCTAGCTTGTTAGTTAGTTAGATAGACAGTTTGTTGGTTAGTTGGTTTGTCCGTTAGTTTCGAGCAATGTATCTTCGGGTGTATGTAATATGCACATGTTGTTTTGACAATACTATGGAGACATTACGTTACTGCACAGTCTGCAAATTCCGTCTTCGGTGGGCGTGCACGCTGGATATCTTTGTTTCCATCAGATACCAAACACTGACATGGTTTACAGGATCTTCAACGTCCGTATTCCGTGTCCCGCATGCATACACATGAGTGGGATTCAGGTGCTAGCAGGTTTTTTACATACGTTGACTTAGGAGCTCAAAAACAAAATTTCCACCCTTTTACCCGTCAGGATCAAACTCAGACCTTCTGATTGAAAATCCTGTGTTCCAACCCGTCGATTATCGCGTCTGCCTAAGGCATTTTTTTTAAACGCCTTAGGCGTCTGTGGAACTTCGCCCCCCCCCCCCCCCCCACCCCCACCCCCCCCTGTCGCATTCAGTTAGATTTAAAAAAATGAAGAAACAAACTCCTCTCTCTCTGTCTCTCTGTCTCTCTCTGTCTCTCTCTGTCTCTCTCTCTCTCTCTCTCTCTCACACACACACACACACACCCACACAAACACACACACAGAGACACACACACACACACACACACACACACACACACACACACTCACTCACACACACACACACACACACACTCACACACACACACCACACACACACACACACACACACACACACACACACACACACACACGCACGCACGCACGCACACACACACACACACACACACACGTACACATACGTACACACACGTACACACCTTAGAGTTTTTACCTAGCAACTTTCTCCAGGATTTCCCGTCTCAAATGTTATCGTCACAGATGTGCACGTCAATTAACAATGGTTACGTTAAACCCTTAGTCTTGAAGAGGAGGGGGGGAGGGACTTCCCAAACAATCACACCCTAAACAAATGCTCAAATATCCCCCCCCCCCCTTTCCAAAAAGAAAAAAAAGAAGAAGAAGAAAGAAAAACAATAGCAACAACAACAATAACAAAGAAAAAAAACACCGCCACCATCAGCAGCAAAAACAATACTAACAACAACAAATGCCACAAAAACAACAGTTTTGTATGTAGAGGCTCAGCTATGTTTCAACTTTTCATTATGGCTTCACTGCCAAATATACAGAATGCACAAAACACGCATAGTCTCCATTTTAATACTGCTCTTCGAGACCGAAACCTGGACACTGCTTGTAGACACAATCAGTTCAATGAAAGACAATACAAGTCTTTAAAATCAAGTACACAAAGAAACCGCGTGTTGCATATACGTTTGGTTGAAACTCAGAGCAATCACAGTACTGGTTGTACTTGTTTCTTTTTTGTTTTCCTGTTAAAAATTTTTTTATCCCTATGGATTTATAGGGCTGCTGTCTCCGGGGAGAAGCCAGTCGCCGCAGTTCAGTGCCACCTATTCTTCTGTTTTCTTTTTCCGTTTGTGTGTATTTCTTCTTACCTGTGAAAGTGAATGTT
>JAPXFY010000024.1:31817561-31820061 GCA_030674185.1 Monoplex corrugatus
GGCATGGCTTTTCTTTCAGTAGGAATGTCTGGGTGTTCGAGAGTGGGATGAGTTGTAAGCTGAAACTGTTTGCTTTCTAGACTCTGGTTTCGATCTCTCTCTCTCTCTCTCTCTCTCTCTCTCTCTCTCTCTCTCTCTCTCTCTCTCTCTCTCCTCTCTCTCTCTCTCTCTCTCTCTCTCTCTCTCTCTCTCTCCACTTTGTAATATGGATGTTGAAGATGAACTACATTTTACCTTGGTTTGTCAAAATTTGATTCAGTTCAGAGAGAAATTTATACCTATTAATTTTTTTTTTAGACGACCATGTTTGTTTAGATTGATAATGTTACTCTCATCCAAAAACGAAGCTGTAGTAAAGCAGTTTGCTATTTATTTATACAAGGCATTTAAACTTCGAGATGCATTCGTGAATCAATAGAGTTGAGCTTGTGTGTTGATATAATTATGATTATGTTTCCCCCTTCAAATGTGGCCAAGGCCTTTTGAATAAATTTTTCGTTCGTTCGTTCGTTCGTTCTCTCTCTCTCTCTCTCTCTCTCTCTCTCTCTCTCTCTCTCTCTCTCTCTCTCTCTCTCTCTCTCTCTCTGTCTCTCTGTCTCTGTCTCTCTCTCTCTCTCTCTCTTATTTTTTTAAATTTATTTATGTGTTTTTAATCTTTCGTCTTTTATGAATAGTGCTGCCAATTATCTTCTGTGAAAGTGTTGTCGAAGTATCGACAGATCATTTCTTTGAGTTTAATGCCATTGATTTCAATACTCAGGTTGCCAGGTAATTTCATTTGTGCCAAACTGTTCATCGACTTCAGACACATTCAGTATGTAATAAACTCTGCCTGCGCAATGTTATGTTTCAATATAGATTATATCCTCCACCTTCTGGAAATTCCGTGCGAGAAATTTTCTCTTTCCTGTCCAGTTTCTTCGCTTCTGCCTTGCTCCTATGCTTTCTGTCGTTTCTTCCTATTATTTTCTGCCGTGCTGGCCCATTCACCTGTATGTTTCCCATAAAGCCTTTCAGATTTTCTTTTAGGATTGATATTTGGGAATTACGTTCTGAATGCAGTTTTAACTCTAAGGAAATGTGATGTGCAGAAAGCATTATGGGAAATTTAGTTTTTACAGATGTTTTATTGCACTTCGTTATGTTCATATATTTGTATTCGTTTGTTTTTTAACTCCCTTGGTATAACTTGGATGGAGTGATCAACGCCAGGGGCATATTCTTAGATTATGTGCGCTAAAGCATTTCTATGTGTACCTAATTTTCTTTTCCAGTTTCGTTTCAAGTTCACAGGTTCAAATAGTTGTTGAGGTATTTATAGCCCTTATGTATGGCTCTCTGCAGTTGGACCAGCTTTAAACAGTAGGCCTAGTGAAAGTACTGAAAATGAGTGAGACAGAAGAATATTCCGTTGGTGTCGTTTTTGACAAATCATAATAAATAAATGAAAAAAAATAAAAGACACCAGCACTAAACGTTTAGATTGTTAGATGTTAAGAGGGTGTCAGTCATGATCGTTAAGCATTTGGTCTACTTATTTTCTCGGTAGTTATTATTTTCTGAAGTGGGACTTACTTAGCATGTGAATTGTGACGTGACTGACACGGTTGTACACCAAATGTGCCCGGGACTATTCTGAATGGGACAAAAATACTGTAAATAATGAACCAAAAAACAAACAAAAAACGTTCGATCTTTTTTTCAAAATTTTATGACCATGTTACTTCCTTTGTAAAAAAAAAAAATAAAAAATAAAAAAACCATCTGGAAAGATAACTATAATGGAGAAATTCTTTAGGTTTTTTTTTTTTCATGCTGATTTATAAACTTTGAAATTTTAAGATGAATTAAAGAATCAAAACGACAACTCTGCACGTTAGCCTTCTTTACTCACGTTGGGTCACGGGTTAATTCTGGCTTAGGTACGTTTCTGGCGTGTTACATCGTCTACTCATCGCTGTACCGGGAACATACACATTAATGTCATGTTTGTCAGTTCACATTGAGAAACCACCCATCAGCGAGCAGCACTTGAGGTCTGTCAATAAATCACGATGGATGTGAGTGGAAAAGACAAGCTGGAACATCGTTGTCCATACATTGAAACACCGACGTGCACTGCGGTAGCCGAGTGCATGAGACGTCAAATTTTCAATCCTAAAGTTTTGGGTTAGAGTCGATCCTGGTTTGGTACCTCAAGCCTGGTGGATGAATGGTGGAGATTTTCCTGATCTCCCAGTTGAAAATGTGTGCAGACCTGTCCCGGTGCCTAGACACCCCCCTCCCCCCCCTCCCCGCACCAACCTTCATGTGTATACACATGACAGAACATCAAAAACGCATGCTAAGTACACTGTAAGTCATGTCAGTGTTCAGTGATTTATCATCATCATCATCATCGTCATCATCATCATCATCATCATGTGCTCTGCCGCATGGCGTTGGCGATCATGGCCCTCCATATGATTCTATCCTTTGTCGCTGAAAGTACATCTTCCAT
>JAPXFY010000024.1:31822561-31945061 GCA_030674185.1 Monoplex corrugatus
CACACACACACAGACCCAAACACACTCCCTCTCTCAACCACTCAGTTTCTCTACTATCAAATTCTATCACGCTTACACATACTCTTACTCATACTCTCACTCTCTTGCCCCACCCCAACCATACTCTCGCTCTCTACCGTGCTCCCGATATTCCTTGCTCACTCTCTCTCTCTCCCGCACAGCCTCTCTCTCTCTCTTTTCCTCTCTCTCCCTCTCTCTTGCTCGCATAAACATGCTTCACACACACACAACACACACACACACACACACACACACACACACACAAACACACACACACACACATATATGTAGGAACGATGATCAGGGCTGAGAGAGAAGAGAAAGAGAAGATCAATGAAAGTATTGAGTGAAAAGATAGGTCTTCAGACTAGACTTGAAAGAAGGAAGACATTGCTTATGGCGAATATGATAGGGAAGGGAGTTCCAGGTCATGGCAGCAGAGTGGGAGAAAGCTCTCTGACCATGCAGTTTCCGGTTGAAACGGGGAACACAGAAAGTTCTTGTGTCGGTAGAGGATCGGAGAGTTCTGGATGGTACATACACTTTAAGAAGTTCAGACAGATAAGAGGGAGCGGAGCAAGTAAGAATTTTGTAACAGAGACAGCAACATTTGTATTTGATTCTTTGTTCAACTGGAAGCCAATGCAACTTTTTCAGAAGAGGAGAACATGACTGGGATCTAGGGGCTTTACAAACAAGCCTAGCTGCTGAATTCTGAACACGTTGGAGAGGTTGAATGACAACTGAAGGGCAGCCGATTAGAATAGAATTACAGTAGTCCAAGCGTGAAAGAATATAAGAGGAAATAAGAGTTTTAGTGGCTTCCTCAGTAAGAAAGGGGCGGATAGAAGCAATACGTCTTAGTTCCATATAAGAAAGCTGGCATATCTTAGTGACATGTTTTTGCATAGAAAGATCATGATCTAAAAGAACTCCTAAATCCCGGACACAGTCAGAAAATTCAATGGAACTAGAACCTATAGGGAGAGAAGAAGAAAGTGTGTTGATATCATGATGTGAGAAACGTATAGCCTCCGTCTTGTCACAGTTAAGTTTCAGTTTATTTGATGACATCCAGAGATCAATGTCAGAGGTACAGTTTTGGAGAGAAGAAATTGCATCAGGATAGTCATCAACAGAAGCTGAATGAAGGAGCTGAGTGTCATCCGCAAACATTTCATGCGAAATGGAATGGCCGCGGATGACATCAGAAAGAGGGGTAGTATACAGAATGAATAAAACAGGACCGAGCACGGAGCCCTGAGGCACACCAAAATCGAGGGAGGTTTCATTTGAACGGTGACTATCCACTAGCACAAACTGTTTCCTGTCTGAAAGATAAGAGTGAAACCAATTAAGAGCTAAGTCTCTAATACCAAATGTATGTTCCAAACGGGAGAGAAGAATTTCATGGTCTATGGTGTCGAAAGCAGCTGAAAGATCAAACAAGAGGAGGACAGAAATTTTATTTTTATCTAACGAATTGAGAATATCATTAAGGATACGAAGGATGGCAGTCTCTGTGCTGTGCTCTGGACGATATGCTGACTGATGGGGAGATAGAAGGTTGTTGGCAGTCAAATGAGCTGAAAGCTGGTGGAGGACAATTTTCTCGAGAATTTTGGACAGAAAGGGGAGGTTGGAAATGGGGCGGTAATTTTTCAACACGTTGGGGTCAAGGGAAGACTTTTTCAGGAGAGGCTTAACAAGAGCAGTCTTAAAATCAGAGGGAACAGAAGCTGAAGATAGTGATTCATTAAGAATGCGAGTGATAGTGGGGAGAAGGGTGTCGAGGTGGTCATAGAGAAGAGGGGTGGGGATGGGGTCGAGAATACAAGAGACTTTGGGGGACTCAGTAATCAGCTTCCGTACAAATGATTCAGAAACAGGAGTAAACTGACAGAGTGGTGTACCTTTATAAATAACGGACTGGTCAGTTGTGTCAGAGGATGACAGAAACCCATCACGGATGGTCAGAATTTTCTGGGTAAAAAAGTCGGAAAACAATTTTGGTAACAGAGATAATTCATGTGTGGACGGCAGAGTAACATCGGAAACCTTTCCCAGCATGCCTGTGACAGTTCTAAAAAGATCTTTGCATGATACTGCTGAAACAACATTGAAAATGGAAAATTAGAAAGGGAAATCGAAACATTCTGCCAGAAAGCAAAACATTGTAAGCTACTAACAGGCAACTCTTGTGTGACATCCAAGCATCTCCATGAAGGAAAACTAGTCAGTGCATTCTTCATCCCAAATCTTACATACTAGTGCCAGACATGGTCACTGACAAAATCGCTCAAAAGGAAATTAGAAGCCTGCGAGATGAAATGTCTCAGGACAGCAGCTAACAAAACAGGGTCAGAAATGAGACATAAAGAGAAACGGTAGGAGTAACGCCCGTCCTACATCACTTGGCCTAAAGCCACTCTTGAAACATGACTTTGAGGTGTGTGTGTGTGTGTGTGTGTGTGTGTGTGTGTGTGTGTGTGTGTGTGTGTGTGTGTGTGTGTGTGCGACTGTGTGTATGCGCGCGTGTATCGGCCAAAAGCCACTCTTGAAACTTGACTTGAGACGTGTGTATGTGTGTGTGTATGTGTGTGTGTGCGACTGTGTGTATGTGCGTGTGCGACTGTGTGTATGTGCGTGTGTGTGTGTGTGCGTATTCATTCTTTCTTTGATTTAACGTCTTTTCACTAGGAGTGATATCAGACGAATATCTGCGTGTCTGCATGTCTGCGTGTATATGTCTATCTGTATTGTGCCTGTCCGTGACAGAAATGCACGGAGCAGCAGGGAAGTTTTAGTATTTTTCTTCTAATTTTGTGTGTGGTGTTTGTTTGTGATTTTACGCTTGACAAAGGCCAGTTGCCGAAAATTTGCGCCTGTCTTGTCTGGTTGTATTAAATAAGCGTTCTTATTCTTTTTTCGCTTTTTTAATTTTTTTTTAAAATCTGGTTCCTGTTTGCTTGAACGCGGGCAGTCACACTTGTTTTAGAAAATAATAGTGAACAAAAAAGTTTTCAGTCTCAGTTGTTTCCAGACGGATATTCATCTAATGTGGGTGAAAGATGTAGATCGTTAAGGGGTTGTGAATACATGCGTTTTGACGGCAGATCTCCAGGTTCAAGAGCATTAAGACCAAAACGTATGCCTACGATCAGCACACTTTGATGAAGATTCGAGGACATTTGGCAGTATTTATAATTATTTTGTTTTCACTTTGTTGTGACAGTCTACCATTGTCTTCAATTCACGTAAAGTTTCATTTTATCTGACACTTCTTTAAGGTCACAATGAGGAGTACAAAATCTAGACATGTACAGGACATCTGCAGAGAACCAGACATCGCCAGGACATTCACCCAGAACTGACACGGCTTACAAAATCTTAAATATGTGTGATTCATCCTTTGCATGCATATGTTCATGAAGTAAGTCCAGCTGCTGGGTGTTCTTGTGTTTCCATGAGCCACCAACCCTGACATGGCTTATAGAATCTTTAACGTGTCGGACTACGTTCTGCATGCATATACACAAAGGAGGCACTAGTAGGGAGCCACCAACACTGACATGACTTACAGAATCTTTAACATGTGTGACTACATTCTGCATGCACATAACAGTGGAGGCACTAGCAGGTTTGTACCGTAAAGTTCAGGCTATAAGCCGCGACTTTTCCCCCCGGCTTTAACCCCTGCGGCTTAAAAAACAATGCAGCTTATTTGCAGATTTTCCCCGATCCAAGGAGCGTCACGTTCTCGTATATTCTTAACTTCTCTTTAACTCACCAAAATCGTGTTCACCGTTCATGAATTTTCTGGTGAGCTCCATGTTAAAGGGTTAACTGTTTACATTTTTAAATCAAATCTGCACACATTACAGCATTTGGATCGGTATTCAGATTTGCTCTGCTCAAGCGTACACCCTCATCATGCCTCAAAACGCAACGTAATGCCTACGAAGCAGCCTTCAAGTTGAAGGCGAACGACCTGGCCATTGAAATAGTGCGGCTTATAAACCAGTGCGGCTTATGTGTGAATATAGTTAAGATTTTTCTATTATTTAGTGGGTGCCCCTTATATACCAGTGCGCCCAATAGCCCGAACTTTACGTTCTCGTGTTGACCAGAAGATGGGAAAAATCTCCATCTCTTACCTACCAGCGGTACCTGAGCAAAGTCGAACCCAGGCTTTCACACTGGACGTTTGGTGTCCTAACCATTCGACCATTATACCCTTAACAGCTTGAAGTGACTATTTTTAACACAGGCACCGTCAACTGGATTCAAACAAACAAAATCATACACCAAACAGATCTGTTTATTTCCATATGTGAATGCTCTCTTTTCAAGACAATAAATGAGCAGATCAAGCAACAACAGAAAGATTTGATTTGATGTACACAATCAATATCATTATTGATAAATGCAGTATCACCAATATATGTACAGCCATGCCCTTGTCTGTGTTTACGTGACAGTTCAATCTTACAAGGTATCTCATGTAATAGGAATTAACACAAAAAGTGTTAGCAATGATGAAGTATACTTTTCTGAACACAAGCTGCACACTCCTGAATAAAGTAATACACTTCTGAGCCAAAGCTGTACAATCTTTAGACCCAAATTGTACACTCTTTTGACCAAGTTGTACACTTCTGAATCCAAGTTGTACACTCTTTTGACACAAGATGTACACTCTTCTGAACCCCACGTTGTACACACTTCTTAACCGAAGTTGTACATTCCTTTGACCCAAGTTGTACACTCTTTTGACCCAACTTGTGCACTCTTTTGACTCAAACTGTACACACTTTTCACCCAAGTGGTACACTCTTCTGACCCAAGTTGTCCACTAATAAAATTCGTTCTCTGAGTGTTTTGTTCAAGATTTGAATAACTTTCATTCAAACATGATATGGATCATGACAAATCAAAAGAAAGATAAAAAAAAAAAAAGAAGATGGAAGGCAGATGAGATGAACTGAAATAAGCATTCAAGCACACACACATAACAAGAGCAATTATCACAAACACACAACTTTAACAGCAATTATTACATATCATTTATGCCCACCAATAGTACACAGCATTTGTGCAAACCATCCATAACAGCATTACAAATACACATATTAGCATTCCATAATTTTTTTCCTGCAAATCATTCATAATAGCATTATGAATACACACACTACAAAATCTCAAAATTTCCCCCCTAATTTAAAAAAAAATCTTTTTCATCTGGTGACCAATGAGAGCATGCAATGACTAGCGTGAATGAAAAATGTACCCTGAGAAAAGTTTTGAGAAGGGTCAATAATTGAATGCTGGTTATGAATATTACATAAATTATTTGAGGCATTCCAAAAGTTCTGCTGATTATGAGAAAAACAATCCGCCAAAAAATGCAAATTTTTAAGCTGGCAATCTGTCGGTATGAAATAACTGAAACGCCAAGTGCAGGATCCAATATACTGGATATTAAGCACATCAGCCTCTTAAAGTACTCCATACATCTACTTTAAGCCTTTACACACACACACACACACACACACCACACACACACACAGACACACCAACACACACGTCTATACATTCACATGCACACAGACACACATATATAAACATGCACATATGAATACACATCCTTTAAAACAAAGATCTCATGAAATTGTGACCCAATTGTATGGAAATCTTATCTCGTTTTAAGTTTGGCTTTGGATTAATCAAATTTTTGTTCATAGCACATGAAATGTTTTGAGTAAATGAGAGAGAGAGAGAGAGAGAGAGAGAGAGAGAGAGAGAGAGAGAGAGAGAGAGAGAGAGAGAGAGAGAGAGAGAGTGAGATGAGATGAGATGAGATGAGATGAGATGAGATGAGAGATGAGATGAGACGAGACAGAGAGTTCAAAACAGTTCAGAACACTACATTATTCATGGATAGTAGCATTAGGTCCCACTGGACCTGTTTTGCAGTTAGAGAGAGAAACACAAAACTTGAGAACACTATATTACTCAAGGACAATCGCTTTAGGTCCCAACAGAATCATTTTGCTATTCTACACACACACACACACACACACACAAAATGGACAAACATAAAAGCCAAATGCATTACTTAAAACGACAGAAATGGAACAAAGTATAAAAGAATTATGAACATACAAACAAGAAAACAAAGAAAGAAAAGCAAGCATTCAGAAAACACACACACGAACACAACAAAAACAAACACATGGACAGAGACGGAAAGAAATGGGGTGGGGGTGAGGCTGAAAGAGAAGGAAGAAGAGGAAGAAATGGCCTGACCGTAACTTAAGCATAAAGTCTTTTTCATGTGCTCTCCAGAAAGATTACAGGTAATAATATGTTATCAACAAAAATTACAAACTCAAAATTGATATGCATTATAAGTACTGATCAAAGTTGTAGTTTCCCACCAGTGATTCAGCATTATCATATTATGATCAATATTATCAAGTGTTTAAAAAGAAATCAGACATTGTTTTTCTTTCAAAGCATTTCAGCGCTGTGTTATCTGCAGAGTGCTGGCAATATTTTGTTGCACAGTTTGCACTCTTTACCTTCCATGGGCATGCACGCTGGATGTTTTCATGTTTCTATAACAAGCCATCAGACGCTGACATGACTTGCAAGATCTTTAACATGCGTATGTGATGTTCTGCGTGTGTATATGCACAACATAGGGTTAAGGATGAACAGATGTGCACAGATGTGAGACCACCCTCTGCCCAACAGGAGTGAGGTGCCCAGGTAGGATCCAGACCTTCCAACAAAATATCTTATCTTTCCTACTTTACCCAGTAACCTGGAACACACGCCAGCTTTAGATTCTATCTGACAGTCACAGGAGGTGCTGTTCACACCCATGTAGGGCCAAACTGAAACAACACGGCCATTGTTAGGTCTAAAAATAAAAATGTACTCTTCCTCCCCCCCCCCCCCCCCCCCATGCTGAACTGTGTATTGTATGAAAAATAAGTGATAACTTTCTTTCAATTCATTCCATTTTTATTTCAGGGTCTCTTAAAACACTTTAAAACCACCACATCCGTTCTTGATAATGACTATTTTAACCACACATCCGCTCTTGATGATGACTATTTTAACACCACCATATCCACTCTCGATAATGACTACTTCAAAACCACCGCATCCGCTCTTGATAATGACTATTTTAACACCACCACATCCGCTCTTGATGATGACTATTTTAACACCATCACATCCGCTTTTGATAATGACTCCTCATGTTTGTCTTTTGCACCTGAATCACTTTCATATTTTGTCAAATGTACTGTGTAGCATAAGGAGAACAGTGAAAGTTTCAAAACTGACACACAAATAGTCAGAGGCAACAGACCTCCATTGGTGCCCCACATGCTAATAGCACAGTGGGCAGTAAGATAGAATGTTTGAAAACAAAACATGCAATATATATTTCAAAGATGGTTAAAACATCATGAACTAGTAGCATTATAACATGGGCTACATGTGCATACAATCGTTCAGACATGCACATACACACACACACACACACACACACACACACAGAGGAATGCGCTCCAATTAGCAGTATATATATACATAGTGTATCAATGCCTTTTGAGTTCACAGCTGTTTACATAATAACGAACAAAGCATTCATACACTGTACAGGATAACAAAGCACACAAATGCTCTGAAAAACCCTCTGGTCTTTGAAAACAAGACAACACTAAATATTTTTTAAAATGTTGAACATGCTGTTGCTCCAAAATTGTAACTCTACCATAAGTGGTCCCAAGTCTGGTTGAGAAAGGAGGGCTAAGCAAATGTGGCAAACCACATCACCCTACACACACAGCCTGGTTCAGACAGAAGGGCTAAGCAAATGTGGCAAACCACATCACCCTACACACACAGCCTGGTTCAGACAGAAGGGCTAAGCAAATGTGGCAAACCACATCACCCTACACACACAGCCTGGTTCAGACAGAAGGGCTAAGCAAATGTCGAAAACCACATCACCCTATACACACAGCCTGGTTCAGACAGAAGGGCTAAGCAAATGTCGAAAACCTCATTATCCTACACATATAGCCTGGTTCAGAGTTCACAAAGGATGGCTAAGCAAATGTGGCAAACCACATCACCCTACACACATAGTCCTGGTTCAGAATTCAGAAAGGAGGGCTAAGCAAATGTGGCAAACCACATCATCCTACACACATAGCCTGGTTCAGACATAAGGGCTAAGCAAATGTGGCAAACCACATCACCCTACACACATAGCCTGGTTCAGAGTTCACAAAGGATGGCTAAGCAAATGTGGCAAACCACATCATCCTACACACATAGCCTGGTTCAGAGTTCACAAAGGATGGCTAAGCAAATGTGGCAAACCACATCATCCTACACACATAGCCTGGTTCAGACATAAGGGCTAAGCAAATGTGGCAAACCACATCACCCTACACACATAGCCTGGTTCAGTGTTCAGACAGAAGGGCTAAGCAAATGTGGCAAACCACATCACCCTACACACACAGCCAGGTTCAGAGTTCACAAAGGATGGCTAAGCAAATGTGGCAAACCGCATCATCCTACACACAAAGCCTGGTTCTGAGGCATGTGGCAAACCACATCATCCTAGCCACATAAGCTAATTCAGAGGCATGTGGCAAACAACATCATCCTAGTTACTTATAACTTAGTTGAGAGGCAAGTGGCAAACTGCAACACCCTAGCCACAAGTTTAAGTTTGCTCAAGACAGCCTCTCCTGCTCACAATAACTTCCATACCAAATGCCGCGTGATAAAAAAAAAAGAAAAAGATGCAAAATAGTCACGGCATACATGTATGCTAAACTCTATACGGTGGAAAGGTCTTGAGACTGACACTGACACTCGTTTAACAAGATGGTCAGGTGATTGTTATTGTTACTTTAAAAGCCCAGCTGACTGCATACAGCCATATCAGGGCTATAACATTAAGTACACATATCAATGCATTCACGCACATAATCTAAGAACATGCCCCTGGCGTTGACCACTCTGCCCAATTTATCATACATGGGGATATAAAAAAACATCTGAATACAAATTTAAACATAACTAAGGACACTACAGCATATAAACAGGCCTAAATTATCTAAAATTCCTTCTGCATATCTCATTTCCCTAGAGCCAAAAATGCACTTAACACATGTACCAATTATCAATCCTACGAGAAAGTACATAAGACTTTATCGAACACATACAGATGATTGGACCAGCAAGGCAGAAAATGACAGAAGAAATGACAGAAAGCAAAGGATCAAAGCAGAAACAGAAAGAGTGACAGAAAAGAGGAAGGTGGGGATACTATTTATACTGAAAGAGCCCCCGGCATACCAACAGGTCAGGCGATTCTAACTGTCTCTAAAACATGGACTGACAAAGCAAATGAGGTACAGAATTTGTCCAACATGGTACATGACAGACAGCGTTCACTTATCACCTATAATCCATAAGGAGCGAGAAAGGGCCAAGGAAAGTGTGGGAACATTTTACAATTTACCATGAACTGTCTCCTTCAATCTCCAAGGGTGCAACTTAGAAAAAGTCAAAAAACTGAAAGGGGCCCAGAGGCCGGCAGCACCCCGTATGGGGCTGCCCCCCAGACGCTGAAGCTTTCTCAAAAACGGATTTTCTGTTTCTGACTCTTCTGAGAAAACGGATTCCGTCGTCAAACGGAAAAAATTGCACCCATGGATCTCAGACCCCCTTTAAAAGACAACGATACAGCAAAATGAAACCTGAACTAACAATACAATCTCCCAAACTCAGTGATGCCAACATCAATTAACATAAACTTCTATATCATTCTCATCTATTTTACTCACTGTGTCTTTGTCTCATGTTTTGTTTGTCTTATGTTTTCCATAGCGAATTTCTGCCTCTTTGATACAAAATTACCTGGCATTCATCAACAGCTGTTATTTTCCTCTTTGGTAGAAAACTGGTTGGTGTTTACCTCAGTCAACATTTCCCTTTTGTTACAACGACTGGTTGACCACCCAATGTGCAGTAACCCTCAACAAAATTTGTTGACAGCAAAATTCACCCAAATTCAAACAATTATCCAAGAAAACAAAACTTCTGGACAATAAAATCTTGTGGTCAAGCTTTGGTGCTTTGAATCCCACACACACAAAAACACACAGCGCTGTTCAAAAATTACAGCAGACTGACAAACATACTGTCTGTTGATGATGATGATAACGACTGACAAGTGATGCAATGCATTATTCATACATACTCTATATACACGACTATAAACTTTATATTACAACTGTTCTGAATGGCATTATTCAGACATACTCTATCTATATACAGGACTATGACATTCATATTATGACTTTCCTGAATGTCATACGTAATGTTCACAACACTGACTGACAGATAGATTGATAGCACTAAGATCTCCACGTATTTAAAACAAGCAGGTTCTTTCAAATTTACTTTGCACTCCCTTTTTTGAGATGTCAGACTGTTTATTTTAAAATCCCGTCCCTGTTTCACACCATGAGTTTTGAGATGTACACAAAGTTTTTCCTGCAATCCATCCAATTTTGGAATCAAGATGCAGTCTCAATCATATTTAGTAGGTAAATGGGAGAATGGGTGTGTGTGTGTGTGTGTGGTGTGTGTGTGTGTGTGTGTGTGTGTGTGTGTGTGTGTGTGTGTGTGTGTGTGTGTGTGTGTGTGTGTGTGTGTGTGTGTGTCTGTGTGTGCCTAAAATCATTATTGTGAACAGACATTAAATAAAAGATTCCTTCCTTCCTTCCATCTATGTTGTGTGTGTGTGTGTGTGTGTGTGTGTGTGTGTGTGTGTGTGTGTGTGTGTGTGTGTCTGTGTGTGTGTGTGTGTGTGTGTGTGTGTGTGTGTGTGTGTGTGTGTGTGTGTGTGTGTGTGTGTGTGCGTGTGCGTGCACATATGCATGCCAAGTTGTTTGCATGTGCATGTACATATGAATACATTGAATACATCTAAAAAAGATGTCAGGCTGTTTTACTTAATCCTTTGACTCCTGCACCCTGCCCATCAGCATCCTACAACGTCAACCAGGCTAGCAGAGCAAAACTTAACCCTTTGACTCTCTGACCCTACCACTTCATACACACACAAGCCTATAAAAGTTAGCACCATACCATTCAATTTCTGCTTTAGCCCCTATGACAGCTCTCCCCCTACCTACATCATTCCATCAGATTCCAGTGGACTGAGGACTGAGTGAAGCAAACGGTGGACTGAGCAATTCAAATGGCTATACGTTACTGCTTTTTCATGCTTGTAACAATAAGCAGTAGTTTGTTTTCTTAACCTAGATTTAGTAGTTTGTTTCTCTAACCTATCTTTTAAACCATGTTTTTCTAATCTGTCTTTTAAACCACAGGATGTTCAACTTCAATAATCCCAACATTCCTGATCTAAGATCCACATTTCCTTGCTGAAATCTGCAGCCCCTGGCCACATTGTTTAACACATCAGAATGCTCAAAACTCTAAAATCCTAATCTTGTTTCAGATCTGGATTTGTTCTCCTTAACCAATTTGGCAATCTTTGGCTATTTTTTATTTTCACGGTACAGGATGCTCAGCATCCTCAAAATCCCATTTATTATTCAGATCTGTAAACCAGCGAACAGATCAGTGCAATTCCATTGTTTATTCAGATCAATCCATCAAACAGATGAGCGCTGTTCAACACAGTGGTCATGTGATGTAGTCACTAGGCACCTTTGTCACTGAGTTTCTTGACTCACATGAAGAACTTATGGTTGCGGATGTAGCAGAACAGGACAATGGCAGCCACCATGCCAAGTATCTGAAAGGAAAACAACAGAGACAAGCAAGTTAGTATGCATGTCTTCCAAATGTGTGTTGGTGAACATGCATTAGCGTATCAATTATCATGGTGTGTGTGTGTGTGTGTGTGTGTGTGTGTGTGTGTGTGTGTGTGTGTGTGTGTGTGTGTGTGTGTGTGTGTGTGTGTGTGTGTGTGTGTGTTTGTGTGAGTGAGTGAGTGAGTGTGTGTGTGTGTGTGTGTGTGTGTGTGTGCGTGCGTGCGTGCGTGCGTGCGTGCGTGCGTGCGTGCGTGCGTGTGTGCGTGCGTGCGTGCGTGCATGCATGCGTGTTTTAACAGAAGTCAATGCTCAATGAAATGAAGATCAGATTAACTCCTGTAGGGTTACACCTTTGACTACAGTATGTACCAAGAGAATTTCCTGAAAAACTGAAGATTAACACCTCTGACTTTTTTGGGGGGGGGAGGGGGGGGGGATTCATATCTCCAAAACTACACAAAGCACACATAAAATGAATCAGAAATGAACAAAGATTCTTTCGGTAAAATACAGTTTGCAATTATTTTGCCAGTTTGTCAATCTTCCCAAATTGCTGCGCTCCTTTTGTTCATATTCTCTCTCTTTCTCTGTATCTCACACACACACACACACACACACACACACACACACATACGAAAAAGATGCCACTTATATTCACCCTAATCTTACATTCACCCACCTTCCTCCCCCGCCCCCCCCCACACACACACACAGACACTACACCATTGCCACAGGAAAGAGACAGCAGTCAGGGGAGTTAAATCTTATCTTTTGTTAGCAGTCAGGGGAGAGAAATCTTGTAACTAATCGGTTGCTGTTTCTACCCTACTGGGCAAAACTGCACAACGAGTTGTAAGTAGTACGCAAACAACACAGCCAAGAGATTAAATACAAGATGTAAAACCAATGCAGTAAACAACCAATTAACCTTTCGACTTCCGCACCCAGTCCACTAGCATCCTGCATAGTCAACCATACCAGCAAAGCAAAAACTCAACACATTGACTCCCTCATCCTATCTGCCAGCTTCCTGCAGGAAGCTGATGGATAGGGTGAGGAAGTCAGAGGGTTAACTGTTTGCAGCTAGTGGATAAGGTGCAGGAGTCAAAGGGTTAACCAATCAGCAAGGAAGCAAGCAAACACCTAACCAACCAACTGTAGACAGCGAGTTTACCTGAACAATGGCCACTGTGATTCCAACGACACCCAGGATGTACATGTTTTTCACAAACCAGTAGTCAATCTCTGCCATGCAACCCTGTAAAATACATACACACACACATATACAGATACACACACACACACACAGAGGTATAGGCACAGGTACACACACACACACACACACACCACACACACACACACACACACACACACACACATACACACACACACAAGTACAGGAACACACACACACACACACACGCCCACACACACACATACACAGGCACATCCACGCACACACACCCGCACACACATTTCACAATGAGGAAGTACGCTGGTCAATCCACTCGAACATTCTCCCTTTCAGTACAAAAACTATTACAAAAACAATACATATTTTGTTAAGGTTACTGTGACCTTGAAGAAGCATAAGATGAAATAAAACCTGACAATGGCACACTGACACATTCATGAAAAAAGAATGCAAAATGACACTGTTGGAAGTTCCTGAGGAAGAGCTCATCATACAACTTCCTCAAACCGTGCAGATTTTTAAGCCCTGTTTCGATCTGTGTGACTTTGACCAGGGTGTCACCACTTCCAAAACTTATGTATTTATAACTCACTGGTCTTCACCCTTAACCTGAATTCAGTAAACATCCATCATTTTCATCAGACAGAGACCACCTTTAACCTGAATTCAGTAAACATCCATCATTTTCATCAGACAGAGACCACCTTTAACCTGAATTCAGTAAACATCCATCATTTTCATCAGACAGACAGACACAGAGACAGACAGACCGACAGGGAGACAGACAGACAGACAGAGACCGACCACCAGACTGACCGACCTCTCTTTCTGCCATCAATATGGAGCCTCCCCTTTGTTAAAACCAAGAGATAAAAAAAAGTAACAGAGAGAGACACAGAGAGACAGAGAGTCAGAGAGCGAGAGAGAGAGAGAGAAAGAGAGAGAGAGAGAGAGAGAGAGAAAGAGAGACAGACAGATAGACAGACAGACACACAGAGAGACAGAGAAATAGAGAAAACATAAAAATGAAAAAAGCAAACAATGTTAAAAAAATGAAGTGATAAAAATTCTGGGAAATCAGATATAGAGCGAGCAACACTTTAAAAAATGTAATCCATCTATTCTAAAGTAATGAGCGTTGGAACAAGTAACACTTACATGTAATCCATCTATTTTTAAGTAATGAGCATTGGAACAAATAACACTTTAAATGTAATCACTTTAACCACTAGACCGCCCCATCACGGCAATTCCCGTGAAGTTCCGCCTACCCCGAATATGGCCCCGTCACGGGATATTCCGTGTGCGTCATAGTAAGACTTTTCCAAGCTCTATTTTAAGACCAGGGGTTCCCAATTCACTCCAATCACAAAGCTTAGTGTGTCTGCTATTAATATTTATAAAGCGAAGGATCCAATGAGATTAAAAGGGGTCAGTCTGGGCTGTTACCTAAACCACCCCCTGCAACTTTCGAGCTCACTGATCATCATGGCGGACGAAGAAACTCAACCTGGCCGAAGCGGGTGAAACGAAAGCGAACAGCAAAAGATTACAGTGACTTTGTTACCACTGATGATAAGAAAGTTCTACAATTGATAGAGGACGACGAATTTAGTCGTTATGACGAAACTGCTATGTCAAATGGCTCGCTGGAGTCGAACCAACTTTCCAGAGGAGCGGAGGGGGTGTGTCAACATCGCAATTACGAGAATAGTCCAGCAAGAGGAGAGAGAGCCCGAGTTGGAGGCTGTAACTGACCCAGATTTTGAAGAGGGTGAAGGCCAGTCAGGAGAACAATGGCTCAGACGGGGAGAGTGAAACTGGACACAGTACAAGCGTCGTCTGCTACAGCTTACACCGGAACTGACACGGTGGAGCAGCTTGCTCGTGGTCAAGCCACCACGCGTCTACCGCGAGGGCAGGCCATTGGCAGAAGTACAGGTAAGACCCATTGTTTGTCTTGTGTCAGTGTGTTGATAAATGGAGTGTTATCACGGAGCTGTGACTGCAAAAGAGAAGACTTTGCTGAATGGGTGTGTGGGCGTGGCACTGAGTGTGTTTGTGTCATCACTGTACTTATGTGTGTGTGTGTGTGTGTGTGTGTGTGTGTGTGTGTGTGTGTGTGTGTGTGTAGCTGTGTGTGTATGTGTGTCTATATGGTTGTGTGTAGTTTGTGTGTGTGTGTGTGTGTGTGTGTGTGTGTGTGTGTGTGTGCTTGAAACAAGACTGAGTGAGAACTAGTGTTGCAGTGGTGCATGTGTCAATGTAGTTGTGTGTTGTGAGAGAGAGAGAGAGAGAGAGAGAGAGAGTGTGTGTGTGTGTGTGTGTGTGTGTGTGTGTGTGTGTGTGTGTGTGTGAGTGTGTGTGTTGTTTCCAAGCACAAGGATGTGAACCTGATTTTTTTTTTATATCCACAGTGGTACCAGAGACTGTGAGACCAGAGGCAGGGGACAGGGAGCTTCTCAGCAGAGAGGGAGAGGGAGAGGTGCAGTATTAGACCAGCCCCTTGTGCCACCTAACAACACCCAGCCAGATATTCCACAGTTCACAGGGGAACCTGGCCTGAAGATTCAGCCTGATGGGGACAGACCTGTGGACTACTACCGGCTCTTCCTCAACAACGAGATGCTTGACAAACTTCCCTATCACCCTGGAGAAGACTGTTAGAAAGCTTTCCTCTGGCAGGAGATGCAAGGTGAACAGCAAGAGGGGCATCAGGAAAGAAACCAACTTTGTGTGTGGATATTGTCCTTCGAACCCATCTCTTTGTGTGCAGCCTTGCTTCGTGGCGTACCACACCAAGAAAAACTACTAGTTGCTGACTGATGCCCTATGTAGACACAGTGTGTGTATGTATTTTTCATCTGTGTGTTGTGTGATGTGCTATTGCAAAATTTGTAAAAAAAAAAAAAAAAGAAAAAGAAAGAAAAAACAACAGTGACACTGAAAACTCGAGTCGCAAAGTGTGTGTGTGTAGATATGAACATGTATTTGGTGATTGTGATTCTTCTTGGACAGAAGGTATGGAAATACATTTTTCATTATCATTCTTTTGCTTTCTGACAATAATTCAGTTTTATTATTCACTGTTTTTCCCTTTTTTTTATACTTATATGATATCATGTCTAGAATAGTGTAAAAAGAATAAATCCTGTTTCATTGGACATAAACTTTCATCTGTCTGTTGAATGGATGTGTAATTGTGATCAGTGTATAGAGGATTCAATTACCTTTCAGAAAAGTATTAGTTTTATGGACTTTTATTGAGTAGTTTTTGTGTCAGAATTTTTTTTTAATTATTACCTTCCGTGATGTAATATGGCCTGGCAAATAGGGTTTTCGGAGCTAAAAAAGGGCATAGCAGCGAAAGGGTTAAATGTAATCCATCTATTCTAAAGTAATGAGCATTGGAACAAATAACTTTAAATGTAATCCATCTATTCTAAAGTAATGAGCGTTGGAACAAATAACTTTAAATGTAATCCATCTATTCTAAAGTAATGAGCGTTGGAACAAATAACTTTAAATGTAATCCATCTATTCTAAAGTAATGAGCCTTGGAACAAATAACACTTTAAATGTAATCCATCTATTCTAAATAATGAGCGTTGGAACAAATAACTTTAAATGTAATCCATCTATTCTAAAGTAATGAGCCTTGGAACAAATAACACTTTAAATGTAATCCATCTATTCTAAAGTAATGAGCCTTGGAACAAATAACACTTTAAATGTAATCTATCTATTCTAAAGTAATGAGCATTGGAACAAATAACTTTAAATGTAATCCATCTATTCTAAAGTAATGAGCCTTGGAACAAATAACTTTAAATGTAATCCATCTATTCTAAAGTAATGAACCTTGGAACAAATAACACTTTAAATGTAATCCATCTATTCTAAAGTAATGAGCGTTGGAACAAATGACACTTTAAATGTAATCCATCTATTCTAAAGTAATGAGCCTTGGAACAAATAACTTTAAATGTAATCCATCTATTCTAAAGTAATGAGCCTTGGAACAAATAACTTTAAATGTAATCCATCTATTCTAAAGTAATGAGCCTTGGAACAAATAACTTTAAATGTAATCCATCTATTCTAAAGTAATGAGCGTTGGAACAAATAACACTTTAAATGTAATCCATCTATTCTAAATAATGAGCGTTGGAACAAATAACTTTAAATGTAATCCATCTATTCTAAAGTAATGAGCCTTGGAACAAATAACACTTTAAATGTAATCCATCTATTCTAAAGTAATGAGCGTTGGAACAAATAACACTTTAAATGTAATCTATCTATTCTAAAGTAATGAGCCTTGGAACAAATAACACTTTAAATGTAATCTATCTATTCTAAAGTAATGAGCGTTGGAACAAATAACACTTTAAATGTAATCCATCTATTCTAAAGTAATGAGCCTTGGAACAAATAACACTTTAAATGTAATCTATCTATTCTAAAGTAATGAGCGTTGGAACAAATAACACTTTAAATGTAATCCATCTATTCTAAAGTAATGAGCATTGGAACAAATAACACTTTAAATGTAATCTATCTATTCTAAAGTAATGTGACTTGGAACAAATAACACTTTAAATGTAATCCATCTATTCTAAAGTAATGTGACTTGGAACAAATAACACTTTAAATGTAATCCATCTACTCCAAAGTGATGAGCCTAATTCATACCTGCCGAAAGTTTTGCTAATAAACATACAAATAAACACACATACAAAACAAGAACAAAAACAAATGAAAAAAAGGGTGTTCTGAAATAAATTTTATTTTTTATCTTGCCATTCATTTCCTGGAAACTTTGACAGAAGAGAGGTAAGACACTGTCCAATACTATCTTCACTAAGAATATCTTTCACAATCTGCAGTATGTTCAACGGTAATTCACTGTGCTCAGGCAATTTCATAGCCACTCCATCCAAATCTGCTAACACTATCTGGTAGAGTCTTATAGATTAAGCCAAACCTTACACACACACTCACACAAACACCTCCCCCCCCACACACACACACACATGTACCCCCCCCCCCCCCCCCCCACACACACACACACCCTCACACATAACACAAAAACCTACGCACCCTTTCAAACCAGAACCTGGGATGGCGACGACCACATCCTTCCTCTGGCTGCTTACAACAGGAGTCGGGTACTTGTCTTTCTGTTGGCCAGGCCCGGATGTTGAACCAGTCACTGTAATTGTGTACTCCACAACACTGAAACTGTAACACGACAAGACCATTGTGTCATCAATCACATGAATATACTCCACAGCACTGTAATTGTAACACGACAAGACCATCGTGTAACCAATCACATGAATATACTCCACAACACTGAAACTGTACCACGACAAGACCATCATGTAATCAATCACATGAATATACTTTACAATACTGAAACTGTAACACGACAAGACCATCGTGTAACCAATCACATGAATATACTCTACAACACTGTAACTGTGACATGACAAGACAAGACAATCGTGTCATCAACCACATGAATATACTCTACAACACTGTAACACGACAAGACCATTGTGTAATCAATCACATGAATATACTCCACAACACCGTAACACGACAAGACCATTGTGTAACCAATCACATGAATATACTCTACAACACTGTAACTGTGACATGACAAGACAATCAATCACATGAATATACTCCAAAACACTGTAACTGTAATACGACAAGACCATCGTGTCATCAATCACATGAATATACTCCAAAACACTGTAACTGTAACACGACAAGACCATCGTGTCATCAATCACATGAATTTAACATGACAAGACCATACTGTGCTTTTTTGTGAAAAATAATGCACAAAAAAAAAACATGAAAGAAGAAGGGCGGGAGATTAACAATCCAGTAAACAGTTATGTCCATGTGGTATAGCTATATATACATGTGGTGTCTGTACTTGGTGTGCAATTACTGCTTTTCCAACTCCTTCATAATCAGTATTAGTATATTCCTGTTAACAAGACAAATCAATGAACTTACACAAAACTATACTTTCAAGAAACTATTGCAAGTATACCTTCTTCAGGAAAACAGAAGAAAATAAAGGTGATCCCATAACCCTGGGGTCATAAGGACATGAGGTTGTACAGATCTCAACTTCTCATGGCGCAAGCATAGGCTGGTGATTGTATCTTCTTCTATGCTGCTTTACCATCCCCAACCTAACAGGGTTAAATACCCATTTACAGTTGGGTGCTCTGGAGGCTACTTGTACAAAGTTCCCTCAACCAAAGATGAACATGTGTGGTCAGACTGGCAAGCAGAAGCTCTATCCCTACAACAGCAAGGCCTCTATTACTATTAGCATGCATGCCTATTGAAAATACAACTTCCTCTTTGACATTCAACACTGGCAGGCAGGGGCTCAATCTCTACAACTAGGCCTCTATTAGTATTAAGTTACATGCCTATTGAAAATACAACTTCCTCTTTGACATTCAACAGTGTCAGTACATACCTTTTCAAAACAACTATACATCCCTACTGAAAATACCACTCCCTCTTTTACATGCATTAGTATCAATACATACCTATTCAAAACAGGAAGTGTTCTATGAAACCTGTTAGTATCAGTACAGGTCTATTCAAAATAGGTATCACTCTGCAGCATCTGTTAAAACTATATACCCACTGAAAATAGAAATCATTTCATGATATCTACAATAATTGAAACTTCAAGAAACTAAAGCATATACTAACCTGTACTCTGTCAATGAAAAAGAGGGAAAACAGTCTACAAACAAAATCATCACATCAGGCCACCGTCCAAATCTGAAAACATACCTCTGCCTGCAAGGAGTCCATGACGAGCCACCATTCCTCAGGGTCCTGGGAATGAGATGCTGGCTGATGACTGGTGTTCTCCACAGCTGTTGGTGTGGCTCTGTAGTCCTGCTGGATACTTAGGTACAGGTCCTTTTGGATCATGGACCTCAGCTGTCACATAATGTGCTATGATTAAAGATCACAGACCTCAGCTGTCACATAATGTGCTATGATTAAAGATCACGGACCTCAGCTGTAACACAATGTACTATGATTAAAGATCACGGACCTCAGCTGTACATAATATGCTATGATTAAAGATCACAGACCTCAGCTGTCACATAATGTGCTATGATTAAAGATCACGGACCTCAGCTGTAACACAATGTACTATGATTAAGGATCATGGACCTCAGCTGTCACATAATGTGCTATGATTAAGGATCATGGATCTCAGCTGTCACATAATGTGCTATGATTAAAAGGATCATGGACATCAGCTGTCACATAATGTGCTATGATTAAAGATCATGGACATCAGCTGTCACATAATGTGCTATGATTAAAGATCATGGACCTCAGCTGTCACATAATGTGCTATGATTAAAAGGATCATGGACATCAGCTGTCACATAATGTGCTATGATTAAAGATCATGGACCTCAGCTGTCACATAATGTGCTATGATTAAAGATCACGGACCTCAGCTTTCACATAATGTGCTATGATTAAAAGGATCATGGACATCAGCTGTCACATAATGTGCTATGATTAAAGATTATGGACATCAGCTGTCACATAATGTGCTATGATTAAAGATCACGGACCTCAGCTGTCACATAATGTGCTATGATTAAAGATCACGGACCTCAGCTTTCACATAATGTGCTATGATTAAAAGGATCATGGACATCAGCTGTCACATAATGTGCTATGATTAAAGATTACGGACATCAGCTGTCACATAATGTGCTATGATTAAAGATCACGGACCTCAGCTGTCACATAATGTGCTATGATTAAAGATCATGGACCTCAGCTTTCACATAATGTGCTTTGATTAAAAAGATTACGGACATCAGCTGTCACATAATGTGCTATGATTAAAGATCACGGACCTCAGCTGTCACATAATGTACTATGATTAAAGATCATGGACCTCAGCTGTAACACACTGTGCTATGATGAAGGATCACGGACCTCAGCTGTCACATAATGTGCTATGATTAAGGATCACAGACCTCAGCTGTCACATAATGTGCTATGATTAAAGATCACGGACCTCAGCTGTCACATAATGTGCTATGATTAAAAGGATCATGGACCTCAGCTGTCACATAATGTGCTATGATTAAAGATCACGGACCTCAGCTGTCACATAATGTGCTATGATTAAAAGGATCATGGACCTCAGCTGTCACATAATGTGCTATGATTAAAAAGATTACGGACATCAGCTGTCACATAATGTGCTATGATTAAGGATCACAGACCTCAGCTGTCACATAATGTGCTATGATTAAGGATCACGGACCTCAGCTGTCACATAATGTGCTATGATTAAAAGGATCATGGACTTCAACTGTCACATAATGTGCTATGATTAAGGATCACGGACCTCAGCTGTCACATAATGTGCTATGATTAAGGATCACGGACCTCAGCTGTGACATAATGTGCTTTGATTAAAAGGATCATGGATCACAGCTGTCACATAATGTGCTATGATTAAAAAGATTACGGACATCAGCTGTCACATAATGTGCAAAGATTAAAGATCACGGACCTTAGCTGTCACATAATGTGCTATGATTAAAAGGATCATGGACCTCAGCTGTCACATAATGTGCTATGATTAAAAAGATCACGGACTTCAGCTGTCACCCAAGTGCTACTACTTAATGCTGCACAAAAATAACTATCCCTTTACAACTCAGAATACTAGAGAATGACAGAAAGTGACTGTACCATATATCAATCTTTCACACAAAGAAAGTTTTAAGTACCATAAACAATCTGATGGACTGGGCACATCATCAAAAGACAGCAGGATAACATCACCCACACTGTCCACCACACCAGTGGGAAGACATATGAGAGCAAGATCTAAAAACATGTGGTGACACACAACAGAAGGAGATCTCAAGGCCCTGAAAACCACCCTGCTGTGTTGTCCTCTTCTTGCAACCCCCCCCCCCCCCTCTCTCTCTCTCTCGTTTATGTGTACGCAAGCTAAAGAAGATGACATACATTTTGTATTGTGTTGTCCAGCTTTGGATGATATTTGTTCAAGGTTTATCCTTCAAAAGTGTTATATATACCCAGATACGTTTAAATTGTGTTTGTTAATGTGTTCATTTTGATCATACTAAGAATTTTGGTTTGTTCCAGCTTAAAGCAGCTGAAGTCAGGGAAATTGCTTTACCATAATCTACAGTTTATTTTGCTGTTGATAATCTTATACAATTTACTATCTGATTATTTCATCTTATGTATAAGCACTCCTTCAGTCGGGGTATGGCCTTTCTTGAATGGAATTCTAAAGTCTGAACTCTCTCTCTCTTTCACTCCCCCCCCCCCCTCTCTCTCTCTCTCTCTTTTGCTTCCCTTAATTTTTGAGGGAAGATTTGTCAATCTGCCTAAAGCACAGGAATTGTAAATCCCCAAGGGCAGTGTTTTTCTTTGTTCATAATCAGTTGTGTTTGACTGTACCTATGTAAAAGAATGTAACACTATGTAGATGATGTACACAGTAAATATTTATGTTACAGACACGAAAGAAAGTGTGTGGAGTAAAGACAAAACTCCTCAAAAAGGAAAAAATCCTTCAACATGATTCTTATCTTGTTCAGAAATTTAGCTGACCAAAGGCCAGTTTTACAGTGCAGGCGGTTTTGTTTCACACACATAAAAATTTGTGTAAGTCTACATATTTATCATTAAGTTTTATCATCTCATCTAATGATGTCTGCTGGACAGCTTACCTCATCTTTGTGCAAAAAGCCCAATGCCCCAGCTGTGATCTCTAGCGTAAAGATCAGCAGAACCATGATGAAATACTGCAACACACAGCAACAGCAAACTTTTCAACCTACGTACCATATGTGGTCACTTCTGAGATGAATACACCAGTCTTATCTCACAAACCAAACAGAATTACTGTTTGCATTATGTGCCCAACTGCCGTAATGTAATACAGAGAAACAACAACATCAATAATGTTCACACATATCTGTTTGCATTGTGTCCATGTGCTGTAGTGTGATACAAACAGAAATAGCAATTACGTTCACACAGACACACATACACAAAGACACACACACACATATACAGACACACACTGACACACACACACACTTAGTGATCCAGGTGTCATAGACTTAGGACATTGTCCGATTAAAACTGAAATGTCTGATCATACTATCCCCCCCCCCCCCCCCCAGCAGAACAAAACATCCGATAAAGTGAAATGTGGACAGACAGATAAACTACTGATTTTCCATTGAAAACACTACTGATTTTCTATTGAAAACATTCTAATTCAGCAATAGCTGTTACTTCTAATTGTTGTAGTCCCCTCCCCCTACTCTTGTGTGTTGAAGATGTGACTGCATACGCTTTGAACTGCTATGACACATTCTGCTTAATATTCGAGTACTTCACAGGTTACTGGCCAGATGGATGTATCTGTCTTTTTTATTCCTTTTGTGATGCACCACTCTGATAGGTGGTACTGAATTTATCAATGAGTCATTCTGTCCTATTGTTTTTGTTGGGTCAGGATATCATGGCCTGCTGATTCTCCAAATCCTGGACATTTTGTCTTTTTTACCTCGCCATCTTGATTGTAATTCTGCATGCACACTATTTCCAAAATAAAGTACATGGTTATCATAGCATTAATCAAACAATGCTATGATAACCATGTACTATATTCTGCCATACCATTTTTGTTGACTATTTTGTCCATAAAAATATTACACTTTACTGACATAAGAAAACCTGTAATATCTGTGCAATTAATCTCAGTTCGGTCAACATCTTTACGTAATACAAAATCAATTATACTGAGTATTGTAAAACAGTTTTAATACAGCAATTCATCCTTCCTTTTCTTCTTATAAATGAGAGCTGAATGTCTGAGATGATTTAGTAAAATGAGCTAATTTAGTAAAATCAGTGACTACTGCAATGGACTCATCATTGTCATTATGTGCTCTGCCCCAAGGTGTTGGCAATCATGGCCTTACAAATGAATCTATCTTTTATTGCTGCAAGTATATCTCCTACTGTTTCTGTCTTCAGGCACTCTGCAAATCTGTCCACTATTTTCTCCCTAAGTCTACCTGGTGCTCTTTTTCCCCCCCTGCTTTCCTGTTGTTACTAGGTGCTCAAATTTTTCTTGCATCATAAAATGTCCTAAAATTGTTCTTGTCTCTTCCTGTTCTTCTTCATTAATGTTCTTCAAGTGATTGCCTCTTTCAAAACTGTTTCATTTGTTTTCTTTGCTGTCCACAGAACATTCTTCTTAGAAACCACATTTCAGCTGCCTCAATCTTGTTCTAACTTTGCGTGTTGACTGTCCACGCTTTGCATCTGCACACAGTATTGGTTCTATATAATACTGAAGAACTCTCTTCCCAATGTTAATTGATAGGCACTTGCTGATATGAGCACTTTTCATTTTCTTGAATGCAGTTTTAGCTTAGCTGATTCTGATGGCTATTTCTAATATGCATCTGTTGTCTGGTGAGATGACTGTTCCCAGATATTTAAAATTATTAACTTGTATCAATGTTGAGCCATTAGCTGTTATTTTGCATGAGGGGATTTCTCATTTTTTACTGATTACCATGGCTTCAGTCTTCTTACTAATTTAGCTCCAGCCCTTTATTTCTGCTTTCTATTACTATTTTAGACTACTGACTGGAAAGTCATCAATTCGAATCCCCATCAGTCTAAAATATAACTGTGGGATTTTTTTTTAGTCTTGATCAACTTCTACCCAGAGCTGAATGTGTTATGGGCTCACTGGAAAGACTGGGATGACACAGTTAGTCTCAGCCACTTCACAGATGTATCATTTAGGGTGCTGTTCTATATCTATACCAATACCACAAGTGTCTATAATCACGTCTCTCATGCCTAGTTGATGCCGGGATATGATATGAAAGTAGGTGAAGAGTACAGCCCTGCCACACATCTCAACCTGACAAGGGATTCCATAGCATCATCACTAGTATTTTCAATCTGAAATGGAAATCCACACCTTCATCACTATATTTTCAATCTGAAATGGAAATCCACACCACTGTCACTATTATCTCTATTCTCATGATTATAGAACTGTGAAAAACCGTCTATAATTCTGTGGCTTTTTATGCCTTTTTCTCATATGACCTCAGTTTCAGGAGGTCTGGAGGTGTACTGGAGAGCCGTAATTAGGGCTTGGGTACTGAAACAAATCTCAGTGCTAGAAGGTAAGGCAGCAAAGAAAAAATATATACTAGTAATAATGATACTTTGTCTTCCAAAGGTAGAAGTTATAAGCTAAAAGCCATTTTTCAAACCAGTACTTGTTGGCTGGGTATTTTCAGGTTTCTGTAAGTACTTTCATGACTTACAGGATGTTTAGCATACATATTTGATAAAATGCATGTGTATACATACGAAGGAGGTTCAGGCACTGGCAGGTCTCACAATGACATAGGAGATCAGAAAAATCTCCACCTTTAGCCACCTGGCAGAGGTGTCAAGGCAGATTGAACCCAGGACCTTCTTACTGGAAATCCTGTGTTTATCCACTTAACTACTGCACCCGTCAATGAAGCCGCCTCAGCACGGCAGCATTTATCAATTTCATTGAAGATGAAAATAGCAGTAAATAAAACTGTTCTTTATAATTGTTATCGTTGTTTTTGTTTAAAGCCCGGCCGACTATACAGAGCAATACCATGGCTATAATCAATCTCAAAACATACACAATATTTCAACAGAGAAAAAAAAAGGAAAAGAAAATTAAGTACACATGTCAATGCATTCGCCTACATAATCTAAGAAGATGCCCCTGGCATTGACCAGTCCGTCCAATTTATCGCACAGGGGATATAAAAACATACCTGAACACAAATATAAACATAACTAAGGACACCAAAACATATAAAAACAGGCCTAAATTACTTAAAATTGCTTCCGCATATCTCACTTCCCTAGAGCTAAAAATGCACTTAATACATGAACTCAATTATCAATCCTAAGAAAAAGTACGTAAGACTTTATTGAACACATACAGGTGAATGGACCAGCACAGCAGAAAATGATAGGAATGACAGAAAGCAAAGGTAGAAGAAAGAAACAAAGAGAGTGACAGAAAAGAGGAAATTTCCAGCACAGAACCTCCAGAAGGTGGGGATACTATTTATACTGAAACAGCCCCCTGGCATCCCCACGGGGGTTAAAACTGTTCAACTAAGGCAATTACCAGGCAGGGACGAAGAGCAACATCATCTCCACAACTCACCCCAATAAGCATACACTGGTTTTCATAGAAGGCACCACAACATCCCAGGAATCCCACGAAGAGAACAATGGCCCCAGCAGTGATGCAGAGAGCAGAAGCACTGAGAAACGAGTGGGTGGGGAGGATAGAGATGTGGGCACTGCGGTTTACCTGAAGCCACACCCCGAGTGACAGTACCCCACAGCCCAGCAACTGAAACAACACAAAACCATAAACATAACGTTAGCAGGAAGTTAACATTCATATTAATCAAACAATCTTATCTGCAAAAGTCTATGGAGTTTTCAGGCTGTTTTTTTTTTCTAACTATACGCTTTTAATCTTTTTGTGGATGACAAAAAATATTGTCAAACTCTGTGAACCTTTCTGGATGAGCCCTTTTAATTATTCTGAGAAGCATCTACCCAGGACATGACAAAACTATGCTCAAATAATGAACGGACAGAAATTTTTGTCCATCATCCACAAGACGTTAAGTACTGGTCTTATGCTGGTCTCTCAGGTGAGATGATGAACTGTTATGTGGCATGCACTCAAAACACATCAAAGATCCCATGACAACAAATTACTGTATAAAAATCCTCTTTCACTGGGAAACAGAAATATATGAAACCTGGAGGAAAAAAAAAAAAAAAAAAGAAAAACAAAAACTGGGTTGTGCTACACTGTGACTGTGAGGACACATTTTCCTTGAAGAGAACAGCCCAAATTTCAAACAGTAAATTTACTGTAAAATAAAACAAAACAAAACAAATCAAATTACATTAAATACAACGGTAAGAAGCAATCTTCATGCTGTAGCAAGAATGTGTACATGACATTACCTAGCATCAGAAATGGCCATGAACAAATCAAATAACTCTTTTACTACATCAAAGCAGTACTAACATAGTCAAATACACACAATGCAGCAAACCATAGTTCATCAAAAATGACAGGTCACAGAATAAAACTGGAAATAGTATGGTAATGATACTTCAAAAAGAAAAAAACAAAAAACAGAAAGTCACGTGATACATACAATCTTTCAGACAAACACACAAAAACGCGAAGACATTAAAAATAAACTTTACATATATATATTTAATATAATATAATTATATATATAATTTTTTTTCTTTTTTTTTTAATGTCTTCACTTTTTTGGTGTGTTTGAAAGAGTGTATTTATCAGGTGACTTTCTGTTTTTGGGGTTTTTTTTTTTGAAGCATCATTACCAAAACTATTTCCAGTTTTATTCTGTGACCTGTGATTATTTTTGATGAACTATGGTTTGCTGCATTGTGTGTGTCTGACTATGTTAGTACTGCATGATGTAGTGAAAGGGTTATATAACACACACACACACACACACACACATATGCACATACACTTGCTCATAAGAGTGGGGGAGGGGATGGGAGGGTTACTGAGCAGTACAGTAATGTAGCAACACAAAGTACTGCTACTACGGGTATGATTGGCATACATGGAATAACAAATAAGAATGTGTGCAGTTGAATATGTTTTTCATATATATATCTCATCTGTATGTGGGTTTATATCACATATGAAAACACACTTACAAGTACACACTCAACGGTATACACACACACACACACACAAAAAATGACACACACAGACACACACACGCATACACAAACATGCACACATACATACATGATACAAACATGATGAATGGCATTATGACTGGAACTTAGAACTAGTAGAAGAGCCACAAACATTACTCTACAAATTTTTGAAATATTTCTGAAAGAGAGAAGTTTTGAGGTGCTTTTGAATGAAAGTAAGCAGACAATTGCTTCATGTTAAAGCCTCTTGGAGGGAGTTCCATATTGTCGGGCCAAAAATAGAAGACTTCTTTTTGCAAGTAGTTAACGAGAAACAAAGTGATTAACACAGAAGCTCCATGAGAACTGAGAGCTTCAGAAAACTTGCAGGGCAGGTGTAGTTCCGACATACATGTTGGCATGGTATTAATATTTACACACAAAAGCAGAAAGTGACAGTTTTATACTCAATTCTTGCTTTGAATTGTAGCCAGTGTAATTTTCACAAGAGTGTGTTTGCATTGCTCTGTTGGTTCTCCCACTGGACAAGTCGAGCTGCACTGTTTTGGATTCATTGGACGTTGGATCTATAGCTTATCATCAGAAAATTCAGCTAAAAGAGAGTTACAGTACTTAAATCTGGATAGAATAAATGATACACAGCTTTGTTATGGCATCAGCAAAAAGAAATGGGCACATTTCGCTTATTCTCCGAATTGGAGATACAGGATTTTGTCTACTTTGAAGTAATTTAACATGAGCTTCCACGGACAGGGAGTCGGTAAGAATAACACCAAGATTCCTTGCAGTTTTGCTGAAGGTTGTAGAACAAGGAATGCCAGTCATGATTTAATTTTTTATATGAACTCAGAAATCTTAACAGACAGGCTAAAATCACAGGTGTACTTTATCACAGATTGAATATTTGTACTGACTATATATTGACACTTTCTTCTGTGTTGGTTTGTTAACCTGTAAATTGACAGCAGAAATTTTTCAAAAAATGTCATGAATATTATGGATGAAAGAAAGTCTGCAACACGCCAACAGTTACAAAAAAGGCAAGTGGTATAACATGCCAGACAGAGGCAAAAATAATACCAAAACTCAAGGAAAAGAAGATACAACTTCGAGAAATAGGATATGAAATAAAAGAAAAGATGAACATGAAATTCAGTAAGAAAAAACACAATAACTTAAATGAAGGGGAAAAAAAAGTCCCCTCCCCCTCCGACAATTAAAAGAGGCATTTTTCAAGTAAATTCCCATTTAGCTGGTACACTTATCACATCTATCTAATGCAGAGCAGCACATGATCACATAGTATGATCAACTTCTATTGTTTATCACTGATGAACAAAGGGAAGGAAATATTTTTTGTTTTGGGGGGGGGGGGGGGGGGGGGGGGGGGGTTTGGTTTGTTTAGTTCATTTTTTTGTTTTGTTTTGTTTTGTTTGTTTTTGTTTTTTTATGCTTAGGTTTTCTTTAATTTCAAATCAGGAAATCATGAGCAATGAAAAGACAATAGATTGAGGAGAGCAGGATTAAATACCTTGCCTGCCTTTCATTGGACACCATAAGGGAACATACAAAAGAGGAAGACCCACAAACACCTGGCAATGAACAACAGATGGAGACCTCAAGGCCCAGGAATACTCTAGGGGCCACTACACAGAGGCAGGCCCAATAACTTGACAGAAATGGAGAACCTTTATTACTACTTTTAGAATTCACAATATGGAAACAGAAACATACTTAAACAGTTTCGAGTAATCGATGAATTCTGCGGTGTTCTGCATGAAGAAAAACGGTTATAAAAGAAACACCTAATGAGCAAAGGAGAAAGAAGATAACTTTTACTTTTCAAAGTTGCAAAAAAAAACGGAAAACCTGCCTACACCAACTACAGGTCAATCACAACAACAAAGTAGCAGGAATTAGTTTCGCAGATAAATTTCCTAACACCTTCAATTCGAATCCGCGGATATATGGAAACGCGAAGATTTAGAGGACGAAGAAAACTTACTGCAACTTCCTCCTCCTAAATTCAGTGTCTACCGCAGGGTGAGCAAAACGGACTGTCAGATTGAAGTTGAGAAATGCCTGACCAAATTCCGATGGGAATTAAGGAAAGAACAAGAATGTGAACATGCGAGTAATTTGTCGAACACTGGTGTCATAGAACAAGAATGCGAACATGTGAGTAAGTTGGCAAACACTGGTGCCGTAAATATGAGATCCACACTAGCTGCTTATTCTAATGGCGATATCAACCATAGCCAGATCCCCTCATCACAGTTACAGCCACTTGCCTCTCATGCTCGACCGAGCCCACCCCTGCCCACGCTCCCGTTCCTACTGCTATATCTCATACGCTTACCCCTACTGTTGCTGGGTCTAAAGGAAGTTGTGGAAGTGTAAACAGTGAAGATAGAGGTGGCAGCATCAACAGTGACTACGAACCTACTACAGAACCTAAAGACTGTATGAATGACAACAGTAATGTGCATATATAGACGATGGTGTAGATACTTCTATGGACCCTGGTGGAAGTGTGGGAGTGAATAGGCACGGTGAGAATGTGGTGCCCAGTGAGACAGAAAAGAAAGAGATTATCATTATGACGAAGACAATGCAACTTTCGATTTTAGAAACTTGAGACCAACTGATTTTCCTAACAACAAAAGAGTGTTTCTGCCAGAGCTGGGTGAGCAGGAGATGGAACTTAGAATAAATCTCCTTACGCAAAACCTTGAAAAGGCCACAGGCCAATATCTTTCAGGCAGAAAACTTGAGTGTAACCTCAGTGATAGCCAACAAAAAGGACTAAAAAGATTAAATAAAAGAGATGATATTGTGGTTTTTCAAACTGACAAATCAGCACGCTTTTCGATAGACACTAAAGATAACTACATTGAAGCTTGTAATGTCCATATTGAAAATGACAGTAACATTGATGAAAGCACACACAAATCCATGCAAAAAGAGATGAACACCCATGCTCACATGTGGTGCAAGATACTGAAAACCAGAGAATTGGCAGGAACTAATGCGGAACAAAGGATAAAACATAATATGCTCAATGAGGAAAATGACCCACCACCTTTGTATGCCCTCAGGAAAGACCACAAACAATGTAAAAACTCTAAAGGCCCCCCTACCAGACCAGTCTGCGGAGCCACCAGCGCATACAATAGCCATTTATCTCATTTGCTTAGCCTTATTTTGAAAGAAATAGATAAACCCTACTCTTGTAATAACACTGAAGATTTACTATCAGAGATAGAAATAGTTAATCAGACCCACCATAACCAAAAACTCGTGGTTGATTCATGGATGTCAAAGCCCTTTATCCAAGCCTCGATGTTGATGCAAGTGCTAAGATTGTTGGAGAAGAGTTTTACAAATCGGAAACAAATATCGAACCTAGTAGCATTGACACTTATGAACTAGGCCTCTACCTTACTCTTAACCTGTCCGTAGAAGAACTCCAAACATCAGGGTTGAGTAAGCTATGCCCAGAAAGGAGAAATAACAAGGGTAGAAGACCTACTATCACAGGCCAAGCCAACACCAATCTAGAGAAACGTAATAAAGTCTGGAAACCGCCCAGAAACAAGAAACTTACCAATGACGAAATCAAAATAATGCTTTCTAAAGCACTAGAAATAGGAGTGAAACAAGTCAAGAAAAACCATGTATACAAATTCAACAATACACTGAAGAAACAGAAAGGAGGTGCTAAAGGTTTGGAACTTACTGGGGAGGTGGCTGGCGTGTTCATGTCATGGTGGGATAAACAGATGATATATAAAATGAAAAATGAGAATATCAAATGTTTACTGTACAAAAGGTATGTAGATGATATCAATGTGGTAATTGAGAGTAAGGGGAGAAACAAAGAAAAAGACAATGTGATGATGAACAAGCTCAAACAAGCGGGAGAAGAAATACATGATTCAATCAAATTAGAAGTTGACTACCCATCGAACCACCCAGACAACAAAGTCCCCATTTTAGATGTAAAAGTTTGGGTTGATAAGGGTAAGATTCTCCATGAGTTTTATTGTAAAGAGGTCTCCTCTAAGAATGTGGTGCACCAGAAATCTGCTATGCCCAGAAAGACAAAAGAGTGATACTAACCCAAGACCTACTAAGAGTCATACTCAGATGTAGCCCATTACTACCCTGGAATAAAATAGTTGAACATGCAGAAAATTACATCCTAAGACTCCAGTACTCTGGATATAACGCCCACTTCAGAAGGCAGATTCTTGAGTCAGCATTAAGTGCTTATGAAAAGATAACGAGGCAAGCAGAGAACGGGGAAAGACCAATGTATAGGAGTAAACACTGGAGGACAAAGATCAGACAAAAAGAAAAAAGGCAAAAGATAACTGGCTGGTTTAAGAATAAAAAAGACTCTAGAACTAACTACCAATCAGTGCTGTTTGTTCAGGCGACACCAAATTCAGAATTAAAAACAATGTATCAAAAAGAAATTGAAAAATCAGAGCTGAAGATAAAAGTAGTGGAAAGAGCAGGAACTAAGAGTAAGATTAAAGACTTGGTACAAAAATCTTATCCATTTAGACCCCAGAAATGCACTGATAACTGTTTTGCATGCACTAACGGCAACAGTAAGATCAACTGTCGTAAAAGCAATGTTGTTTACGAGGTAGAGTGCACCTCTTGCGGGGATACGTATGTAGGTGAGACAAGCAGAGCAGTGAGAATAAGAGCCAATGAACACCATAACCAATACATCAAGAAAGATAAAGACTCAGTCCTTTACAGACACACTACTGAAAAACACAGTGGCAAAAATGTTCAATGGAAATTTAGAATAGCAGGACAATACAAAGACGCCTTGACACGTCAGACAGCTGAGGCAATAAAAATAAAAGAGTTGACGCCTAGTGCCCTGATCAACAACAGAGTAGAATTCATGCATAATGGTCTGGTGAGCTGTAGTCTCACCAGGACATAGAAGGCGAAGCAAGGAGATACAGCGCACTTGACAAGGGCTGGTGTGGCCGAAACGTTGTGCGTTTTAAAGTGAGTGGTTTTGTCCTATTTGTGTGTGGTGCATAATATATATTTTTCAAGAAAAATGAAGAGCTTTATTATTACCCTACATGCCAATGGAATAAGACAGTAAGTAGGTAAACAATATACATACAGAGGGTCCACATGATTTGACTCACCCAGATGAAGACGTTGAAGGCAAAGAAGACATACTTGACACAGTTGAAGCTGGTCTTCTCCCCCATCTCTGCGGTCTTGATGGGCTGCCTTGTGCACCTACACATACACACAAACACACATGAAGGATTTTTAATCTCTGTACGACAAACATGAATGTATGTTTACAGAGGCCATTTGGAGCAGCTCACCAGCCTGCACCTCTCTCTAGTCTCTCTCTCTCATATAAAATCATACAGTGAAACACACACATATACGATTGCACGCATACATGTATACCAATTACCATACAAACATGTCTCACACACACACACATGCACACACACACACACACAGTCACTTTCTCACACACTAATATCCACAGCACAGATCATAAAAGGTCCTGCATGGTTAGGACAAAGGCAGAGTGGCCCTACATGTTTGTCTCCATATTATCCATGAGCCTATCACAGCACTGACGGAACAGTAACCTGCTATGGCCTTGGCTCAGCTAAAGGGTAGGCCTGCAAGTTTAAGTCCGTTTCTGAACTAATGAGGGATGTGGCCAAGCGATCCCACAATGACCACAATAATTTTACATGGACAGCCCATGTCGCCTATTTTTTTTACACAAAGCCTCACAAACGGTAAATGTTGTCGAACAGCCATGGGGTCGTTAGAGAAGGATGTGGAACAAAAATCAATTTTTTTCTCCAGTCCAACCTTGGCTGGGGGGGGGGGGGGGGGGCTTTCTCCTCTCTCACTGCTTTATCTTTCTCATCTTGGACAGGGTCATGTATACCCATTCAATAAGATCAGGGGACTGATCATTTTCGATCATTTTCTAATGTCTAGACATGTGCAAATTCGTGTACGTCAGACCTGAAGCAAAAGCTCCGACTTACCCCATCTATGCGTCACTGACAAATAATTTTTTTGTCTTAACGATCAGTGCCTGCTAATAAGGACATCTGGTAGATCTAAGCATAAGCTTGCACACAGTAAAAGTGACCATCATCTTCAGCAGTTACCTGGTTGTGCACTTTGCATTGTACATGGTGTACATTTCTGTCTGCTATCACCACCGAAATCAAATACTTTCACACAGTGTTCTTCGTTTTCTGTATCCTTAAGATATGCCATTTGAAACAGACA
Source organism: Monoplex corrugatus (assembly GCA_030674185.1). Lineage (NCBI taxonomy): Eukaryota > Metazoa > Mollusca > Gastropoda > Littorinimorpha > Ranellidae > Monoplex > Monoplex corrugatus. The sequence continues at coordinate 31,856,900 of JAPXFY010000024.1, forward strand.
CACTTATTGAACGCATACAACCTTGGCAGTGTCAGCATTTCGTTTGTGCCAACAGTGACAGGATCAATACCAACACACATGACGTAGGGCTCTGCACCTCACAACACTGTATAACATTTTTAGAAAACAATGTGTCTACAAAAAGCAGACATCTCAGTTGTCAAAAAGAGCAGGCGACATGCAGACATTGCTAACAGGCAACCTTCAGATGCAAAAAAATGCACGACTTACATACTGTATCTATGCTGCAAAATACTGTTCAGTGGTGTGGTGAATTAAGAGCTAGGAAAACCAAAAAGAAATGAGGTTTCTACAGTAAGTTCAGCATATGTTTAGTTTGTATACGATAGCGAAGCTGTCTTCACTGTTTGGTCTTCAATTTGCACAACTATGCAAACAGGTATCAAATATGCGTGAAAATCGTGTTCTGCTGAACTATTCAAAACAAAACAAAACAAACAAACAAAAGCCATGTCCAATCCACTTTTCAATCAAGCCATGGTCAAAGATGTGCTGAATAGATCTGACAAGCTCCTCTTTCCTTGCACTGTAATACAAATGTAATGTCAGCTGCAGCTTTACTACAGGAAAGTAATACATACACGTACGTGATGTAGCTAAGAATGTTATAAAACTAAACTTATGTTAAACTTAGTTCTTATGTAACACTAACAGTATTCTCTAAACTCATGACTCACTGTGCTTTACACATAATCATACTTAAGTGGAGCACAGAGAACTCAAACTGTTAGGAGAGCTGACCACATTCCGCTATACTGTTGCACAGTCTGCATCTGATGGGCATGCACGTTGGGTGTTTCAACTGTTTCCATAAGCCAGCCACTGACAGACTGAGAGTGAGACTTACAAGATCTTTAACGTGCATATGTACGATATGCTGCATGCGTACACACACAGATAGGGTTTAGGCACTGGCAGATCTGCACACATGCTGACTTGAGAGACTGGAAAAATGTCCACCCTTTACCGACCCGGTGGAGGCGTCTAGGCAGAGTGAACCCTGGAACTCATGACTGGAAGCTGGCTGTATACCCATTCAGCCACCATGCCCAATACTGGTGGGGTGGGTAAAATTTTTCCCAATCTTCTAGGTCAACATCAACATGCGTGCAAACCTGTTAGCGTCTACACCTCCTCCGTGTGTATACGTACCCAGGACAGCCAATAAATACCCTAAAGATCCTGTGATCATGTTAGAGACTGGTGGCTTATGGATAAAAACACCCCGACATGCACATCCACTGACGCACAACGTATGCAGGCTGTGCAGCAACATACTGTCTGCACAGTGTGGATACAACAATGTGTGTTCAATAATAATTAGAATGTTTAGTAATAGTAAACCACACTTAGTATCTATCTATCTATCTATCTATAAGAGAGAGAGAGAGAGAGAGAGAGAGAGAGAGAGAGAAAGACAGACAAAAGACAGACAGACATATATATATAAATTCATATGATATTGATTCAGTCAAGAAAATGTATATATTTCATTGTTTGTATACTTGTACATTGATGCTGAACATTACCAATAGCAGCATAAGACAAAGCAGTAAAAGAAAATTATTTTCATTCTTGTCTAAAGCCTAACTGACAGCCCAAAGCCTAATCAGGGCTATAACCATTTCAAAATGTACACGAAACCTCATTGAAAAAAAACAACTAAAACAAAAAGCACACACACATATGAACTGGCCAAAATTACCAACAACTGCTTCTATTTCCTCAGAGCCAAAAAACACTGTTAATCAATGCATGTATGATATTGTATCCAATTATCAATCCTAAGAGAAAGTATGAAAGGCTTTACAGAACATTCAACATGAATGGACCAGCAAGGCAGAAAATGATAGAAAGAGATGACAGAAAATAAAGGAGCAAGGCAGAAACAAAGGGAGTGACAGAAAAGAGGAAATTTCAAACATAGACAATAGAATTTCCTGAAGTGGGGCTTTTTAGATACTGGAAGAGCTCCTAGCTTTCCAAAGGGGGAATTACAAGAAGCAACAATCAAATCAAACACAAAACAAACAGGGGGAAACCCTTGACACTTACCACTACACTACTTGCAAGTTTCACAACCTAACAGTAAGTAACACAATATGAAATTTGGGGAAGTGTACACTGCACAATGCACACTATTACACAACAATGACAGCTGACACAGGGAAAACCCAGTCATCTCCTTGTTATAAACTTACAAGCTGTTTTAGTGTCTACCACTACTTCCGTTGATATCTAACATGAAATTATCTTCAATTTGGGATATGGAACCCCACAGAATTGAAAACTGTGGAGTTCCATATCTCAAACTGAAGTTAATCACAACAGTAAATCTATTAAAACAGAAAATGCTCTAACTACAAATACTTTATTATTATCATTAAACAACTATCAAACATGTATTTGTTCAGGTTTACAGCACAAATTAAAAACCACACACTTTCACAGGAGCATGTTACACTATTATCAAATATTTTTAAGAAAATCACAAACTATTAACAAAATCACAAACTTCAGGAATAAATACTTCCAAAACAATTTCATGTGAAACAACTGATCAAATTTATAGTAATCTTATTTTATTTTCAAATTGTGACACAATGCACCATTCAAAACAAAGCATGACAAATGACATTATTCAACAGGCACTATATGATATTCACTCAACACTGTAGTGTACGCCTGATCAAAAATAATATCTAACAGACAATACAATGTCATTGTTTACCTGTGTGTTTTAAAAGAGGATGGACTATACAAATGATCCATTGCTAAATAAGTATCACAAGTTTTCATGACTTGGCCCAACAATACACAGAACGCACAGTTCCCACGTTACAGCAGTGAGACGTCTCGCTGGAGATGACAATTTCAGCAGACACAACTTGACACAAAAATACAGCCAAGTCAACAAAGCTGTACCAAGTCCGTCATGTAAAGTTAAACTGCATTAAGTTATGTATACTTTACTTAGGGTCCTCTTTGCTGATGTTATTTTAATGAAAATTTGGTACAAAAGAACAACATGATCAGTTTATACAGAACATTTCAGAAAAACATTAGAGCTTAGCTCTTCCAACACCGATTACTATCATCAGAAGTTTTAAACACGCGACAGAGACTCCCTGTTTCACTGAAAAAGATGTCTATTTCTGCAGATTTTATTTTTAGAGGCTAAGGAGCAGTTTCTCGATCAAGCTGCTCACTCAACTGGCCAAAATCTCTCTCTTTTAAGTCTTAAAACCAAGGGCAACCTAGTCTTTCTTGTTCCCCCAATTTAAATTCATCAACACCTTCTACTGGCATGTGAGTGCAATTCTACAAGAAAGTTTGAGCCATGGCTATTCAAATACTCTCAATACACACTAGGGACAAATATGTACAGATGTTGGGAGCAGTGGAGACGAATTTGAACAGAAGCAGACAGTAAATCCACAGAGGCAGTTCCGTCCTAGGGATGTCCAATTTAGAACAACCAACAATGGATGCTTCGCCAGCGAACAATAGGCACAGGGGACATGTGTGAACCTGGTTTGAAGGATGATGACACACAAACACCAGTGTGTTCAAACTATTTTGTCTGTATGTGCGGCAACAACCCCATACTTTCAATATTTTTCTCTTGTTTAACCCTTGAACTCCCTCACCCTGTCCACCCAATATCCTGCATGGTCAGTCATGAATGCAAAGTGAAAACTTTATTCTTTCACTCTCTCACCCTCTCCACCAGCTGGAGGGTTCAGTGAGGAAGTTTAAAGGTTTCAAGCGTTTGTTGCTAGCACTAGTAGCAGATAGGGTGCGGAGATTAAGGGCTAACCACAACTTCTAAGCACATGACTCATTCTAGAAATCAAAATGATAATCTTTATCTAATCAATTTATTCTTAGTTGATCATTTTACATAGATATTATATATATTTGCTAATGTACACTGACAATCCATCTCTGTGCTTAATTGAAAAATCAAAAGATTTCAGAATAAGGATTGCATTAGACTCTATAATTATGATATAAATACTGTTGTGTGTTTCTGATTTTCAGTTTTGAAACCTAGCACTTACCATTCGATTTTGAACAACAGCATTTAACCATTTGTTTTTCTTTACACTGATTGATTCTATTGCTTGTTGTCATGCAATATCTTCACAAATGAATCAGTCTTTGAAAAACAGAATCAGTTTTAAATCCAATAGTCTCAGTAAGTTTATGCTTGACTCTGTTTCACAATTTGTTGCTCTACATGCTGATGGCATCAAACTATTAACTTGCATATATATATTTGTTTTCTAGTTTCTATAACTGGGTAATTCCTGCAAATGTAAGACAGAAAGACAATAACATATAAGATAAATATGTACCCTATCCCCCCCCCCCTCCATATTTCCAAATCAATTTCATATCTTTTTCAGAGAAAACACACACTGTTATTGGTTATTACTGCTTAATGCCCAGCCCACTGCACAGAGCTATATCAATCAGGGCTGTAAGTATCTGCAACAGTACACCATACCTCACAGAAGTTTATATAAAAAAAAAAAGACCGGGAACAGAAAATTAAGTATGCAGATCTATGCATTCAAGCACATAATTTAAGGACATGCCCCTGACGCTGACCACTGCGTCCAAATATCAGAAGAGGGTTAAAAAAAACAAACATACCTGATTAAAAAAAAATTAACATAATTAAGGATACTAAAACATATATAAACAGGTCTACATATTAATTTCTTATTATTATCAATAACACATAACACATACACATGACATTACATAGTACGAGAGAAATCAAAACCAAGATACTATCGTCAATCTTGAGGAGCACAGAGCGAGAGAAAGAGAGAGAGGGTCAGACATACAGACACAGACAGACAAAAAAAGAAATTTTGTGTGTGTGTGGGAAAAGAATGAGAAAGAAGAAGAAAGAGACAGATGAGGGTGGGGATTGGGGGACGTTTATAACTGATATTCCCTCACCACTACAAATTGTTAATGTGAGCAACAAAGTGAACATGTCTGCAAATCTTAATTTCAATTTTCATGAATAGAATTCTGCCAAATTTGATCAGTGACAAACTGAACAATCTACGGGAACAATCAACCATTAAAATAAACCAAATCAAATGAATACATATTGTGTTTAACTAAATCAAACTCTGAACAGAGAAAGAAATAAAGAAATCTAATCAATGAAAGTTTAGCAGGAAGTCCTGTCAATATTACATTATTACATGAAAAAAAAGACCAAACAGAATATTTATAATTCTATAAGTATAACTGTACTACTACTAATCGCAGTCCTAATAAGAATAATGTTTGCACAAGTTTACAACATCATGCATACACGTACAGACTCATACACACATGTACAGACTCATACACACATATGCACATAAGAACAAATTAATTTATATAAAAACATATACACACTAATGCAGTAAAATAATTACTACTATTTCTTAAATAGTATTACATTTACACACACATGGTATCTGAATCAATTTACCTATTTTTAAAAAGAATGGGGAGACTGAGAAAGAAAAAGAAAGAGAGGAGGAGAAGGAGAAAGAAAGCAAGAGGATGGGGGTGGGGAAAGGCTGGGTAGGCAGAGCAAGAGAAAAAATTCTAGAAAGAGAAAATCATCAAAGTAAACTTGCTTGAACTGGCTGAAATATTCCAAAGGAACTGGTACTTGATAACAACTTTCCGCTTGTCCATTAGAAACAGTAGAATTCATAATCAGTCACAATGATAAACGTAAAATAAAACTGACAGTGTGACAAATTATAGATCAAGACAGGGTCTAACAATTTTTTTAATTATAGGTTACTGTTAAAATGATGAGACAACCCAGTAGTTTCCACTGAAATAGTCTATTCCATCCAATCATCGTTCAGTCTAAAGTAGGCCTACAACCCAAACAATACAAGGAAATGATGAATCATAAAACTTTTAAACTGTGCAAAGTAATTCATTGGAAACGCCACAACAGAACACATGACATGATGCCACACCACACTGATTTTCCCCGAAAAGAAAAACAGGAAACTGAATGTGATCCTCTAATAGTGGCTGAATGAGTGAGGGGGAGTGTTAGTCATTTTATCTCCAAATTTTTCAGTGTATGGGATTGGCAACTGGCTCCATTATGTAAGAGTGTACTGTTGACGAGTTGTAGATGACTAGATCTACCCTAACTAAGCTCTTATTTTCCCGTTCTCCACACTAAACGAAAAAAAAAAAGACTAAAATTAGTAAAAAGTCAGGTTTTTGGTTTTTGTTAGGCTATGTATAATAAGCTAAATTGCAACTGGTATCCGTGCTGCTGCTTGCTCACCCAAGTAGTGACAGAACTGAAACATGATCAGCTGCTGATGATATCACGATGACTATGAAATCAAAATCAAAATGGCTTTGGCCTAAAATGGTGATAAAACCAAAAATAAAGTGAGCATTCTTTGCCTTTGGAAGCACATAACGTTATTAAAATGCATGTTAAAATGTTACTCTTTAGAACAAAATCTTATTAAAAACGGAAGTATTCTAAATCACCTCTTACACTTACCAGTATACGGAAGAGAATTGTATAAATTATGCTTGTTTACATATTCCGGCTGCCATCTTGATTACTTTGCCGACAGGTGGTACAAGGGACACAACCTTCCACACGAAATGACATGTTCTTCGGAAATTGTCACCCCTACCGTACCTAAATGTACTTAGTTCATTCTCATCCAATTTTGCGTCAAAATAATAACAAAAAACAAAACAAATACAACAACAACAAAAACCCATACACCACCCCAAACACAAACAAACCAACAAAATCAAAATGAACAAAAAAGCAAAGAAGTAAACAAAACAACCAAACTCTTTTTCTTGTTTCCTTTACTTCCTCCTTTTCCTTTGGTTCCATGTTTGTAAACTTTTTTTGATAGAATATTAAAACAACTATTAGCAATAGCAGCTTTTTTTTCTTATTGCTGTTGTTAAACAAATCATAAATAGAGAAAAGCAATTCTTGTTAAGGGTTGACATGTATTCATTTTTATATGTGTGCTTTTGTCTCTTAATCTTAGGCTTTTGTAAAGTACATGACCCACTGGCAAATATGTAAAGTCAGTATTTTATCACAACTCATGTTAGAACCTGTTTCACAATTAATGTTTTTTAAGTATATTTTTCAATTAAAAAAATCATGCCTACAGTTTGTGTGCTGAGCAGGACTAGCAGAAAGAAAGGTCCAATCAGATCTAATGCTACTATCCTTGAGTAATATGTTCTGAAGTCTTCTGAACTCTCTCTCTCTCTCTCTCTCTCTCTCTCTCTCTCTCTCTCTCTCTCTCTCTCTCTCTCACACACACACACACACACACACACACACAATCTGTAATATTATGAAATGACCAATGTTTCAAGGTAATTATCTCTTGTAAGAGTTTATATTTTGATGTTCCAGTGACTTAGTATTAACAAAAAAAAATTGTAATAATAATGGTAATGGTGATGGTTCCCACAGTTTAACTCAAGGTGATTGTCTGCTGGCATGTGGTGAAGCATTGTTGCTCTGGATCCCACCCAGCACCCTTGGGAGTTTCTTGATAACTTTGACCTACAGCCTGGCTGCTGGCTTTGAGTAATTACAGCTGATGACTGCAGGGAAAGTCCTGATGACAGATCAGAAAGGCCGCAAACTTGAATCCCTTTGGGGGAATGCCAGATCTAAATGAAACAGCAAAATAGATTGTACCTGGAGCATCATGTCTGAGTGCTTTTGTGAATGTGATCAAACATCTCTTGACATTTTGGTAAAACAAAACTGAGGACTGTTTCAAAGACAGTGAGGGAAGTTTTGAGCAGGAGGCTGGGTGGACTGATCAACAGAGAGAAAAAGGCTTGACATCAGGCAGGCAAAGAAGGACCATTTCCTTCTCTCCTAGTCTGGTAGCTGGGTTTGGACTTGACTGGTGTGTGTTGTGTGGCTATGTCCCAGGATGTGCCCTCTCTCCACCTTGCCATTCAGCTTGTATTATGTTGTAAACAAGGTAACTGGTGACTGGATACCAATGGGTTAGGCAACACATGGACAGCCCCCTTTTCTTCTCTCCTGGTCTGGTATAGCTAGGCTGCACTTGGCTGGTGTGTGTTGTGTGCCAATGTCCCAGGATTTGCCCTCTCCCCACCTTGCCATTCAGCTTGTAAACAAGGTAACTGATGAATGGATCCCAATGGGTCAGGTAACACATGGACAGCCAGACTTATGCAGCATGACTCCTCAACAGTCAAAGCTTTTTACCCAAACTTGGTAAAGATCCATAACAAGACAGCTGTGAAAAAATCTTCCCAACATATTTTTGACACAGAAAGACACATCTCTCCCTGGATGATGTGAAATAGTCTCCTTTTTTTTTCCAAAAAGGGAGTTTAAAAAAAGCACCACAAACTACCACCCACCCACTTAACCAAATGAGTTCCCCACATCTGAAAAAGAGAAAATCAACAAGAACAAACCAAGATCACTACAGCATCACCTACACACAAACAGTGAAACACACACACACACATACATATACATACATACATACATACATACATTCATCATACAGACAGACAGACAGACAGACAGACAACGGACAGACAGACAGACGGATGGATAGACAGGCAGACAGATGGATGGATGGACGGACGGACCGGCAGACAGACAGACAGAAAGACTGACACTAGTGACAGGCAGGCAGGCAGGCAGGCAGCAGGCAGACAGACAGACAGACAGACAGACAGACAGACAGACATACCCATACAAACACACGCAAACACACTGCGTTCAATTTCAAGAGCTCTATTAACCGCTTTTCAATATTTGAAATTATGATTAAGACAAAGAAAGAAAGAAAGAAAGAAAGAAAGCAACATAATAAAAAAAAAAAACCCATGGCAACAGTAATAATAACAATTTAGTTGTACTAACTAGCTGCTTACTATGCTATTTGATATGTAGGACAACAACAAAGGTTCTCCATTTCTGTCTGTTCTGTTCCAGTCTCTGTACTTCTTGGATGTGTCTCAGGGCCTTGAGGTTTCCTGTTGTACATCACATCAGGAGTTCTTCCATTTTCGCCTCTTGTGTCTTCCTCTGGTGTGGAGTGACAAGCAGTCCATGTGATGCTTTCCTGTTTTCTTCTGATCGTGTGTCCGGTCCATCTCCATCGTCTTTTCATGATGATAGAGTCAATACTCTCCTCATTGCACTGGGCAGGTATTGTTGGTTGGAGATATTGAGTTAGAAAATTTAGCAATCACACACACACACTAAGAGACACGCACACAAAAACACACACACACACACTCCCCACACACACTCCCCCCCCCACACACACACACACACCAACACAGACATCAAACAAACATGAACCAGAAAAACAACAACAAAAACAAACATAATAACACATAATTAATAAACAAGACAAGACACACATATAAGACACAATTCTGATTCCTTTTTGTGTTTTTCTGGTTTGTATTTGTTTGAAACCTGGTACTGGTGGCCATTTTGATTCAGACTCCAAACAAACAAACAAACAAAAAACCCACGAACAATAATAGCAACAACAATAATGATATAACAAACAACATGAATAATATAACAAATTACCCATATAGTCTGTACAAAGCAACACACCAGCAACAGCAACAACAACAAGAACGACTGACACACAGAGAGAGAGAGAGAGAGAGAGAGAGAGAGAGAGAGAGAGAGAGAGCCAGGAGGGGGAGGGGTCTTCATAAAGTACGAATCGATTCCCTGTCTAAACTGTTCCCCTAGATTTAGACCACAACAGTTGAGAACTTGAGTTATCCAAATTATAAATTTCGTTTTCAAGAGAAGACCACAGAAATCTTACTTCACAAAAATGTGCTACGCTTACATTAAATCACAGTTTTAAGCGTGTATACAAACTCGAGGGTTGGGGTCTGTGAGGGGGGTGGTGGTGAAATAAACTTTCATATTTAATATTACTTTGTTTAGACAATATCTATTAAACATCGGCCGAAACTTTGAACATTTCTGATTTCGTGGTAATGGTCATTTCGATTTCACATAATCACAGGAAAAAAAGTTTTTCCGACCACTTTTCAGTCTTGCAGACATACTCAATAACAATCAAAACACATGATCGTAATAACATCATACATGGGCGAAAAACAAACACTTTTATAAACACATAAAAACTTACGCAGGGTCATGGCACGGATGGTCGGCCATCTTGAGCAAATTCTCTTCCCTCTAAGAGATGCTAGCCCAGAAATAAGAAGCCAGCATGCAAGTCGCTGGGGCTGGCTTTATCTTTGTATCAACAACCACTGCAGCACAGACCAGGCTGGTGTGGTGGTTGGCACTGGGGAGCACACACCTACACCTACACAGTCTATTTCCAGCAGCACACATTGAACAAGAGGACGTAACTATCGGCTCAAGAGCTACCGTCTTAGATTTACTGGAGCGCGTGTCTGTAGCATAGAAAGTAGCCAGTATGAAAAGATACGTTAATTTTAATTAAAATACTACTTCGAAAACAATGAATCTAAGACATCAAAAAGATACGTTAATCAAATAAAATACTACTTAGAAAACAGTGAATCTAAGACGTAAAAATGGAGCCGTATAATCATAGGCCAAGCTGTTGATGAAGTCTTACCAGTTGAAACGTGATCGGACGTTTTACATGAACCATTTCTACGTTACAAATTAGCATCGTCCTGGTGGTGTCAGACTAGTCTTTCAAAGTTTCTTCTCGTTCCTCCCCATTTCAAGACCTTGCCAGCACATAGTGTTTTGCGCAGGCTCAGAAAGTCTGGCAGATAATTACTGGTAGTATGGGGCTGATGGCATGTAGGGCCTAGAGGAATTGTCCGAGTGCATTGAATCTCATGAACATACTGCAAACTCCAAAAATACTAATTAGCAATGGCCAAAATGAGTGTGTATTACAGAAAATCCAGATTTTGTACTTCTCAAGGTAACTGTACTCTCAAGGTAACCGTTACTTTGAACAAGCTGACACAAACTTTAATGCGAAACGAGGACAGTGGATTAATGTCACGACAATGCAAACATTTCTTTTACATGTATTTCAAATATACCGTCAGAAGTCTTTGCAACTTTCTCCCCAAACCGCTGATATCAGGCTCTTTTTTGTCCATGTGGTTTTGATCTTGATACTTTGACCTCCAAACTTATGCGTTTTCAACTCTTCAGTGGTTTACACATTTGACCAACATTTAGTAGTGCTCCATTCGAAACAGCCGAGAAAATCGTGCCAACACATTTTGTGTCACAGAGATACAGATGGACAGCCAGTTAGCCTCACACACACACACACACACACACACACACACACACACACACACACACACACACACACACACACACACTCATACACGCACACACACACATATACGCACACACGCACGTACATACACATACACACTTACAAACTCACACACACGCACACACACACACACACACACACACGCACGCACACACGCACATACATACACTCTCACCACACCACACACACACACACACACACACACACACACACACACACACACACACACACACATCACTCTCGCTCCAGTCTATAATATAAAACAACCTCCATCCCCGCTTTTTTCCCTTTTGAAAAAAAGAAAATTGAGAAATGGCTTATCAAGAATTTCGTGGATATTACCAAACTTGGTATAGATTACACTGCTCTTAAAACACTGCTGCTAAGGACAAGCACACTACCGCTGCTACTGCTACCACCATCTCCACAGCCACATCCACCAAGATGCTACAACAACATCAACAAGAAAGAGCTCAATCAAAACAATGCTAATAATGCTAACAACAACAAACACAACAACAACAACAACAGCAATAATGATAATGATGATGATGATGATGATGATGATGATGATGATGATGATGATATAATCACTAGATCTATTGTTATTGTCGTCGCTGTCGTCGTCGTCGTCATCATCATCATCATCATCATCATTTCCTCCTGCTGTCGATTTATCATTGTCTAATGCTATTCCCAGTGTCTGAGCAGAGAAATGAACAAAAAGAGGTATGCTAATGCTAGTACCCCACTCTTCCGGCTGCGGTCCGGCCGCGTTCATGGCATCTGCGTGCGGCTAGCAAAAATGGCACTTCAGTTACAGTTTTAGTTTCAGTTTCTCAAGATGACGTAGACCTATTCCCGTTCGGAATGAATTCCATATGCACTGACGTCACAGGTGCCTTGTGTATGGCATGGTGATCATGGCACAAGCCTTAAGCCTGCACATGAACCCATGAGCTGGCCAGGTCCTGAGGTCCTACCTAGCCCATGTTTTACCCAGCCTACATATTTTTATGCCAGTATCGTATCCTTGGAACACTCTTGGTTACATGTAAATGACAAGTGAAATATGTGTATCTTATCTTCAAAGGCCTGTCACAATAAATTACAAAAACAAAAAAAAAAAAAAAAAAAAATTACAAAAAAAAAAAAAAAAAAAAGTTGAAGTGGAGTGTAAAATAGCAAAGCCCAATGGTTAATGTGCCCACCTGGGAAGCGAGGTATCTGGAGGTCTAGTACCTGGATTGGTTTTCCCCCATCCAGTTGACTTTTGACTGGTGGTCTGAGTACTAGTATTTCTGATGAAGCGATAAACTAGGATCCTATGATTAGTATGGTTTTGTACACACACACACACACACACACACACACACACACACACACACACACACACACACACACACACACACACACACACACACACACACACACACACACACACACACAAAATTAGCAATAAGCTGGTCCCTGAATTCCATGGGAAAAAAAGCCGCTCTTATTGATAAGTAGAAAATTGGCACACGCATCACAATGATAACGATTAAAGTCGATTGTAGACCACTCAAAGAGACTAATCATACGGAAAGAGCTCTCACTGTAGGGAAATAATGCCGCAAGCCAGATGTTGCCAGTCAGTCGTTCACATCAGCATAGCCTGTGTTGTTTTAGTCCTATCTCCTGATGAATTATGTGTAGTTAGCTTGTGACGTATTGTAATTCCAAACACATTTCTGCATTTCATATAAACCTCTCTGAACATATTGTTTCACAGTGATGTATACTGGCATGCTACCGTCCTAAAATTGATGCTCGTTGTCTGTCAACGGTTCCTTCTTGTATGCGTCTTTGCTTGTTTGTTTGTTTGTTTGTTTGTTTGTTTTGTTGTTGTTGGTGGTGGTGGTGGTGGTGGTGTTTTGTTTGTTTGTTTGTTTGTTGTTTTGTTTTTGTTTGTTTGTTGATATTTCTCTTTTTGTGGTCCTGTGTTTTCATTTCCTATGTTTATATGTTTGTGAACTGTTTTGTTTCTTCGTCGGTTTTAAATTAGTAGTTATATCGCCCAAATTGATCAGTGCTTTTCTGCCTGGCACGGTTTTGATTTCTTTTGTTCCTTATAACTCTGTTCGAAAAGCCCTTGCTTGGCTGGTATGCATGTCACAAGCTGAAGATAATATGGACTTCTAACTTGAAAAAAGAACTAAAGATTCGTCTCTTTATATCCACTGTCGAGTCTGTGTTGCTCTACAACTCGGAAACATGGACCTTAACAAAGCAGATGGAGAAGAGTCTTGATGGGACGTATACTCGCATGTTGAGCATGGCATTAAATGTCTCTTGGAAGCAGCACATGACTAACGAAGAGCTATATGGATACCTCCCCAAAGTTAGTGTCAAGATAAGAACACGGAGGCTTCGCCTAGCCGGTCACTGTATGCGACATCCAGAGGAAGTTGCTTCACAACTTGTACTGTGGCAGCCAACTGGAGGGAGAACGAACAGGGGAAGGAAGACAACAGACTTCATTGATCTGGCCTCCAAAATATCGATGAGATCAAGGCAACTAAGTTGGACAGGAGCAAGTGGAAGGAGTACGTCACAGAGGCTCGATCGGGAGATCGGCCAAACTAACTAACTAACTGTTCCTTATAATATGCTCTGAGTCTTCCTCGCTTCTTATCCCTGTCTCTATTGATCATAATAATACTATTGTCATGTATTTAAACAGCTAATGAATTTTTGATTGCTTGTATTTGCTTTTTCACCCCACCACCACCACCCAACACACACACATCACACAACGACACACACAAACATACACACACACACATATACAAACACAAAGACACACAAACACACATGGAAATACACATGCATACACAAATATACACACACACTCACAAACACACACACACACACACACACATACTCAAACACACACATAAACGAACACACATAACACATTAGAGTGTGTGTATACATACATTTCAAAGTTATTTTAAGATGATTTAATTGTATTTTAAGGGTGGGCACACACACACACACACACACACACACACACACACACACACACACACACACACACACACACACACACACACACATACACACACACACACACACACACACACACACACACACACACGTACACTCACACAAACACACGCACACGCAAATATATGCACAAACACATACGCATTCGAATAATTATATTTATTTACGATCAAATGTCTGATTTCATCTTTTTTGGGAGGGGGCGGGGTGGGGGTGGGGTCACTATGTTTATATTCCAGTTCTTTCGCAGGATTGTAGTTTCTGTTTAGATTTAAATAGATAAGCAACGGCAAGTATATCAATTGGCCTGTCTGTTTACGTTCTATATCGTTAGAAAATTAAGTTTTATTTAATTTCTACTCTCTCTCTCTCTCTCTCTCTCTCTCTCTCTCTCTCTCTCTCTCTCTCTCTCTCTCTCTCTCTCTCTCTCTCTCTCCCTCTCTCTCTGGCTCGCTGTCTGGGTGTATTAATATATCCATTTCTTTGTTCTTTGATCGTTTTGTTGTTGCTATTTTGTTTGTTCACTTTTGCCTAAGAAATTTTGTGGTTTGATGAACTTCTTATAAATCCTTTCATATCTTGTGTTGTCCAGCAGTACTGAGACAGCCAGAATGCGAGTGAAGCTGTTTTATGTTTGTACATGTCTTGCTGTATGTGATGTCTGATTTCCCAAGTGGTTGACAGCAGAGGTAGAAATTTGGACTGTTAAAACTCGTTGTGTACATTGGTTGACTTCTTTTCGATTATATCTGAAATCTTAGACCCGAGTGGTTGTTTTCCTTTATGATGAAGTAGGCTACATTTGCATGTCAGTGAGGACATCACTTCACTTAAGTGAAGGCCAGTGTAAGTCCGATTTATCTTAGCCTGTAAAATGTTGTGGAGTTGCTTTCATACTATAATTAATTTTTCTGTTCTCTGTTTTCATTTAAAGTTTCACCTGCTTATTTCTTTTTGCTATATTTCTGACTTGATCGTAATTTTTGTGTGTCTTTTTTTCCTAAATGGAGATATTTTGTGGATGTTTTCACCGTACACCTGTACCCCAGTTAGACAAAAGTTACCAACAGCAAGCTATCAGAGCCACAATGACTTTCACTCAACATGTAGGGCTAAGTTAAACAAATCACGTAGTAGTCAACACGTGGTTGAGGTTTACCGCTGGACTAAGGCTTACCTGTTCATCATCATCATCATCAAGTGCCCTGCCACATAGAGTTGGCGATCGTGGCCCTCCATATATATATATCCCTTGCTGCTGCAAGCACATCTTCCACCCTCTCTGTCCTCAGTCACTCTGCAAGTCCGTCCAATATTTTTTCCCTGGCTCTAACTGGTGCTGTCTTTCCATCCAGCTTTCTTGTTGTGACCAGGTGCTCTAATTCTCCTTTCCTCACAAAATGGCCTGTAAATGTTGCCTGTCTTTTCCTAATCTTCCTTATGAATGGGACTAAAGCTTACCTCTTACATAGTTCGAAACCTGTATACCCCCGTCCCTCATATCAATCCAGGCTTGCTGTCCACATGTCCCTCCCTCCTTTGCTTTTTTCAGTAGATGAAAACAGGCCATGTTATAGCACTGAGCTTACATAAGAAGACCAGTAGCTAGTTTACGTCCAACTCCCCCCCCCCCCACCCCCCCGTCCCCCATTGTTGTATATTTTCTTTGTGTGCCACAGAACCTCCATCCCTCTCTCAAATCGCGTAGGTCTAGGCTCACAATGACGCATAATTATGACTATTTATGTATACTTCTCTGAATGGCTGTTTAATCCAAAGTGTTCTGTGTACCCAGCTGTTCATTCCCAGCTCTTTGTTCAAGAAAGTATATATACTGGAGAAACGTTGTCATTGTGAGTTATTGTGCTCTGAGAACATTGTGTTATCAACAGTATGTGAATACATGATGTCCTTTTGCTTTGGGTAGCTCTTCGAAATTGTATGATTTAAATTAGCTAAAATAATTATCATGTGTCATGTCGAAGTTCTACAGCTGAACTGATGATCAATTATTCCTTTGTTTAAAGATATTATGCGCAAATAAAGTGTATCTTGAATGCGTGGTCTGTTTTTAGAAATTCATCTAGATACGTATAGTCATGAAACAGTTGAGTGTTTCTTTTCGTCTCTCTTTCTCTCCATCCTTCATGTGTCTGAAATGAAATACAATAGCTGTAGAATACATTCTCAATAGCTTAAACTTTTGACTCCTGCACCCTGTCCACCAGCATCCTGCGTTGCCAACCATGCAAACAAAGCAAAAACTGAACCCTTTGACCCCCTCACCCTATCCACCCACTTCCTGCAGAAAGCTGGTGGAAAGGGTGAGGGAGTCAAAGAATTAAGTTTTTGCAGTTGGTGGATAGGGTGCGGGAGTCAAAGTGTTTCTTAAAGACCAAAAAAAATGTCACAACTTATTTTCCTTCTGTGATAACATGAATATTGTTGTTGTTGTTGTTGTTGTTGTTGATATTGAGTTGGACCATTTTTTGCTTTGTCAACATCAACAATATTTGGAAAGACAGAGGCATACCATATGCTCTGAAAAGTAAAATTTTTAAATTGTTTGATCCGGCCGATCATGATTTATGGCTGCAAAACCTGGACTCTCAAGAAAAGCTGATCGCAAAAGAATTGAGGCAGCAGAGATGTGGTTTTATCGGAGACTACTACTATCGGAAACTACTACATCATATTCGTTGTTATCATCATCGTCGTCGTCGTCGTCGTCGTCGTCATCATCATCATCATCATCATCATCATCCTTTTTACTATTACTATTGCTATTACTATCATCATCATCATCATCATCATAGTTATCATTATTATATTTTGTTAAATTTAGCCATTACAATTGTTTTTTTTCTTACTACTGCTTTTCTAAATTTCAAAATGTTATCTCTCTCTCTCTCTCTCTTTGAGAACCATCTTAATTTAATTAAAACCCGTTAACTGCCTGCTACGAGATAGCCTCGTACCTATTTCCGGTATTCTGTGCGCCTACATACGAGAGCATCTCGTACCTTTTTCATTATTGGATTTTGATGGTCTACAAAGGGAGGGAACATTGTCAATGGTTCCTGGCCATTGTAGACACAGTAAAGACACAGTTATAGCCCTTTAATTAGTCAGGCGACCACAGTAAATGGCTGAGCAGTGGACAGAAAAGTGAACCTACTGAAAAAGCTAGATTTTTTATCAAGTTTACATCTGGACTGTGGTACCCCCAGGTATGCATGGAGTACTGCACAGAAAAACATTTACTGGCTGTTATGTGAATTCCAGATGTTTGTCCAGTTCTTCAGTAAACAACTGCACCAATTTCCAGTGTTTTCTGTGGTTTTATGTGCTGTAAAGACTGTTTATGTTCCGAATTTGTCATTTTTTGTAAAAAATGTACATTATATCCATCTCTCCCAAACTGATTACCAACAAAATCAAGTTCTACTTACACCACATCATAGCCAGGGGTATAACCAAAAAACGTGCAAAACATCTTAGAGATATCTCAATAAATGGCTGAATACTGGGCAGTTTAGTGAACCAACCATACAATGCATACATGTGCTCTGGCACACAGCAATGCAAAAAAAGGCTATATACCGTGGCAGTGAAGAGCTGTAAAACGTACACAGACACAGACACACAGAGACACACAGAGACACACAGACACAGACACAGACACACACACACACACACAGACACACACACACACACACACACACACACACACAAACACACAAACACACAAACACACAACAAACAAAGAAGACACGTCACACAACAATCTCTTCCCAGCACTCGACGCCTCATGATATTCATTTCACAAAGCAAAGGCAGGAGGGGGGGGGGGAGAAAAGGGGAGAAGGGGAGGGGGGGGGGGGACTGTCCATGCGCTGTTTGATCCACTCAGAACCCTGTCATCAGTGACTTTGTTTCCAAAATCAAATGGCAAGATGGGAAGATGACAAACCCAGGGACATATGCACACAAACCAGGTACAGACCATGTCCAGCCCAGGTACTGGACTAAGAGAAAGGCAGAGCCCTCTCTTGCCTTACTTTGGGCCTTCATCTCTCTTCTGGACAGCCTGCCTAGCTGCCAGCTTTGTTCCGCTTACTATAATTATAGTCTGTACAGTCAGGTGTCGGAAGCTCCTAACGTACCGTACCGTACGACCTTGTCTAACCCAGGTGATAAAATACAAACTGTTAAATGTGAAGTTGTGTGAAAAGTATACGATTGTGAATTGAAAAAAGAGATATTATAAAACTCAGAATCTATCTATCTTTGTGTGTGTGTGTGTGTGTGTGTGTGTGTGTGTGTGTGTGTGTGTGTGTGTGTGTGTGTGTGTGTGTGTGTGTGTGTGTGTGTGTATGTGTGTGTGTGTGTGCGTGTATGTGTGTGTGTGTGCTGTAAAACGTACACAGACTAGACACAGACACACAGAGACACAGACACACAGAGACATACACACACACACACACACACACACACACACACACACACACACACACAAACACATCACACATCACACACATACAAACACAAACGCAAACACTCAAACACACACACACACACACACACACACACACACACACACACACACACACACACACATGTACACATACATACACACACACCTTGCTCCAGTCAATACAAAATAATCCCGCCCCCATTGTTTTTGTTTATTTTTTTGTCCTTGAATAAAGGAGATAGAAAATGGCTCATTAATAACTAATCGTAGTACATTTTTGATCGAATCACCTCCAGACTTGGGGCAGAGGGACAATAGAACAAGGAAGACTGTAAGACTGAGTCCATGTGATAAGAGTATACTACGAACCAGAAAACACACACACACACACACACACACACACACACACACACACACACACACACACACACACACACACACACACACACACAAAAACAAACAAAAAAAACACTTAAAACAACCAGACAAGACAGGCGCAAATTTTCGGCCAACTGGTCTTTGTCAAGACTGAAACTTCCATATGCTTCGTCCAGTGGGTGTCAAGACTGAAACTTCCCTATGCTTCGTCCAGTGGGAGAAAAAAGTATACTACACCTACCATGTCTGCTTGGGACCACTGCTGCTGCTGCTGCCACTGCTACCACAGACATCTAAGATAAGAAGTGACTGCTACTGCCATCATCACCGCTACTTCAACTCCGACTGCTACTGCTCCTCCTGTTGCTACTTCCACTACTCCACCATGGACCTAGCACAGACCCCTGAGGTACACCAGATTTGACGCTCACTGCGGAGGAGGACGCTCCACCCACTACTACTGCTTGCTCCGATCCTTGAGAAAGTTGGAGATCCATGCTCCTGTAGTTCCTCTGATGCCGTATCTCTGGAGTTTATGCATTAGCAAAGAGTGATTGACCCGGTCAAATGCCTTTGAAAAGTCCATTATGAGGACATCGGTCTGTTTGCCTCTTTCCAGGTTTGCAGTCAGCTCTTCAGTGAACTCAAGGAGTTGGGTCTCACATGATCTTCCTTTTCTAAACCCATGCTGGTTGTCGCTCAATATCTGGTGGCTCTCAAGGTGTTTCATTACTGCGCTAACTATGATGCGCTCCAACATTTTGCACACAATGCTGGTAAGGGAGACTGGCCGGTAGTTGGCTGGGTTGTACTGTTCTCCCTTCTTGAATATTGGTGCTACATGTGCTGTCCTCCAGTCTGCTGGTACGATACCTGTGGACAGGGATGAGCGGAACAGTATAGTTAGGCCAGGCGTGAGCTCCTCTGCCAGTTCTTTGAGAACTCTTGAACGGATTCCATCACTGGCCTTGTGGGGGTTTAGATTTTTCAGCATTGACTTCACGCCATTTTCACTGATGGTGATGTTGTTCATGGATGGTATGTCAGTATTAGGCATCCCAGTCTTTTCCTGAAACTCCTCCTCAGTATATTGTCTTCCATTCCCAAACACTGACTGGAACTGCTGGTTGAGGACCTCTGCCTGTTCCTTTGGAGTGGATGTCATTCGGCCATTCTTCTTGAGGGGAGAGACACCCATGTTTGATGACTTCTGGTGTTTGATGTAGCTCCAAAAGCGCTTGTTCTTAGCTGCCTGGTCTGGTGTCTCATTCTCGGTAAAGATGCCGTTCAGGTATTTCCAATAGGATCGGCGCAGCTTCCCTTGTACAGAGCGTCGGTGAGTCTTCATTTCAGCCTTCAGTTCCTCAGACCCGGTTTTGCGCATTCTTTTGAATACTCTGTCCCTCTTGTGTATGAGTCTCCGGATTTCTTCTGTAACCCAAGGTTAGCTGTACCTGTCTCTGGTTGCTTTGTGTGGGACATGCTTCTTAATTCCTTCATTTAGTGTGTCCCTGAACATGGTCCACAGGTCTTCTGTTGAGGCCCTGTCCTGTGCTTCCAGCATCTTCTTGCTCAGTTCAGTCGCAACTTCTTTCAGGTTATCCCATTCTGCCTTCGCATATAACGGGATAATCCTTTGGACCTGCTTCTCTTTTTTTATTGTGCTGACAATGAACTCGCAGAAGGGGATGTTGTGGTCTGAGAGGCCTGGGACAACCTCAACCCTTGGAATGAGCTGTGGGGCATTGGTCAGGATAAGGTCCAGGGTATTATTTTCCCTTGTTGGCTCCAGCACCATTTGTTCCAGACCATTGTTATTGATGATGTCCAGGAAGTCTTTGTGGAGTTGGCTGGTTGAGCACTTAGGCTTCAGTGATGTTGTCTGCCAGTCCCAACTCGGGAAGTTGAAGTCCCCACCTATGAGTAGGTAGGCATTTCTGATCTGTGATGCCCTCTGGAGTGATATCTCAAGCTTCCTCACGCTAGGTTCATCTGCGTCGTCAGGCCTGTAGTACACATACACGTAAAGAGTGCGTCGCCCTTTCAACTTCACTTTCACCCATTTCAGTTCACAATCTTCGACCTCCAGGTCAGGAGCTGTATAGCTATCAAGGTTGTTATGGACTGCTATGAGTACTCCTCCCCCTAATCTATCTCTGTCTTTCCTGTAGACTTTGTAGAATTCAGGAAGAATTTCAGCGTCAGCGATTTGTGAGTCAAGCCAGGTTTCTGTGCCTATCATGATATCAGGCTTTAAGCTCTCGGGCAGGTTTGGCGTCTCTGCCCTCTTCGCGCTGGCTGACTGGAAGTTTATATTCAAGACCCGTAGGGGTCGGTCTTTCCATTTATTTTGCTGGCTGCTACGGGTAGGAGTAGAGGTGTGTGTTTGTGTGTGTGTGTGTGTGTGTGGGGGGGGGGGTTAAACTGGAGGTCATCTGGAATAGAGGAGGAACTATTCAGGGACCATTCTAGCGCAGAGTCTGTCCAGTCCACTCCATGCAGATCGAAGATAGTTCTACTGTTAGGGCTACCGCAAACAGCGCAATACCAGGGTGTGTCAGGGCTCTCTCCCAGAGCATGGTAGTGCACAGTGTCTCTCCCCGTTACTATAGTCCCGACAGTTAGCAGTCGGAAGCTCCCAGCATTGCCCTACCTCAACCACAAAGGTTGTTTGAATGGCCGCGAAAGTGGCCAGGCATAATGCTCCAGACACAGCCCATTTTGCTGTTCAGCAAGATCTGATATGCCCCGAACGGGATCCCAAGTTTGCCGTCTTTCCGAGCAGCCAGCTGGTCTTTCCCTGCGGTCATCAGGCCTGATTCCCTGAAGTCAGTGGCCAAGCCACAGGCCGAAGTTAACAAGAAACACCATAAGCCGATGTTGAATACATCACTAGTCAGTGAACATTAAGATTTATTGTAGAGGTTAAAAAAAAAAAAATTGTGAAAAAACGACGAATTTACCTTTTAGGAAAACAAAGTTAGTAATTCTAATATATGTTACTACTTCTACGACTACTTTTACGCCTGTTATCACTACTACTCTTCCTCCTCCTCCTGCTGCTTATGTCAACAACAGCAGTTGCAGTAACAACGTTAGTGGGAAAGCTCTCAAGGTAGATAAACCAATCAAACTTTACAGCGCCAGATTGTTTGGGTGATGTCCCTTGCACAATCCCCGCATGATTTCAAGTCCACACCTTGTGCAAGACAACAACAGTGGAGAAATCTGCATCTCCTGCTGTCGATTTATCATCGTCGTAATGCTGTTCTCATCAGCTCGAGCTCTGAAATGAACAAGAGGTAGACAAAAAATGGCGTGCTTTTATTGAATCTTGACAGTATGAGTATTTGTTTTTCTCCTCTGCATAAAATCCTGACCTCACTCAACCCCCTCTCAGGCCTCTGCAGCCTGTCTCCACTCGGAGGGGAATCACATTGTAATATATAATTGTATATAATATGCTCTCTATAATTTTCCATTGCTTTTATTCTTTCTCCCCATTTATAGCCGTGTGCGTGTGTGTGTGTGTGTGCGTGCGTGCGTGCGTGCGTGTGTGTGTGTGCGTGCGTGCGTGTGTGTTGTTTCAGCGCTTAGATTTGATTTTATCAAGATTTTGCGCTATATAAATAAAATATTGTTGTATTGTATTGTAATGCAAAGACGATGTAATCCAGCAGGTTTCCATCCTTTTCATATTTCAATTTCAGTGTCCTATGAGCATTAACCTATTTAGCCTACATAAATGTAAATAGGTTAATGCTCACATTAACCTAGTTCGGTACATCAGTGTTTGCCATATGGTAGTTAGATCTAAGCCGACAAGGATTTGAGTTTTACTTGCCTTAAATATGATTTTTATCATTTTGGCTACTTGTGTGTGAAAGGTTGAAACAGCAGGTCGAGTTTGTCTTTTTGATCAAATGTGATATTTCACCTTTTTTGTCTATCACTCTGTGTATGTTAAATTTTGATTCTTTTGCACTTGCAGCTGAGCATGATGAGTATAATTTTTTGTGTGTTTTAACATACGATAAGCAATGGCAGGTATGTCAGTGGGACTATGTGCTAGTATCTGTTCTGTTGGAAAATAGTGACATTTCAGTTGTTTAATCTCTCTCGCTGTCTCTGTCTCAGTCTTTGTCTGTCTGCATGTCTCTGTCTCTGTCTCTGTCTCATCATCATCATCATCATCATCATCAGTATTTCTTTGTTCTGTGATCATTTTGTTACTGTGGTTATGTTGACAGAACATTGCATAATAAGTTGCATGATTTGATGAACTTTTTATTAAGTTAAGCCTTTTACGTATTCAGCAATGGTGAGAGAGTCAAAAGGTAAGTGAAGGCTGTTGTATGCTTGTATGTGTTAT
This sequence comes from Monoplex corrugatus, assembly GCA_030674185.1. Classification (NCBI taxonomy): domain Eukaryota; kingdom Metazoa; phylum Mollusca; class Gastropoda; order Littorinimorpha; family Ranellidae; genus Monoplex; species Monoplex corrugatus. The sequence goes on from JAPXFY010000024.1 coordinate 31,880,589, forward strand.
ACATATATACATGTATGTTTTGCTGTATGTGAACAGTGTTACTTCCTATGTGGTTGCTGGTGAAGATAGAACTTTTGAAGTTGGTTATGTGCAGTGGCTGACTTCTGTTTGATTTTAACATTTTGTTAACATGAAGTGTGTCATGTCTTGGCTTGTCTTGCTGTTGTTGGAATGTTGGTTATATATAAATACATATCTGTTGTTGTCCAAAGATTTTTCTGTGTGGTCATTTTCAATGTTCTGTTCAGTGACTACATAATGTGACTAAGTACATGTATGCATGATAAATTGTATCTGATGAAGTGGTTCTGATAATTTTTGATTTATTGTTGTTTTTTTTGTCTTTGTGTGTTGAAACTGATCAAAGTATGATGTTGTGTCCAGTAATTGAACAGCGCTGGTCAACATTTTTCAAGATCTGAAACTAGTGAAAGTAGTGAAACTTTAATTATTTCTGGACTGTAGATAATGCTCATTGAGATGAAGTTTTTTAAAACAAGGGCTTCTTTTGATTTGATTAAAATTTGTTTCCTGAATTTGCCAGGAAGTAGTCAAAGCTTTTAAGGGTACTTGCACAGTTTTGGATGTCTTTGTAGTTTGCTGTCATTGTTGAAACTTTAAACTTTGGCCAGAGAAACTAGCTCCTCTAGCGCAAGAGAAAAGGAGAGAAGTCTTGGACTGCAGATAATGCAATAATGCAAGCAGGCCCATCTTTGAAGAAGTGTGTTGGATATGATTTCCCCAGCTTCTGTTGAGCAATATTCACAGATCACAAGTTCCTTGGCTGGATTTCATGAGAATGACTCAATGCTGTGGGGAAAAAACAAAACAAAACAAAAAAGCATGAGATTACAGAGAGGACTAGTGTGCTTGAGAATACAGAGAAAATGATACTTTACAATATCAAAACAAGCTTGTGTGAAGCCATTGAAAATTCTGCAGATCAAAGTTTGCTTCTCGTGCATCATATTTGATAATTTGGATGTTAATCAATCATTGACTGGCAAGTGGTTGGATGTTAATCAGTCATTTACTAGCAAGTGGTTGGATGTTAATCATGGTTGGCAAGTGGTTGGATATTAATCATGACTGGCAAGTGGTTGGATGTTAATCGTGACTGGCTAGTGGTTGGATGTTAATCATGACTGGCAAGTGGTTGGATGTTAATCATGACTGGCAAGTGGCTGCTGTTAATCATGACTGGCAAGTGGTTGGATGTTAATCATGGCTGGCAAGTGGTTGAATATTAATCATGACTGGCAAGTGGTTGGATGTTAATCGTGACTGGCTAGTGGTTGGATGTTAATCGTGACTGGCAAGTGGTTGGATGTTAATCATGACTGGCAAGTGGCTGCTGTTAATCATGACTGGCAAGTGGTTGGATGTTAATCATAACTGGCAAGTGGTTGGATGTTAATCATGACTGGCAAGTGGTTGGATGTTAATCATGACTGGCAAGTGGTTGGATGTTAATCATGACGCAAGTGGTTGGATGTTATCGTGACTGCAATGGTGGATGTAATCGTGATGGCAAGTGGTTGGATGTTAATCATGACTGGCAAGTGGTTGGATGTTAATCGTGACTGGCAAGTGGTTGGATGTTAATCTGACTGGCAAGTGGTTGGATGTTTATCGTGACTGGCAAGTGGTTGGATGTTAATCATGACTGGCAAGTGGTTGGATGTTAATCGTGACTGGCTAGTGGTTGGATGTTAATCATGACTGGCAAGTGGTTGGATGTTAATCGTGACTGGCAAGTGGTCGGATGTTAATCATGACTGGCAAGTGGTCGGATGTTAATCGTGACTGGCAAGTGGTCGGATGTTAATCATGACTGGCAAGTGGTCGGATGTTAATCATGACTGGCAAGTGGTTGGATGTTAATCATGACTGGCAAGTGGTTTGGATGTTAATCGTGACGCGAGTGGTTGGATGTTAATTGTGACTGGCAAGTAGTTGGATGTTAATCATGACTGGCAAGTGGTTGGATGTTAATCATGACTGGCAAGTGGTTGGATGTTAATCATGACTGGCAAGTGGTTGGATGTTGATCATGACTTGACTGGCTAGTGGTTGGATGTTAATCATGACTGGCAAGTGGTTGGATGTTAATCATGACTGGCAAGTGGTTGGATGTTAATCATGACTGGCAAGTGGTTGGATGTTAATCATGACTGGCAAGTAGTTGGATGTTAATCATGACTGGCAAGTGGTTGGATGTTAATCATGACTGGCAAGTGGTTGGATGTTAATCATGACTGGCAAATGGTTGGATGTTAATCGTAACTGGAAAGAGGTGCCTCATTTCACTCCTGCACCCTGTCCACCAGCATCCTGCATTGTCAACCATGCTAGCAAAATGAAAAACTTAACTTTGATTCCTTCACCCTATCCACCCGCTTCTTGCTGGAAGCTGGGGATAGGGTGAGGGAGTCAAAGGCTTAAGTTTTTGCAGTTGGTGGATAGGGTGAGGGAGTCAAAGGCTTTAAGTTTTTGCAGTTGGTGGATAGGGTGAGGGAGTCAATAGGTTAAAATGTACATGAAGAGAAAGAGTTGGTGGATTTCACAGTAAAGTTTGTGCTTGTCTGGTTTTTTATGTGTGTTTTTTTTTTGTTTTTTTTACTGTTTGTTTCCAGTTTGTAAAAATTGGATTCCGCACATGCTGACTTAGCCATTGATTTACAGGAAAAAAACAAAAAAGAAGGGGAAAGAAAACCAAGACAAAAATAAGACCACATTTAATGAAGAGTTTTAGAATATGTGTGTAATATATATAAATCATGTGTGTGTGTGTGTGTGTGTGTGTGTGTGTGTGTGTGTGTGTGTGTGTTGTGTGTGTGTGTGTTCTCATTTTCATTTGAAGAACAGCTGCTGGTGAAGTGTAAGCATCACCCAAGACACCACAGATGAAGTGGAGAATGCTTTTCCGCATTGGTTTGACCATTGTCATTCTGGTGGCTATCCTCTTGTTCTACCTCAACAACGTGCTGCACAGAAACAGCAAGGACAAAATCTCCGAGCTGGTCAAATCTGAGAACCTGGCCTTCGAGGAAGCTGTGGTTCGCCATGGCAGTCACGGGCATGAAAATCAGAATTCAGGAAAAGCAGGAAATAAAAAGAATGGAGGACATGGGTTGAAAATGGACTCAAATCAAAACAGTGTTTTGAAACGGGACAGTGGTAATGGAGGTTTGAGCAGGGATGAATGGGAGGATGGCTTTGATGGAGATGAAGATTCAGTGAATGTGGAAAATGGAAAAGTGCGTGAAGGTGGTGGTCATGCAGAAGGGGCAGCTAACTCTGGCCCAAATCATCATAATGATGATGCAGAAGTTCACTGGGATTCTGCAGTCGCAGGTGTTTCTTCAGGTTTGAAGCCTCGTCATCATAGGTAAGGTTAACATACAAGCCTGTAATGGTGATAATACTTTTTTTTTTTCAAATATGAGGATCATCCAACAAAAATCAAGAATGTCCAGAAACTTAAAAAAAGTAATTGTTGCAGTCTTCCTCTTGGGGATGCTGGGGCTTTTTCAGTATAAATAGTATCCCCACCTTCTGTGCTAGAAGTATCTTTTCTGTCACTGTCTTTGTTTCTGCCTTGCTCCTTTGCTTTCTGTTGTCTCTTTGTGTAATGTTTCTTCCATGGTGGTTCATTCACCTGTATGTGTTCTGTAAAGCCTTATAGTTATATGCTTTTTCTTATGTATAAAGTGCATTTTTGGCTCTAAGAAGATGTAATGTGTAGAACTAGAAGCAATTTTAGGTACGTTAAGCCCGATTTAATGTAGGCCTATACAATTATGTTTTAGTGTCTTTAGTTATGTTTACATTTGTATTCTGGTTTTTTTTAAAGCCCTGGTGATGAATTGGATGGTGTGGTCCATGCTGGGGGCATAACCTTGGCACTCTATCTAGATCAAAAGCATTTGTGTTTACTATTGCCTGTTCATTGGTTGATTTTTGCACAGAATGATTCATTTGGTTATGGAAAATATGTTCACATAAACCCTGAGCTGTCATCTATTTACTCATTTGTTTGATATTTTGTATGGATTAATATTATAGTATTACTAGGTTAAATATTTGAAAATATGGCTAGAATCCCTTTCAGCAAGGTTCATTCATTGACTTAAATCCCTCATAGTTTTGATCCAAATGAACATTATACAGAATGATGTAAACTCCAGTAATCTGTGTGCTGAATCCATCGGCACTGACTCCATCACGAATGGAAACGCACAACGGACCATGATTAATGACCAGTTGGAATTTCCGTGTGCGTGTGGAAGGAGATTCACCACCAAACGCGGCATGAAGATCCACAGGACAAAAATGGGCTGTTTGAAGACACATACGAACCAGCAGCAGCGCACTGCGATAGCAGGTGAGACGTTGGATGACCAAGGCCAGGAATTAAACCATAGTGCCAAGGACATCCACGCTGACGGTTCTGATGCGGATTTTGCACAAGCTCTTAACGCCAAACGTGGAAAACTCAATTTGCCGCCTGCCGGTGCAAAAGAACAATGGGAGAAATTAGATGAGGAACTTGTCCTTAAGCTGAATGCGCTAATAGGGAACAGTACGCTGGAACACAAACTTGACACATACGGAGACATCATATACTCTATCTGCAGGGACACTTATGGAGTGAAGCAGCCAAAGACAAAAACGCCTCCCCAGAAATCCAGAAGACAGCAACAGATGGAGAGCATCCGGAGGGAGAAAAGGAAGCTTAAAAAGCGAATGAAAACTGCCTCAGAATTCGAGAAGCAAGGGCTCCTGGAACTCTGGAAAGATCTGAAGGCCAAACACAATGCTCTCAGCAAAGTGGAATCAGCAAGGCGAAGAAAGAGCAAAAAGAAGAAGACTCAAGATCGTTTCTTCAAAGATCCCTTTGACTTTGCAAGAAAGCTGTTTGAACAACCCAAATCAGGGACTCTCACAGTGGGCAAGGAAACCCTAGAGCAGCATCTCAGGGAAACATATTCCGATTCTCAGCGCGAGGCACCACTTGAAATCCAGAATCTGGTTTGGCCTGCAGCGCCAGAAGGAAAATTCAATAACAAACCACCAACTGGATGAAGTGAAGAACGTAGTAAAGAAAGCCAGAGCCAAGTCAGCACCTGGGCCAAACGGAATACCATACCTGCTCTACAAGAAATGCCCAAAAGTGCTCGAGTGGCTCCACAAGATGATTCGATCAGCATGGAGGAACCAGAAGATCAGCGACCAATGGATGAGAGCTGAAGGAGTGTACATTCCGAAGGAGCAGAACTCCAGCAGCATCAATCAGTTCAGGCCAATATCACTTCTGAACGTCGAGGGGAAAATCTTCTTCTCTGTTATGGCAGCAAGATTGACAAAATACCTGACTGAAAACAAGTATCTGGATATGTCAGTCCAAAAGGGAGGCATACCAGGAATGCCTGGATGCTTGGAACATGCCACGTTGATTTGGGATGCCATCCAAAAAGCAAGAACAGAGAAGAGAGACATTGACGTAGTTTGGCTTGATCTGGCGAATGCATATGGATCAGTTCCACACGATATGATCCAGCTGGCTCTTGAAATGTATCACATCCCAGAAAACATCCGAACAATGCTGAGGAAGTATTTCCAAGGGTTCTCAATGCGGTTCTCTACCAAAGAATACACCACGGACTGGATAGACCTAGAGGTGGGCATTGCAATGGGCTGTGCAATCTCTCCCATACTGTTCGTGTTGGCAATGGAAGTCATCTTGAAAGCTGCAATGAAGAGTTCAGGTCCAGTGAATCTGGGAGATGGATACCAGATGCCTCCTCTGAAAGCTTTCATGGATGACACAACAGTCTTGTCCACGGATGAGGAAGAGACACACCAAATCTTAAAGCAGCTGGATGAGCTGGTGGCCTCTTCAAGAATGAGGTTCAAACCTAAGAAATCCCGAAGTCTCTCACTGCGAAAAGGAAAAGTGGCAGATTCAGTCAAATTCATGGTAGCCAACCAAGCCATCCCCACTGTCACAGAAGAGCCAGTAAAAAGTCTCGGAAGATGGTATGATGACTCCCTGAAAGACACACAAAGGGGATGTGAAACCAAGCAAACAGCAGAAGAAGGCCTGAAGAAAATAGATAACTGCGGACTGCCAGGCAAATACAAAGTCTGGTGTCTACAGTTCATGCTGATACCAAAGCTGCTGTGGCCACTGCTAATCTATGACATTTGCACCAGCACAGTGGAAGCAATGGAAGCCAAAATCAACAAATACACAAGAAAATGGCTCGGTGTCCCACCTGGTCTCACTGATGTTGCATTCTACTGTCGTCAAGCAATGCTGAAGCTACCTCTCAAATCCATAGTGGAGGAATACAAAGTTGGAAAAGCAAGACTGTTGAGCATGCTGGAGGAATCGGAAGACAATATCGTGAGATCAGTTCATCCAAAGCTGAGAACTGGCAGAAAGTGGAAAGTCCAAGAGGCTGTAAACAATGCCAAGAGAAACCTCAGCATCAAAGAAATAATTGGACACACGCAAACCAACAGACAGGGACTGGGAGCAACAAAAATGCAGTGGTGGTCCAAAGCCAAAGGGAAGGAAAAAAGAGACATGATCATACAGGAGTTGAAGGAAGAAGAAGATGTCAAAAGAGTGCAGAAGGCAGTCCAGCAAGGTCAACAGGGGCAATGGACAACATGGGACAGTGCACTCCAAAGAAGTCTCAGCTGGAACGATATGTGGCACATGGCTCCTCTAAGGATAAGCTTCCTCCTCAGATCTGTATATGACCTGCTCCCCTCGAATGCAAACTTAGTGAAATGGGGGAAAGCAGACGACCCAGCATGTCCGCTCTGTCAGAAGAAACAAACAGTGGAACATGTCCTAAGCTCTTGCAAAGTAGCGCTAGCCCAAGGAAGGTATACATGGAGGCACAACCAAGTTCTGAAAGTGATCACAGATGTGGTTAGCGAAAAAACCATGACCCCAAACGCACCAATTGCTATGACAACGTTCTACAAAGCAGGAGGGAAACAGGTCTGGCCCGAAAGTGCTATGACAACCAGCACATTGCCAAAGGGTCTTCTGGATGGAGCAGTCGACTGGGAGTGTACAGCAGACCTCCCAGAGTGGAGAAATTACCCAGATGTCATCAGCAAGACAGGCATGAGACCAGACATCGCTCTCCACTCTGACTCCTCGAAACAAGTGATTCTGATAGAACTCACTGTGCCATACGAAAGCAGAATGGAAGAAGCACATATCTACAAGACCGAAAAATACGCCGGTCTTGCCAGCACCCTGAAGAAAGCAGGTCTGCGGGTCAAAATCTTCGCCATAGAGGTCGGGGCAAGAGGGTTTGTGGGCACCTCCGCTTATGATCTCATGAAACAACTCGCCATTTCTGGGAAGAAGAGGATTAGAGCCCTTAAAGCGATGGCAGAGGCAGCAGAAAGGAGCTCAAGCTGGATCTGGGCAAGGAGGAACCAAAAAAGTGAACTTCATAAGGATTAAATTCCCTACAGATGATGTGTGCCCCGTTAGCACATTGGTAAAACCGCGTACCGCAGTTCTGAAGCGCAGAATCGCCCAGGTTCGATCCCCGGCGTGGAAAAAAAAAAAAAAAAAAAAAAAAAAGACAACAGCAGAAGGGCATCCAGGAGTCATGACCTGGATGTGGCCCGGCCCCCCGAGAGTGTAAGGAATTCAGGGCCGAAACACTTGTCTAAAGGGGGTTACTTCTCTGAAGACCTTCTGTTGTCTAGCTCTCCCTAGAGTTTCTTTCTACCTGTGCTGTGCAGATTTTTCTGATGTGAAATGTGTTAATATTTGTTATAGGGACTGCAAGATTATCACCCCAGAGCCTGCACAAACAAACGCAAATCTAGTCCTTCAGATCTTCCAGACAGTCATTTTTCATGCAGGCTTCCAGTTGGAAGGTGCTGGGTTCAGTCCTGTCAGGATGCCGCCATCTGGTGGAGACTTTTCCAATCTCCCTGCTCACCAAGTGTGCAGACCTGCCAGTGTCTTTGTGTACATACGCATGCAGAATGTCAAATATGCACGTTAAAGATCCTGTAAGTCATGTCAGTGTCTGGTGGCTTATGGAAACATGAAAACAGTCAGCATATGCCTACCCATCACTGATGCAGACTGTGCAACATCACAGTGGAGTGTGGTCAGCTTGCTTAACAGTTTGAGTTCTTTCTGCACACTGTTCCCCTGTGGGGATGCAGGGGGCTCTTTCAGTATAAACAGTGTCCCCATCTTCTGGAAATTCTGTGCCAGAAATCTCTTCTATCACTCTTTGTTTCTTTCTTCCTCCTTTGCTTTCTGTCATTTCTTCCTATCATTTTCTGCTTTGCTGGTCCATTCACCTGTATGTGTTTGATAACGACTAACATACTTTCTCTTAGGATTGATAATTGAGTACATGTGTTTGATAACGACTAACATACTTCTCTTAGGATTGATAATTGAGTACATGTGTTTGATAACACCTAACATACTTTCTCTTGATTGATAATTGAGTACATGTGTTTGATAACACCTAACATACTTTCTCTTAGGATTGATAATTGAGTACATGTGTTGGGTGCATTTTTGGCTCTAGGAAGGTGAGATGTGCGGAAGCAGTGTTGGGTAATTTGTGCCTATTTTTATGTATGTTTTGGTGTCCTTACTTATGTTTAAGTTTGTATTCAAGTATGTTTTTGAAAATCCCCTTGCGATGGGTTGGATGAAGTAGTCAGGGCCAGGGCTGCTCATTTTCTTTTCCTTTCTTTTTCCCTTTTGAAGTATTGTGTATGTTTTGAAATAGTTACAGCCCTGATATGGCTCTATGCAGTCGGCTGGGCTTTAAACAACAATAAGAATAAGAATTCTGCCTGCTAACAGTTTGATGATGTGTAATGTACGGCGAGTCAGAATGAGCTAGAAGAATAGCGCTATACAAGAATAACTTATGATACTGATAGTGACCATGGTAGTAGTTGTGTAGTAGTAGTAGTAGTAGTAGTAGTAGTAGTAGTAGTAGTAGTAGTAGTAGTAGTAGTAGTGGTGGTGGTGGTGGTAGTAGTAGTAGTTGTTTTTGTAGCAGTATAGTAGTAGGAGCAGTAGTAGTAGTAATGATAACAGTAATAGTAATAATGATAATGATAAAAGAAAGATGTACATACTTCATTCTTTTATTCAATATTCAGGGTGGGCAAACAGGTGTATGTTCAGGTTCACCTGATCCACTTAGCTGTGGTTGCCTGCGGCAACAGAGGTCCAGAGGCCATGATAATGTTGAAGTCGGCTGTTGTCTTCACGACCTCCACCCCGCTTGTCCTACATATTTTTGCTGAAGAGATTTGCATGAGTATTTTATCAAACAGGTAATGTCTGAAACAGTGAGTAGAACAAATAGCTGTAGACATATGCACAAGTACATTACCAAACAGGTAATGTCTGAAACAGTGAGTAGAACAAATAGCTGTAACATATCCACAGGTACTTTACCAAACAGGTAATGTCTGGAACAGTGTGTAGAACAAATAGCTATAGACATATGCACAAGTACTTTACCAAACAGGTAATGTCTGGATTCGTGTGTAGAACAAATAACTGTAGACATATGCACAAGTACAATACCAAACAGGTAATGATTGGAACAGTGTGTAGAACAAATAGCTGTAGAGATATGCATGAGTACTTTTCCAAACAGGTTATGTCTGGAGTACTGTGTAGAACAAATAGCTGTAGACATGTACACAAATACTTTAAATTTCTGGAACCCTGTGTAGAGCAAATAGCTACAGATACATGCACAAGTACTTTACCAAACAGGTAATGTCTAGAGTAGTGTGTAGAACAAATAGCTGTAAACATAGTAACGAGTACTTTACCAGACTGGTAATGTCTGGAACAGTGTATAGAGCAAACAGTTGTAGAGATTTGCATGAGTACTTACACACGCACACATGCACACACACACACGCACGCAAGCATGCATGCACGCACGCACGCACACACATGAATGAATGAACTATCTAGAATACAAGTATGTAATATATATCTTTCTGGAATCAACGAAAATATACAAATGCATCAGTAGTACTTTTCAGTATTGAAATCACTAACAGTAACAATTTAGAACCTCCTCTGATAGAAATTAGAAAATTTGACAACACAAAGGCATTGCGAAGACTTTGGTCAATGCACAAGACCCTCAGATTGAAAGAGACAAGATTCACAAACTTTTCAGGAGAAGATAAAAAATGTCGGTTTGTGGTGAGATCGACGTGACTTCACTTCCTGGATATCTGTATTAGATCATCATCATCAAATGCCCTGCCGCATGGCGTTGGCGATCATGGCCCTCCATATGCATCTATCCCTCGTCACTGCACGCGCGTCTTCCACCCTCCCTGTCCTCATCCACTGATTTAGATACAAAAGAATATGATTGAAACTGATGGGGAAAAAATTCAGGAAAAAATATACATACCTTCAGCATTCAGTTGCTCAAAATCCATGTACACAATCCAAATGACTTTATTAAGGAAGACAAATTTGCAAACACGTGTTGCAGAATATGTCTGTGGTTGCCTGCATGGGGGAAATTGAAAGATTCTTAGTCACTCATATATTTGTATTTCCATTGCTGCTGCTGCTGCTGCTGATCATGTGAACAATGAAATCAGTAATGTTGAAATCATTGACTATTATGTCAACTTATTACATTCGGTCTGTGTCTTAATTTAAGCCCTGACTTGAATGCTAATGTAGTAGTGGCAGCTAAATGTGTTCTGAGTTCTGTGTTTACAGACAGACAGACAGACAGACAGACATGCACACATACACACACACATACACACACACACACACACACACACACACACACACACACACACACACACACACACACACAACACAACATACACACACAGCACAAACACACACACAACACAAACACACACACACAAACACACACACACTCACACACACACACACACACACACACACACACACACACACACACACACACACCACACAAACACACACACAAGCACACACACCACACAAACACACACACAAGCACACACACACATACACACACAACACACAACACAACACACACACACACACACACACACACACACACACACACACACACACACACTCTCTGGAGTGTTACTGATTTTAATATTTCTCTATGCATATCATATCCATCCATGTGTTCTACAAAATGATTATGCCTTGTGCTGTGCAGCTGGACCTGTGGTCTCCAGAGGTCTTAGACAGACTGGAGTACAGGTTGTACGACATCACCTTTCCTGTTGGAGACTCTCCAGAAGAATGGAAGAAGCTGTTTAAGCCATGTGCTTCTTTCAGACTGTTCTTACCTGTGAGTAATTTGAGTCTTTGCAAGCAGTACTTGTGTTTTTTAGTCTGTCTTTTTGTTTCTCTAAAAAATGGAGATTGATATTAGAGGTGTGTGTGTGTGTGTGTGTGTGTGTGTGTGTGTGTGTGTGTGTGTGTGTGTGTGTGTGTGTGTGTGTGTTTGCATGTGTGTGCATGTGTGTGTGTGTGTGTGTGTGTGTGTGTGTGTGTGTGTGTGTGTGTGTGTGTGTGTGTGTGTGTGTGTGTGTGTGTGTGACAAACGTGTGAATAAGATGTTTTCAGTTTTCTGTAGATTGATCTTTACCAAATTGTGGTCAAAGCTGAAGACTGTTGAGGAGTCATGAAATCATATGTTTAACCCTTTGACTCCTGCTCCCTGTCCACCAGCATCCTGCATTGTCAACCATGCTAGCAAAGCAAAACCTCAACCCTATGACTCACTCATCCTATCCACCAGAAAAAAGAATGTTTGTTTGTTAGGTCAGAATTTAATCCAGAATGTTTAACAAGAGCATTGAAGTCAATTCAGCTCCCTGGGTCAAGAGCACTGGAGACTGATCTTCCTCCTTTTCCTAATCTTCCTCTTCCAGAGAATGATCAGGCTGCAGTTTCTTTAATCTTTATCAAGCATTCAATCCAGTTGTTGCTCACAAGCAGGTATATTCATGAGTCGAGGGTGTTTTGTGCTGCTCACACTTGAGCTCTGGTGAGATCTCACCATGTTGCTTGCTTCGCACCCAAGCACAGCCGCAAAATTGCTTGAGAAATGCACTTGTGGGTGACATATTGAGTTTCTCAGCTGTTATAAAAGGCAATCTTGATGGGTCTAAAGCTACCAAGTTTCTGTTTCCTGAACACAGTAAGAATTTTCTCGAGATCGAGATACGTTACCGACATTGTCATGGATCGTGCCAGTGACAGTGATGTGAATTATTGTAGCTTGTTTCTTTCATGCTAGGTAGGTGGTGTTTTTATGATTCACCCTAGGAACGTGTGTTTATTTGTTCAACCTGGTGGCAAGAGTGACGTGGTGCTCGCTAGCTAAGGCAAGGGTGTAGCCTATTGAGAGAATCTTTTCAGCGAGGTGAATATGGTAGTTGATGTAATCTACTTGCACCTGGCATCCATTTTCATTGTACGCTTTTTGTTTTTGCCCTTGCCACTTGCTGTCTCGCTGCCTGCACGTGAATATGCTGGAGAATCAGAAACAGACCTCTGTCATTCCAGAATGGTAGCATGATGCTCTGAAGGTTAATATCACCATTATCATCAGTTCTCACAATTCTGTAGTTAGTATTGCTTATCAACTGTTACATGTGTGTCTGTTTAGTCTTCTTGTTATGATTATTTTCACCTCTTGTGCTTGTTAGTCTTGTTATATGTCGTTATCACTTTCCGTTACAGACATTGTTGACAGATGTGGATTCCCTTGTGTACGTGGACACCGATGTCATCTTCCTCAGCCCTCTGCACAAAATCTGGACGTTCTTCTCACGCTTCAACTCCACACAGTTGGTAGCCCTGGCCCCTGACAATGAGGTTCCCGACAATGCCTGGTACAATCGCTTTGCTCGCCACCCCTACGTCCTTCCTTTTGGTATGTTACAGGAACAGGGATCATGTAGATTGCAAAACAGGAACATATGAAAGTGTTCGGTCCAGTTCCATGACATTGTGTCGGCACAACATGGGTTAATCGGGTAACAAATAAGTGTTGAATTGTCATGTTAGTTGCAAACGTGTGTGTGAATATTGTGTCAGGAACAGCATTCTTAGTTTGGTGACATATTATTTTGATGATGATGATTATGATTCCATATGTATAGCACTAACTTAGATGTCAGAGAATGTTCGTTGCACTTTATAAACATAAAAACATCACATTGTTAACATAGTAATGCAGTACAACAATTGGATACACTCACTAACACATAAACATTTTAATGCCAATGCATTATAATGCAGTACAAATATATGAGATACATGTATGCACCAGTACATCAATGCAACATAAACATTGTTCACCAAAAATAACAACAAATATATTTTTTCAATTTATCAGTGACAATCGCACTCATGAAAATACAATATAAACACACTTACGCATATGCACATTCTCACACACCCTGTGCATACGCATGTACACACAACACACACACACACACACACACACACACACACACACACATACACACACACACACACACACATACACACACACACACACACACACACACACACACACACACACACACAGAGGCATGCACGCACGCAGGCATGCGTATAAGACAAATTGCAATACCATTGGATTTAGAAGAGCCACAGGCATGAATTGATGATTTTTGAAAGAAAAGTGTTTTGAGGTGCTTTTGGAAAGTTAGCAGACAACGGAATTCCATCTTGTTGGTACAAAAACAAAGATTTGTTTCCATAAGTTATAAGTGAAAACTGAAGTATACTTCAGACAGAAGTACATTAGTTCTGTTATTTTTTTTTTTTTACTTCATTCAATTTTAGTTTGTTTGCTTTCATCCAGGCAGCTATGGTTTCATTGGTGAATCAATATCTTGAGTTGAGTCCTAGCCCACAACATTAAAAACTAATCTGTTTACTGTCCATCTTAATGTTTCCATTGTTTGGGTGGTATCAGCTTGATACTTTATAGATCCCTTCTTCTCCCTCCCCATTTTAAAAACTTGCCAGTGCATATGGTTTTGTGTAGTTTTAGGAAGTCTTTAAGATATTTCCAGATTTAAGTGGAGCACAGGCCGTCATCCACCCTCGGTCACACAAACACACACACACACACGCACATGCACAGCCTGCACATACACATACACATGCACATGCACATACACATGCACATGCACGCACAACACACACACACACACACACACACACACACACACACACACACACACACACACACACACACACACACACACACACACACACACACACACAGTTCCAGCATTTTTTTTCCAAGACTTCAGTGCTATGTTGTACAGGTGTGAATTCTGTTGTGTTGTAATGTACAAGTGTGAATTTTGTTCTGTTATTTTGTAAAGATGTGAATTCTGTTGCATTATAATGTACAGGTGCATGTGTGAATTGTGTTGTATTAAAATGTACAGTATAAATTCTATTGTGTTATTATGTACAGGTACAAATTTTGTTGTTTTATATAATGTACAGGTGTGAATTGTATTGTGTTATAATGTGCAGGTGTGAATTCTGTTGTGTTGTATTGTGCAGGTGTGAATTCTGTTGTGTTGTATTGTGCAGGTGTGAATTCTGTTGTGTTGTATTGTGCAGGTGTGAATTCTGTTCTCTCAGTTTGTACAGGTGTGAATTCTGATTTGTTATATTGTACAGGTGTGAATTCTGTTGTGTTAGAAGTTACAGATATGAAATGTGTTATATTGTAGAGGTGTAAATTCTGTGATGTTATATTGTGCAGATGTGAATTGTGTTATGTTGTAATGTACAGGTGTGAATTCTATGATGTTATATTGCACATTTGTGAATTTTGTTGTGTTACAATGTACAGGTGTGAATTGTGTTGTGTTATAATGTACAAGTGTGTACCTGTGATGTTATATTGTGCAGGTTTGAATTCTGTTGTGTTACATGGTACAGGTGCGAATTCTGTTGTGTTGTAATGTACAGGTGTGAATTTTGTTGTGTCTTGTTATAATGTTTGAATTCTGTTGTGTTGTTATGTACAGGTGTGAATTCTGCTGTGTTATAATGTACAGGTGTGGGTAGAAAGAAACTCTATGGAGAGCTAGACAACAGAAGGTCTTTAGAGAAGTAACCCCCTTTAGACAAGTGTTTCGGCTCTGAACTCCTTACACTCTCGGGGGGCCGGGCCACATCCAGGTCATGACTCCTGGATGCCCTTCTGCTGTTGTCTTTTTTTTTTTTTCCCCACGCCTGGGAGCGAACCTGGGCGATTCTGCGCGGTACGCGGTTTTACCAATGTGCTAACGGGGCACACATCATCTGTAGGGAATTTAATCCTTATATAGTTCACTTTTGGTTCCTCCTTGCCCAGATCCAGCTTGAGCTCCTTTCTGCTGCCTCTGCCATCGCTTTAAGGGCTCTAATCCTCTTCTTCCCAGAAATGGCGAGTTGTTTCATGAGATCATAAGCGGAGGTGCCCACCAACCCTCTTGCCCCGACCTCTATGGCGAAGATTTTGACCCGCAGACCTGCTTTCTTCAGGGTGCTGGCAAGACCGGCGTATTTTTCGGTCTTGTAGATATGTGCTTCTTCCATTCTGCTTTCGTATGGCACAGTGAGTTCTATCAGAATCACTTGTTTCGAGGAGTCAGAGTGGAGAGCGATGTCTGGTCTCATGCCTGTCGTGCTGATGACATCTGGGTAATTTCTCCACTCTGGGAGGTCTGCTGTACACTCCCAGTCGACTGCTCCATCCAGAAGACCCTTTGGCAATGTGCTGGTCATAGCAATTTCGGGCCAGACCTGTTTCCCTCCTGCTTTGTAGAACGTTGTCATAGCAATTGGTGCGTTTGGGGTCATGGTTTTTTCGCTAACCACGTCTGTGATCACTTTCAGAACTTGGTTGTGCATCCATGTATACCTTCCTTGGGCTAGCGCTACTTTGCAAGAGCTTAGGACATGTTCCACTGTTTGTTTCTTCTGACAGAGCGGACATGCTGGGTCATCTGATTTCCCCCATTTCACTAAGTTTGCATTCGAGGGGAGCATGTCATATACAGATCTGAGGAGGAAGCTTATCCTTAGAGGAGCCATGTGCCACATATCGTTCCAGCTGAGACTTCTTTGGAGTGCACTGTCCCATGTTGTCCATTGCCCCTGTTGACCTTGCTGGACTGCCTTCTGCACTCTTTTGACATCTTCTTCTTTCTTCAACTCCTGTATGATCATGTCTCTTTTTTCCTTCCTTTTGGCTTTGGACCACCACTGCATTTTTGTTGCTCCCAGTCCCTGTCTGTTGGTTTGCGTGTGTCCAATTATTTCTTTGATGCTGAGGTTTCTCTTGGCATTGTTTACAGCCTCTTGGACTTTCCATTTTTTGCCAGTTCTCAGCTTTGGCTGAACTGATCTCACGATATTGTCTTCCGATTCCTCCAGCATGCTCAACAGTCTTGCTTTTCCAACTTTGTATTCCTCCACTATGGATTTGAGAGGTAGCTTCAGCATTGCTTGACGACAGTAGAATGCAACATCTGTGAGACCAGGTGGGACACCGAGCCATTTTCTTGTGTATTGTTGATTTTGGCTTCCATTGCTTTGGTATCAGTATGAAACTGTAGACACCAGACTTTGTATTTGCCTGGCAGTCCGCAGTTATCTATTTTCTTCAGGCCTTCTTCTGCTGTTTGCTTGGTTTCACATCCCCTTTGTGTGTCTTTCAGGGAGTCATCATACCATCTTCCGAGACTTTTTACTGGCTCTTCTGTGACAGTGGGGATGGCTTGGTTGGTGTGGATTATATTGTTAAATTGTAAATGTGTGAATTCTGTTGTTATATTGTACAAGTGTGACTTCTATTGTGTTATATTTTAGGGGTGTGAATTCTGTTGTGTTGTAATATACAGGCATGAATTCTGCTGTGTTACAATGTGTAGATGTGAATTCTGTTGTGTTATTTTGTGAAGGTGTGAATTCTGGCTTGATGCTGATGAACTTGACACGACTGCGACAGTCAGAATGGTTGCCTTCGATAATGAAGTTCTACAAGGAGTATCGTCTGGTGCTTACCTTGGGTGACCAGGATCTTATCAATATCTACTTTCATTTTCATCCTGGTAATAGTCACTATCAGAAAGAATGTGTGTGTGTGTATGTAGGTATAAGCATGCATGTGTGTGTGTATGTGTGTAGGTATAAGCATGCATGTGTGTGTCGGTGTGTGTGTGTGTGTGTGTTTGTGTGTGTGTGTGTGTGTGTGTGTGTGTGTGTGTGTGTGTGTAGTATAAGTGTGGTGTGTGTGTGTGTGCCAATGTGTATGTGTAGGTATAAGCATGAGTGTGTGTGTGTGTGTGCGTGTGTGTGTGTGTGTGTGTATGTGTATGTGCGTTTGTGTGTGTGTGTAGGTAAAAACGTGCATGTGTGTGTGCATGTGTGTGTGTGCTAGCTAATGTGTGTGTAGGTACATGCATGCGTGTGTGTGTGTGTGTGTTTGCATGAGACAAAGACAAAGATTATGTACGTGTATGTGCATTTAAATGTGAATTTGTGCATGCACATACATACTAGTTTGTGCTGTAATGTTCTCTTGAAATCAAAGCCAGTTTGATGTCATTCAAATGTTTGAAATCCATTCTCTTAACACTGAAATTTCAGATCAGACTTGTGACGCTTTATACATAACTCTGATTACAGACATGTTGATTGCTTTATTCATAACTGTGTGTGATTACAGACATGTTGATTGCTTTATATGTAACTGTGTGTGATTACAGACATGTTGATTGCTTTATACATAACTGTGTGTGATTACAGACATGTTGATTGCTTTACACATAACTGTGTGTGATTACAGACATGTTGATTGCTTTATTCATAACTGTGTGTGATTACAGACATGTTGATTGCTTTATATGTAACTGTGTGTTATTACAGACATGTTGATTGCTTTATACATAACTGTGTGTGATTACAGACATGTTGATTGCTTTATATGTAACTGTGTGTGATTACAGACATGTTGATTGCTTTATTCATAACTGTGTGTGATTACAGACATGTTGATTGCTTTAACATAACTGTGTGTTGATTACAGACATGTTGATTGCTTTATACATAACTGTGTGTGATTACAGACATGTTGATTGCTTTATACATAACTGTGTGTGATTACAGACATGTTGATTGCTTTACACATAACTGTGTGTGATTACAGACATGTTGATTGCTTTATACATAACTGTGTGTGATTACAGACATGTTGATTGCTTTATACATAACTGTGTGTGATTACAGACATGTTGATTGCTTTATACATAACTGTGATTACAGACATGTTGATTGCTTTAACGTAAACTGTGTGTGATTACAGACATGTTGATTGCTTTATACATAACTGTGTGTGATTACAGACATGTTGATTACTTTATACATAACTGTGTGTGATTACAGACATGTTGATTACTTTATACATAACTGTGTGTGATTACAGACATGTTGATTGCTTTATACATAACTGTGTGGATTACAGACATGTTGATTGCTTTATACATAACTGTGTGATTACAGACATGTTGATTACTTTATACATAACTGTGTGATTACAGACATGTTGATTACTTTATACATAACTGTGTGATTACAGACACGTTGATTGCTTTATACATAACTGTTTGTGATTACAGACATGTTGATTGCTTTATACATAACTGTGATTACAGACATGTTGATTGCTTTATACTAACTGTGTGTGATTACAGACATGTTGATTACTTTATACATAACTGTGTGATTACAGACATGTTGATTACTTTATACATAACTGTGATTACAGACATGTTGATTGCTTTATAATTAACTGTGTGTGATTACAGACATGTTGATTGCTTTATACATAACTGTGTGTGATTACAGACATGTTGATTGCTTTATACATAACTGTGTGTGATTACAGACATTTGATTGCTTTATACATAACTGTGTGTGATTACAGACATGTTGATTGCTTTATACATAACTGTGTGTGATTACAGACATGTTGATTGCTTTATACATAACTGTGTGTGATTACAGACATGTTGATTGCTTTATACATAACTGTGATTACAGACATGTTGATTGCTTTATAGTAACTGTGTGTGATTACAGACATGTTGATTGCTTTATACATAACTGTGTGATTACAGACATGTTGATTACTTTATACATAACTGTGTGTGATTACAGACATGTTGATTACTTTATACATAACTGTTGATTACAGACATGTTGATTGCTTTATACATAACTGTGTGTGATTACAGACATGTTGATTACTTTATACATAACTGTGATTACAGACATGTTGATTGCTTTATACATAACTGTGTGTGATTACAGACATGTTGATTACTTTATACATAACTGTGTGTGATTACAGACATGTTGATTACTTTATACATAACTGTGATTACAGACATGTTGATTGCTTTATATGTAACTGTGTGTGATTACAGACATGTTGATTGCTTTATACATAACTGTGTGTGATTACAGACATGTTGATTGCTTTATACATAACTGTGTGTGATTACAGACATGTTGATTGCTTTATACATAACTGTGTGTGATTACAGACATGTTGATTGCTTTATACATAACTGTGTGTGATTACAGACATGTTGATTGCTTTATACATAACTGTGTGTGATTACAGACATGTTGATTGCTTTATACATAACTGTGTGTGATTACAGACATGTTGGTTGCTTTATACATAACGTGTGTGATTACGACATGTTGATTGCTTTATACATAACTGTGATACAGACATGTTGATTGCTTTAAACGTAACGTGTGTGATTACAGACATGTTGATTGCTTTATACATAACTGTGTGTGATTACAGACATGTTGATTACTTTATACATAACTGTTTGTGATTACAGACATGTTGATTACTTTATACATAACTGTGTGTGATTACAGACATGTTGATTACTTTATTCATAACTGTTTGTGATTACAGACATGTTGATTGCTTTATACATAACTGTGATTACAGACATGTTGATTACTTTATACATAACTGTGTGTGATTACAGACATGTTGATTGCTTTGCACGTAACTGTGTGTGATTACAGACATGTTGATTGCTTTATACATAACTGTGTGTGATTACAGACATGTTGATTGCTTTGCACGTAACTGTGTGTGATTACAGACATGTTGATTGCTTTATACATAACTGTGTGTGATTACAGACATGTTGATTGCTTTATTCATAACTGTTTGTGATTACAGACATGTTGATTGCTTTATTCATAACTGTGTGTGATTACAGACATGTTGATTGCTTTATACATAACTGTGTGTGATTACAGACATGTTGATTACTTTATACATAACTGTGTGTGATTACAGACATGTTGATTGCTTTATACATAACTGTGTGTGATTACAGACATGTTGATTACTTTATACATAACTGTGTGTGATTACAGACATGTTGATTGCTTTATACATAACTGTGTGTGATTACAGACATGTTGATTGCTTTATACATAACTGTGTGTGATTACAGACATGTTGATTACTTTATACATAACTGTGTGTGATTACAGACATGTTGATTACTTTATACATAACTGTGTGTGATTACAGACATGTTGATTGCTTTATACATAACTGTGATTACAGACATGTTGATTGCTTTACACATAACTGTGATTACAGACATGTTGATTGCTTTATACATAACTGTGATTACAGACATGTTGATTGCTTTATACATAACTGTGATTACAGACATGTTGATTGCTTTATACGTAACTGTGATTACAGACATGTTGATTGCTTTACACATAACTGTGATTACAGACATGTTGATTGCTTTACACATAACTGTGTGTGATTACAGACATGTTGGTTGCTTTATACATAACTGTGTGTGATTACAGACATGTTGGTTGCTTTATACATAACTGTGTGTGATTACAGACATGTTGGTTGCTTTATACATAACTGTGTGTGATTACAGACATGTTGATTGCTTTATACATAACTGTAATTACAGACATGTTGATTGCTTTATACATAACTGTGTGATTACAGACATGTTGATTGCTTTATACATAACTGTGATTACAGACATGTTGATTGCTTTACACATAACTGTGATTACAGACATGTTGATTGCTTTATACATAACTGTGATTACAGACATGTTGATTGCTTTATACATAACTGTGATTACAGACATGTTGATTGCTTTATACGTAACTGTGATTACAGACATGTTGATTGCTTTATACATAACTGTGATTACAGACATGTTGATTGCTTTACACATAACTGTGTGTGATTACAGACATGTTGGTTGCTTTATACATAACTGTGTGTGATTACAGACATGTTGGTTGCTTTATACATAACTGTGTGTGATTACAGACATGTTGGTTGCTTTATACATAACTGTGTGTGATTACAGACATGTTGATTGCTTTATACATAACTGTGTGTGATTACAGACATGTTGATTGCTTTATACATAGCTGTGTGATTACAGACATGTTGATTGCTTTATACATAACTGTTTGTGATTACAGACATGTTGATTGCTTTATTCATAACTGTGTGTGATTACAGACATGTTGATTGCTTTATACATAACTGTGTGATTACAGACATGTTGATTGCTTTATACATAACTGTGTGTGATTACAGACATGTTGATTTGCTTTATTCATAACTGTGATTACAGACATGTTGATTGCTTTATACATAACTGTGTGTGATTACAGACATGTTGATTGCTTTATACATAACTGTGTGTGATTACAGACATGTTGATTGCTTTATACGTAACTGTGTGTGATTACAGACATGTTGACTGCTTTATACGTAACTGTGATTACAGACATGTGTTCCAGATGAACTGTGTGTCACAGGTTACAGCTTGTGTTACAGATGAACTATATGTCACAGGTTGCAACTTGTGTTACAGATGAACTATATGTCACAAGTATGACGTGTTACAGATGAAGTGTGTGTCACAGGTTACAACATGTTTTACAGATGAACTGTATGTCACAGATTACACCTTGTGTTACAGATGAACTGTATATCTATTCCTGTGACTGGAACTACCGACCTGATGTTTGCATGTACATGAGTGTGTGTAAACCAGCAGAACAGCATGGAGCATGAGCCTTTGTCATTCATGGCATTCGGCAGGTCATGCACACCGACAAACAGCCTGCTTTCAAGGCCATCTACAACGCATTTAAAAGCGTAAGAGACCTTGCTGTGTTGTATGACCTGAATGTATTTATTCCATTCTTACTACTGGTATGACCTGACAGAAGAGTGGAACCATCCATTCACCATGCTTGACATCGTCATGGTTCACTCTGTAATTTCCGTCACAAGGTGACCTTTCCTGTCTTACTGTGTGAGTCAGAATTTCTGTCAGCCAAGTGAAGAGGGGTTCTTGAAATAGTGGAGTATTACGGGATGTAATAAATGCCCTCTGTGCCATGCCCAAGTGTAGAAAACAGCATGTGATCAATGTTGTATGTGTGCATTTCACTGCATGCTCTTTGTGAGCCCTGTATGTGAAACACCAAAGACCATAAACGGAAATTTGTTTTCTTTGGAAATACTGTATGAGCCTGACCGTTTTGTCAGCGGCCTTAATGGTTAAACTCTGGCACTGTTGGTGTGTTAAGAGTTCCTTTCATTTATAGTTTTAAGTAAGTAAACCGGTTCGTTTGTCAGCTTGACTGTATTTGTGTGAAAACGTTGAAAAGAATCCCCAATCAACAAACAAACAAAAATTGGACAACTAGAGAGTGTACGATTGACAGTGCAAAATTGAGAGGGTTTTATTGGTGAAGAAACTTGACTGTACTGAATGAATGAAACACACACACACACACACACACACACACACACACACACACACACACACACACACACACACACACACACACACACACACACACACACACTATGCTCATGTATGGATCAGTTACATTCAAATCTAGGAATGAGTGGTTCAGTGTTGGGGAAGTAAAGTACAAGAGAAAGAGGAATGAGTCACAGCTGTCATACAGCTTTGGTCATACGTTCATTGTGATCACCTTCTTTACAGTGACCTGACCATTGTGGGATGATGTTCCCTTTTCCTATATATTGTATTTTTGTCTGACCAGATTATCATTGTGTGTTGCAGTACAGTACCGATTTATCAATGTTGTTACAGTACGTACCTGATTATCATGTGTGTTACAGTACCAGTACCAGATTATTATTGTGTGTACAGTACCAATACCAGATTTATCATTGTTTTGCTGTACCAATATCAAATTCATTATTGTGTGTTGTAGTACCATATCAGATTTGTCATTGTGTGTTGCAGTACCAATATCAGATTTATCATTGTATGTTGCATTTACCAATACCAGATTTATAATTGTGTGTTGCAGTACCAATACCAGATTTATCATTGTTGCAGTACCAATACAATTATTCATTGTGTGTTGCAGTACCAATATCAGATTTTCATTGTGTGTTGCAGTAGCAATACAGATTTATCATTGTGTGTTGCAGTACCAATATCAGATTTATCATTGTGTGTTGCAGTAGCAATACCAGATTTATCATTGTGTGTGTGACAATACCAGTACCGGATTCATCATTGTGTGTTGCGGTACCAGTACCAGATTCATCATTGTGTGTTGCGGTACCAGTACCAGATTTATCATTGTGTATTGTAGTACCGATTTACATTGTGTGTCACAGTACCAACACCAGATTTATCATTGTGTGTCACAGTACCAATACCAGATTTATCATTGTGTGTCACAGTACCAATACCAGATTTACCATTGTGTGTCACAGTACCAATACCAGATTTATCATTGTGTGTCACAGTACCAATACCAGATTTATCATTGTGTGTCACAGTACCAATACCAGATTTACCATTGTGTGTCACAGTACCAATACCAGATTTATCATTGTGTGTCACAGTACCAATACCAGATTTATCATTGTGTGTTGCAGTACCAATAGCAGATTTATCATTGTGTGTCACAGTACCAATACCAGATTTATCATTGTGTGTTGCAGTACCAATACCACATATATCATTATATGTTGCAGTACCAATACCAGATTTATCATTATGTGTTGCAGTAGCAATACCAGAATCATCATTGTGTTTTGCAGTGCCAATACCAGATTTGTCATTGTGTGTTGCAGTACCAAAACCAGATTTATCATTGTATGTTGCAGTACCAATACCAGATTTATCATTGTGTGTTGCAGTACCACTATCAGATTTATCATTGTGTTTTGCAGTACCAATAACAGATTTGTCATTGTGTGTTGCAGTACCAATACCAGATATATCATTGTGTGTTGCAGTACCCATATCAGATTTATCATTGTGTAATGCAGTACCGATTTATCATTGTGTGTTGTAGTACCAATACCAGATTTATCATTTTGTATTGCAGTACCAATACCAGAGTTATCATTGTGTGTTAGTACCAGATTTATCATTGTGTGTTGCAGTACCAATACCAGATATATCATTGTGTGTTGCAATATGAATATCAGATTTAGCATTGTGTGTAGCAGTTCCATTACCAGATTTATCATTGTGTGTTGCAGTACCAGATTTATCATTGTGTGTCGCAGTATCAATACCAGATATGTCATTGTGTGTTGCAGTATGAATACCAGATTTATCATTGTGTGTTGCAGTACCAGATTTATCATTGTATGCTGCAGTACCAATACTAGATTTATCATTGTGTGTTACAATACCAAAACCAGATTTAAAGTGTGTTGCAGTACCAATACTAGATTTTTCATTGTGTGTTGCAGTACCAATACCGGATTTATCATTGTGTGTTGCAATACCAATACCAGATTTATCATGGTGTGTTGCAATACCAATACCAAATTTATCATTGTGTATTGCAGTACCAGTACCAAATTTATCATTGTGTATTGCAGTACCAGTACCGGATTTATCATTGCGTGTTTTAGTACAAATACCAGATTTATCATTGTGTGTTGCAGTACCAATTCGGCCAGGACATAGAACTTGTGTTGCTGGAGAGCATGAAGAAGAACCTGCAGGAGACCAGACTGACACAGTGCGGCAAGGTGGGACACATCTTCCTCAAGCAAGTACAGGACTTTGTTCTTCAGAGCAAGGATCATCCTGGAGTCCATCTTGTAGATCATCCTGGAGATCATTCTGGAGATCATCGGAATCATCAGCCGAATCCTGAAGCTCCAACTGCCAGTGAGATAGAAAGAAATTTGGAGATAGAACTCCACAAGATCATGCCCATCATGCCCATTATCATGAAATCATCATTCATCAGAGCATCATGAAAATTGTGCTAGGCTCAGCAGCCATTCTGCCTGGTCTTATGGTGAGTTCATTTTGATTTCCTCTACCTCTTTGATGCCTGAAATAAAGTCAAGTTGGGATGCTTGGTGTGGATGTTTCAAGGGGGCTGTGGTTGGTAGTGCCCCCTTAATAGCGATCTCACTCTTGTAATATTTGCGTGCCATGTCATCTACAAAATGGCTGTCGGTGTGCAGCCTAAAACTGGGTGATTAATCAAGACATAGTTGTTGGTGTGTACTGCGTTATGTTTGTTCATGGGTATTATTGCACATCAGTTTTTTTTATTGCACTGTTCTCCAAACTCATTAGGACCCTTTGTGCAGTAATATATAAAAGACTTTTTGGTGAAGCATGGAGAACTCAAGCTGTTAGTCGAGTGACCACACTCCACTATGTTGTTGCGCAGCCTGCATCTTCAGTGGATGTGCATGCTTGGTATTTTCATGTTTCCATATATGTTGATTGCTTTATACGTAACTGTGTGTGATTACAGACATGTTGATTGCATATATAGATATAAAGATACCGAGATAGATAGACAAATAGACAGCTAGAAAGATAGATAGATATATGAAATGATGTATTTAATTATACAGTTCTGTCTGATGTGTTTATGTAAAAGAGTATATCAGGGACACTATTCATGTGGTTGCTGTGCTAACTGTTGAACGACCCATTCATTCATGCAGCTTTTTTGTATGTAATTATATATACAATGTGCCAGGCCGTCACTCTTGTGGACACACTGCTTTTGTAACTGGTGAAGGACCTTTTATTTCACCAACTGGTTTTTAATGTATCTGATTTTCTTTAAAGAGAAAAATATACATACGTATACTGCGTCACTATTCTTGTGGGTGCTCAGGTAACACAGTGAAATCATGTATATTGAATAATCCATTTACATATTTTTTGTCACATATCTTCATGAAATTGTATGCCAGGGTCACTACTATGACAGGTACTGTGATGGCTCTAGAGATTTTGTGCTCAATAGCTGTTCTAGTTTGTCTGGGGTGTTTGGTGTGGATGTTTCAAGGGGGCTGTGGTTGGTAGTCCCCTCTTAACAGAGATCTCACTCTTGTAATATTTGCGTGCCATCTCATTTGAAAAAATGGCTGTCGGTGTGCAGCCTAAAACAGGGTGATTAATCAGGACGTAGTCGTTGGTGTGTACTGCGTTATGTTTGTTTTAAGGTTATTATTACACATCAGTTTTTGTATAGCACTGTTCTCCAAACTTATTAGGACCCTCGTGCAGTAATATATAAAAGACTTTTTAGTGAAATACGGAGAACTCAAGCTGTTAGGCCAGTTGACCACACTCCACTATGTTCTCGCACAGCCTGCATCTTTGTGGGTGTGCATGCTTGATATTTTCATGTTTCCATATATATAAACATGAAAATACCATATGTATATGTATATATGATGGAGATAATGGTGATGGTGATGGTGGTGGTGATGACGATGATGATGGTGATGATGATAGTGATAATGATAATTATTTTGTTGTTATTGTTATTGTTGTTTTGCTGTTGTTGTTGTTGTGGCTATTGTTATTGTCATCATCGTCTTCATTGTTGTTGTTGTCGTTGTTGTCATTGTAATGATGATGATGCAGTTATCATTATTGTTCTTCTCATTACTACAATTATCAGTATCATTCATATGGGCACATGCATATATTAATGCTTAGGATGATAACGTGTAAGTTTGTATACCTCAGTGGCTGTTCGAATCATAAGTAGTGTGTGTGTGTGTGTGTGTGTGTGTGTGTGTGTGGTGTGTGTGTGTGTGTGTGTGTGTGTGTGTGTGTGTGTGTGTGTGTGTGTGTGTGTGCACGGGTTGTGTCCATGCAAGTGAGGGAGGAGGGCATACATGGGAAATTGGTGGTGGAGCATGCTGTGGTGGTGGGATGAAAACTTGTTATTCAAGGTTAAGATTGGGATGGGGGAGGAAGGCCTGGGACAAATATCTTTGTGTGTTGAAAAGAAAAAAAGATTGGATTACGCTATGAACAGTTTTCATTCAAAAATATTTGATTTGTGCATTCATTCCTGAATAAACAGTCCCCTAGGAAGGCTACATACAGGCCGAAGTACTGGGACTCAAAATTCTAGTTTGTTGTCTTGTTTTTGTTTATCTACAATATGTATACATATACAGATACAGATATAAAGATACATGTATATGTGACCTGCCAGCACGAAATCAGTCTTAACTAGCATTTTGGGCATCTTGAGATATACATATCACTGGAAAGTGTACATTCTGCTGATTATTTTGGTACTTGAATAAAACTTGTACTAAAAAAAATGTAGAAGTTATGTATGTTTAAAATCATTAAGTTGTATGACGGCCATTTTGAGAAAACGGCTTCTAAAGTTTTTGTGTGCTCTCCTACACATTTTCCTTAAATTTCTTTATTTGGCGGCTTTGACCCAGTTTGTTTCTAATTTTTAGCTGTCATTATCTGAAAGGTGCACCAAAGAGCTTTCTGTCAGTTATCACATGTGGGGGTCCTGTACGTGTTGCAGTTCATAATAAGAGACAAAAAGAGATACTTTTGGTAGGAAATTGCGTTCTTTCTGCTGCGATCAGTGCATTAAAATACCATTTTAAATTGATTAATAATATTTTTTAAAGAAAAAAGTTCTGTGGGGGATAGATTATAGTCTACAGAAATCAATTTTGAGAAAAGTCAAAACACCCCAGATAGACCCTCAGTCACCTTTTCAGTTCCTAGTGCTGTTCCACTGACTGCGAGTTAAGACTGATTTCGTGGTGGGAGATGACATATATATACACATAGAGAGAAGAGAGAGAGAGAGAGAGAGAGAGAGAGATAATGATTAGATGAAATGATGTATGTAATTATACAGTTCTGTCTGATGTATTTATGTAAAAGAGTATATCAGGGACACTATTCATATGGTTGCTTTGTTAACATTTGAAAAACCCATTCATTCATGCAAACTTTTTTTGTATATAAATTATAATTATATAGTTTATTATAACAATGTGCCAGGTCATCGTTCTTGTGGCCTTACTGCCTTTGTAACTGGTGAAGGACCTTTTATTTCACCAATTGTTTTTTTGTATCTGACTTTGTTTAAAAAAATTATATGTTTATACTGTATCACTATTCTTGTGGGTGCTCAGGTAACATGGTGAAATAGTGTATATTGAATAAACCATTCACATATTTTTTGTTACATATTTACATGAAATTGTACACCAGGATCACTACTATGACAGGTATTGTGATGGCTCTAGAGATTTTGCACTCAATAGGTGTTCTAGTTTGTCTGTCTGCTTTGTATTGAAAGTATAGGAGTCAAATTTTTTCATTTGTGTGTGGCAATGGGAGTTTATTGGATCACTTTGTTTGCTTTTTGTTTTGTTTCTGAGAATAAAACTGACTTTTGTCAACTGTTTATATGGTTGTCGATGTGGTGTGTCATGGTGTTTGTGCGTTTGCAGGGTAGGGTTAGATCTTGGGAGGGTTTGGGGATTTTTTACCCTGGTTCAGACCTTAGCATTGTTTGACATACATGTACACTATGATGTCCATACAGGATCTACACTATGAGTCTGCCGGACAAAGATGGCAGATTGGGTCAAGCGCATATGGCATTGTCCGACTAGGCTGAATCCCTCAACCATTTCACTCCTGTAGCACTGTCCAATTAGGATGAATCCCTCTTAATCATTTCACTCCTGTAGCATTGTCTGATTAGGATGAATCCCTCTTAATCATTTCACTCCTGTAGCATTGTCCGATTAGGATGAATCCCTCTTAATCATTTCACTCCTGTAGCATTGTCTGATTAGGATGAATCCCTCTTAATCATTTCACTCCTGTAGCATTGTCCGATTAGGATGAATCCCTCTTAATCATTTCACTCCTGTAGCATTGACTGATTAGGATGAATCCCTCTTAATCATTTCTCTCCTGTTGCATTGTCTGATTAGGATGAATCCCTCTTAATCATTTCTCTCCTGTAGCATTGTCTGATTAGGATGGATCCCTCTTAACCATTTCCCTCCTGTAGCATTGTCCGATTAGGATGAATCCCTCTTAACCATTTCCCTCCTGTAGCATTGTCCGATTAGGATGAATCCCTCTTAACCATTTCACACCTGTAGCATTGTCCGATTAGGATGAATCCCTCTTAACCATTTCACACCTGTAGCATTGTCTGATTAGGATGAATCCATCTTAACCATTTCACACCTGTAGCATTGTCTGATTAGGATGAATCCATCTTAACCATTTCACTCCTGTAGCATTGTCTGATTAGGATGAATCCATCTTAACCATTTCACACCTGTAGCATTGTCTGATTAGGATGAATCCATCTTAACCATTTCACACCTGTAGCATTGTCCGATTAGGATGAATCCCTCTTAACCATTTCACACCTGTAGCATTGTCTGATTAGGATGAATCCATCTTAACCATTTCACACCTGTAGCATTGTCTGATTAGGATGAATCCATCTTAACCATTTCACACCTGTAGCATTGTCTGATTAGGATGAATCCATCTTAACCCTTTCACTCCCCCACCCTATCAACCAGTGTCCTGCAGGAGGCTAGTGGGTAGGGTGAGAGAGAGTGAAAGGGTCAGAAGCAGGTGAATAGGGTGAGAAAGTGAAAGGGTGCAGTTTTGAATTTGCTACCATGGCTGACAATACAGGATGCTGGCAGACAGGATGAGGGAATCAAAGGGTTAAACACTCCCTTAACTCCACACCTTGAACAAGTGGGTTTTGTAATGAAGTGTTGCCAGGTGTAACCTCTTTTGTTACCATGGGTTCTGTTACACGCTGCACTGACAAAGGACCTCCATTATGAGTATCGTCTCATTAGGGAGGTAGCACCCAGACCTTAGGTCTGCTGGAAGGAGGAGAGGTGAGGTGGGTATGGTGTGGGGAGAGTATGGGGAGGAAAGAAGAGTCCCTAACAGCTGTGAATTGGACTACTGGATATATATATATATACACTATGCACAAAAAGTTAAGGATCACTTGCACAAAAATTCATAACTTTCAAAATAAGAAAGCCAATGCGTTGAAGTTTGGCAAACATTTAATTCCATGCTTTAGTGATAACGATACACAATTGCCTTCAATTTCGAGCAATCGTTTGGTGTGTACATTTGATCAAAGTGGGTACGTATCGAAATTTGATTTCCCAAAGTCATTGAAATCACAAGACAGGGCATTCTGATGCTCCCAAAAGTTCAGTAATGCGTGTAACCGCCATGGCTGTTCTGGCACTCGACGCAGCGAGTCCTCATCGAGTTGACCAGGTTGGTGAAGATCCTCTGTGGAAGCGCCTGCCACTCAGCCTGCAGCATCTGGTAGAGGTGTTGGGCATCCCTGGGAGGGGGGTGGTTGCTCCTCACTTTGCGATCCAGCTCATCCCAGAGGTTCTCAATCGGGTTGAGATCGGGACTGCATGCTGGCCACTCCATTCTGTTGACTCCAGACTGCTGCAGGAAATCGTTGACCACCCTTGCCCTGTGAGGGCGAGCGTTGTCATCCTGGTAGACAGCCGTCGGTCCCATCTGCTGCAGTGTAGGCACAGCCAGCGGTCGAAGGATCTCATCCCGGTATCGGAGGCCAGTCAGGTTACCCTGTACATGATACAAGGGTGTTCTGTGGTGAAGGCTGAAGGCCCCCCAGGCCATTACAGAACCTCCACCAAAGGCCACCTTTTCTTGGACAGTGGTGTCAATAAAGCGTTGCCCTGGGCGCCTCCAGACCCTCAGTCGGCCGTCGTTGTGGTTCATGGTGAAGCTTGGTTCATGGTGAAGCGTGGTTCATCACTGAACAGGACCTGGGACCATTGCTGACGTGTCCACCTCACGTGACGTCTGCAGAAGGCGGGGCGTGCTGCCCTATGGGCTGGAGTTAAGCGTGGCCGTACAGCTGGGCGACGAGAACGGAGGTTAAACCCATGAAGGCGGTTCCGTATGGTCTGCTGGCTGATGTTGATGTTAGTAGCCACCCTCAGCTGCCTTCGAATGATGCTGGAAGAGGCTGTTCTTGTCTGCAGGGCTTGTCGTTCAATGAGACGATCTTCACATGGGTTTGTCTTCTTCGGTCGACCAGATCTGCGTCTTTCATGGACCCTCCCAGTGGCTGTGAAGCGTTGAATCAGTCTGACAATGACCGAGATGGACACCTGAAGTCGCCTGGCCATTTCTCGCTTGGGAACACCATCTTGGAACCATGCAACAGCTCGTCCCCTCTCAAACTCGCTCAATTTTCGTCGTGGAGGCATTGTCAGATCAGGCCTACTACTGGTGGAATGTCTTCTTATAAAGCCAAGCAAGAGACAGCATCTCACACATAAACAGCAGTGCTTGCACGTGCATAATGGTTTTTCCATCTGGCTTGTGCAATGTGTTCAGGCAGAACGGTCCAAAACAAGGTCCTTTTTCGCAAGTTTCCGCTTTTCCGTTTGCGGCCAAGCTCAGTAGTAGAGAATCCCGTGCAATTTTCGTACTAACACAACATCGCCCACTTACAGCTGAACAAGAATTCATAACAATTCGGCTGGACTGAGAAATAAATAACAGTAGCGAACTGAGTTTATTACGCACCTGTTTTCTCATAGTGATCCTTAACTTTTTGTGCGTAGCTTATATATATATAGATATATAGATATGTATGTTACCTTGTGAAATTCCAAATTCCAAGCTGCTCTCCCTGGAGAAATGAACAAGCCATTGCAGTACAGCAGCCCTCCCCCCTCCCCCCACCTTTTTACTTTTTTGTCTTTATTTGAGCGTTTCTATAAATCTGTGTGAATGGATCTTTTCTACAGAAATTTGTCAGACAAATCTTGTTGACAGATCTTTAACATTTGCTTCAGGGGTTGGGGGGGGGGGGGGGTGATCGTGAAGAAAAATTGTCCAAGTGGGAATCGAACAAAGGTCTTTCTTGCTGCCTTGTCTGCATTATAAAAACCTGACAATTTGCTGCCCAGCCCAAACTGGACTGTCATTGCCTAAACTGGACTGTTTGTTGCCCACACAGGACTGTTTGTTGCCCAAACTGGACTGTTCGTTGCCCAGCCCAGGTTGGACTGTTTGATGTATACTTTTGTGCCTCAAGGCCAGTCATTGTGATGCTGATGCTGACAAGGCAGTGCTTCCATAGGTCTCCTCACACCCACCTTCCCCCTGTCCCACACTTCAATACCATGCCAGCCAGCAGGGTTTGATGCTGGTTCAAATAGTGTTGTCGGATCACCACTGTCGGTGTGGAATTGTCCAAGTGTGATGAATCTCCTTTGAATGAACACAGCTTTAAATAATTTCAAATTTCCATGTTTATAGATGAATCTGCCCGTGTTTTTGTAGAAGTGCAACTAAAGAGAAAACCCTGAATACATAATTTTGAATGCGTATGGCGCATCTTGGAAAGGGAAGGGGGGATAGAAAGAAGTAAATAAACAAAAAGATTGATTTAAGCCATTCTGGCAGTCTTCCTTATCTATCTATCTATCTGAGATCGATCTATCTATCTATCTATATCTGACTATCTATTTACCTATCTCTGTCTATCTATCCATCTGTCTGTCTGCTGGCTGTCTATCTAGATGTTTATCTATCTGTCTATGTGTGTGTGTGTGTGTGTGTTTGTGTGTGAGTGTGGTGTGTGTGTGTGTGTGTGTATGTGTGTGTGCATGTGTGTGTATGCATGTGTATGCATGCATGTGTGTGTGTGTGGTGTGTGTGTGTGTGTGTGTGTGTGTGTGTGTGTGTGTGTGTGTGTGTGTGTGTGTGTGTGTGTGTGTGTGTGTGTGACAGATTTTACGCTTGTTGGTGTCACTGTGACCTTGGAAGAAATTTCAGTTGGAACCAAAAATAATGTGAAGGGCAGGCAATGGTAGATTGTCACAGCAATGCAAGCATAGTTTAACCATAGCTTCAGAAGTCCACGCATCTGCCCACAAAAGTGCTGATTGTGTGCACTTTTTTGTGCTTGTGATTTTGATCTGGATATGAATTGTCTTTCAAATCAATGAACTCCTCAGTGGTTTACACATTTGACCTACATGTGGTAATGATCCACCCAAAACAGCTGAGAAAATCTTGCTTACACTTTTTTTTTGGTCACAGAGAGATGAATAAAGAGCCAGCCAGCCCACCAGCCAGCCAACCACACACACACACACACACACACACCAAACATACCACACACAATCATACACACACACACACACACTAGCACGCACAAACACGTGCGCACGCACACACGCACACATACACACACACACACATACCTTGCTCCAATCGGTTTAAAACAATCTCTTCCCCTTTCTCTCCCTTGTCAGTAACTCATCAGACATTTTTGAACGAATCAGCTCCAAACTTGGCACAAAGGTACAACAGAACAAGGAAGACTGTACTACTGAATCCATGTGATAAAAATATACTACACCTACCACTTCTGCTAGGGTCTACTATTTACTAACTGCTGCTGCTGCCACTGCTACTTCTACTGCCATCATCACCGATACTTCAACTCCGACTGGTACTGCTCCTCCTCAGGCTCCTGTTCAGCTGTTGCTACTTCCACCACTCCACTAGGACTACTAATTTGATTCTGAATGTTTTCTTGGTTATTAAGCCATCAGCTGATGTTGAATGCATCACTGGTCAGTGAATCATCATCATCAAGTACCTTGCCACATGGCGTTGACGATCATCATCATGGCCCTCCATCTCATATGCACCATATGCATCTGTCCCTTGTTGCCACAAGCACATCTTCCAATCCACAAGCACAGTAAATATTATTAATTATGCCGTATTGTAGTTGTTACAACAAGTTTTGTAAAGATGACGAATGTAATTTTGAAGCAAATAAATAAATACATACCATACCATACCATACCATACCGCTGCAGACTGGTTTAGGCTATTCAGCCTTTAGTCTGGTCTTTTTCACGGAAAAAAAAAACTTGGTTATTCATACTGTTGAAAAACTTCTTGCGTGGGTATTGATGGTGCAACCGTCTGAAAGTCTACCTAATCAGATACATGCGGTCTGCCCAATGGCGATCCAGACTGGCCTTGAAGCTGTCAAGAGATGGTGCGTTGACCACTTTTTCTGGGAGCGCGTTCCAGGGATTCACCACTCGATTGAAGAAAAAGTGCTGGCGCAGCGAACTATTGCAACTCCCTTTCTTGAGCTTTAGACTATGCCCACGGGTCTGCTTAGCACTGTTTTCAAGGACAAGAGGACTCTTCACGTTGTACAACTCGTGTGTGAACTTATAGGTTTCAATCATGTCGCCCCTGTCCCTTCGGTACTGCATGCTGGGTATTTTCATTCTGGCAAGTCGCTCTTCATAGGGATAGTCAACCAAACCAGGAACCAACTTTGTTGCTCGCCTGAGAACGCCTTCGATGATGTCCTTATCTTTCTGATACCTTGGTGACCACACACTGTTGGCAAACTCCAGGTGAGGGCGTATCAGTGCGATGAACAGCTGTCGCATGGTCTCAGTGTCGAGGTACTGGTAAGTGCGCCTGATCAGCCCTAGAATTCTATTAGCTTTGTTGACCTGTGTCTCGACATGCCAGCTGAATTTGAGCTCCTGATCTACCAATATTCCCAGATCTTTCTCTCCCCTTGATGACTCCAGCAGCACTCTCTCTTCGCTGTTGTGTAGTCTCATGCTATACACTGCCTCAGGGTTCCTGCGTCCGAGGTGTAGAACCTTACATTTTGTCACATTGAACCGCAGCTGCCAACAATCTGCCCAGTCAACGAGTTTATCTAAGTTGAATCCTATCCCTCTTGTTTTGCTCCTCTACTGTGTCAAACATTTTTGTATCATCTGCGTACATCTGACAGATGCAGTTCACCACCTCTGGCATGTCATTGATGAACACAACAAACAGCATTGGCCCCAAGACACTACCTTGAGGGACTCCACTTAACACCGGCTCCAGTTAGCAGTTTTAAAAAATGTTATTACTTCTACTAATACTTTCACAACTATTATCACCACTACTCTTCCTCCTCCTCATCATATCAAAAGCAGCAGTAGCAATAACGACAGACAAAAGGCGTTCAAGGTAGATAAGTCAAGCAAACTTTGCAGCGCCAAGTTTTTAGGGTGACGTCCCTTCTACAATCCCCAGCATGATTATGTCTACTGCTTGTGGAAGGCAACAATCAACAATGGCGAAATCTGCATCTCCTGCTGTCGATTTATCATCGTCGTAATGCTGTTTCCAGTTGCTGTGCACAGAAATGAACAAGAGGTACACAAAGAATGTATGGTTTTTATTGAATGTTGACAGTTTCCATCTATCCAGAATGCAGAGACGATGCAACGCGTCACGTTTCCGTCCTTTCCAATTTCAATGAACAAACCGCTAAATTTACATTGTGGTTAGAGTACTTCAGTACTTGCCATATGGGATGCTAAAGCCGACAGGGGCTCGAGTTTTACTTGCAAAGGGCATTAAATAAGAGTTTATCATTTTGGGTTGTTGGTATGAAAGAATGAATCAGTAGGTCGAGTTTGTCTGTTGATCAAACGACGTGAACGTAATTTTTCAAGACCTGCTGAAGCCAGTGAAGGCTGAAACTTTTATTATGCCAGGACTGTAGACAACGCTTATTGAAATAAATTTTTGAAACCAAGGACATCTTTTAATTTGATGTAAAACAATACAGTTTGTTGATTGTGTTCCCTGAATTTGTCAGGAAGGAGTAAATACTTTTATGGGTGTCTGCAGTTAGTGTTTAGACTTCACACCTTGGTCAGAGAAACCAGCACCTCTAGGAGAAAAGGGGAGAAGTCTTTGGCTGCAGATAATGCAGGCAGAACTCATCTTTGAAGAAGCAGGTTGGATATGATTTCCCCAGCTTCTAGTGAGCAATATTTGCAGATCTCAAGTACCTTCTAAAGCTGAATTTGATGGGAAACAAACAAACAAAACAAAACAAAAACAACAAACAAACAAACACACAAACAAAAAAACAGACGATTACAGTGCTTGAGATTATAAAGAAAACTGATAGTTTACAAACTTTTAACAGCAAAACAAATGTGTGCAGGGCCATTGAAATTCTGCAGATCAGAGTTTGCTTCTTATCATTATGCATCATATTTGATGATTTGGATGTTAATCAGTCATTGACTGGCTAGTGGTTGGATGTTATTCAGTCATTGACTGGCTAGTGGTTGGATGTTATTCAGTCATTGACTGGCTAGTGGTTGGATGTTATTCAGTCAATGACTGGCTAGTGGTTGGATGTTATTCAGTCAATGACTGGCTAGTGGTTGGATGTTAATCAGTCATTGACTGGCTAGTGGTTGGATGTTATTCAGTCAATGACTGGCTAGTGGTTGGATGTTAATCAGTCAATGACTGGCGTGTGGTTGGATGTTATTCAGTCAATGACTGGCTAGTGGTTGAATGTTATTCAGTCAATGACTGGCTAGTGGTTGAATGTTATTCAGTCAATGACTGGCTAGTGGTTGGATGTTATTCAGTCAATGACTGGCTAGTGGCTGGATGTTGATTGATCTCTAATTGGCTAGTGGCTGGATGTTAATCATTGACTAACTAGTGGTTAGTGTTATTTAACCCTTTGACTCCCGCACCCTACCCGCCAACTGCAAAAACTTAACCCTTTGACTCCCTCATCCTATCCACCAGTATCCTACTGAAAGCTGGTGGGTAGGGTGAGGGAGTCAAAGGATTAAGTTTTTGCTTTGCTAGCATGGTTGGCAGTGCAGGATGCTGGTGGGCAGGGTGTGGGAGTCGAAAGGTTGATTCAGCTTGAAGAGAGAAGGTTGATATGAATGATGATAATTGATATTCACAGTCATGCTTAGTAGGAGCTGCATCATTCTTAAAATGTACATGGGAAAAAAGGAGTGGGTGGATTTCACAGTAACTCTGGAAGTTTGTGCTTGTCTGTTGTTTTACTATTCAGTGTTTGTTGCAAGTTTGTAAAAATTTGATTCTGTTCATGCTGACTTAAGTCATTCATTTACAGGAAAAGAAAAAAAAAGGATTTTCTTCATGCTGACTTAGCCATTTATTTACAGGAAAAGGGGGGAAAAAGGAAAATAAAAACAAATAAAAATAAAACCATCAATTCTTTAAAGTTTTAGAATACGCTTGTGTGTGTGTGTGTGTGTGTGTGTGTGTGTGTGTGTGTGTGTGTGTGTGTGTGTGTGTGTTTTCTAATTTTCATTTGAAGAACAACTGCTGGTGAAGTGTAAGCATCACCTAAGACACCACAGATGAGGTGGAGAATGCTGTTCCGCATTGGTTTGACCATCATCATTCTGGTGGCCATCCTCTTGTTCTACCTCAATAACGTGCTGCACAGAAACAGCAAGGACAAAATCTCCGAGCTGGTCAAATCTGAGAACCTGGCCTTCGAGGAAGCTGTGATTCGCCATGGCAGTCATGGGCATGAAAATCAGAATTCAGGAAAAGCAGGAAATAAAAAGAATGGAGGACATGGGTTGAAAGTGGACTCAAATCAAAACGGTGCTTTGAAAGGGGACGGTGGTAATGGAGGTTTGAGCAGGGATGAATGGGAGGATGGCTTTGATGGAGATGAAGATTCAGTGAATGTGGAAAATGGAAAAGTGCGTGAAGGTGGTGATCATGCAGAAGGGGCAGCTCACTCTGGCCCAAATCATCATAATGATGATGCAGAAGTTCACTGGGATTCTGCAAGCAGAGGTGTGTCTTCAGGTTTAACGCCTCTTCATCGCAGGTAGGGTTCATAGTGATAATACACTATGTTTTAATAGTCTTTGCTGTATTGCAGATTATGTTTTGGGCATAATTTTTCTTGCTTTTATGTTGCATTCAAAGAAGTGTTGCGCTCTGTGCTCTGTGTGTGTCATGAGGGTGCATGTGCATGTGTGTGTGTATGTGTGTGTGTGCGTGTTGTGTGTGTGTGTGTGGTGTGTGTGTGTGTGTGTGTGTGTGTGTGTGTGTGTGTGTGTGTGTGTGTGTGTGTGTGTGTGTGTGTGTGTGGAGAGGTCCATGAACATGAGTTCTGTTCTTTTTCTGGTGCATTTTCTATGTCACATAAGTGGCCATGTAATCTGGGACATTTGTTCACAACACTGTGATGATGATGATGATGATGATGTTGAGGATGATAATCATGACATTCCATTCTGGATTGAGACTGCATGACAAGGTTGTACTCTGCGCTTCTTTCATAGAATATCCTGGCATCAAGCAGTCTTGAGAGATACAGACACATACAGTGTTTGTCAGGAGATTTGAGCAACATCCATAATGATGTATCTGCAAAATGGATGTTACTGGACTGTGTGGTCCCAGTCTTCACAGTGAGCCCCTGGCATGCTGAAATGTATAT
Source organism: Monoplex corrugatus (assembly GCA_030674185.1). NCBI lineage: Eukaryota > Metazoa > Mollusca > Gastropoda > Littorinimorpha > Ranellidae > Monoplex > Monoplex corrugatus. The sequence continues at coordinate 31,919,455 of JAPXFY010000024.1, forward strand.
ATGTATAGGGCCTGCTTGGGGCTAAAAAATATCACAGTCATTTTGACAGGACCGATGTGACATGAACCCACACCCTTCCAGTCGTTTGTCCATTGCTTGAATCATGGCACCATGGGGGCTGTTTGAACATGATTTTTTTAGTTAGTACTTGGACTCTGAGAAAAACTGATTGCAGAAGAATCGATGCAGCAGAGATATGGTTTATAGGAGACTTCTACATGCCAAATGGACAGAAGAACTAATGAAAGTGCCTGGAAGCACTTGATACCACCAGAAAACTATTAGCAGACATCAACAAGAGAAGACTGAGATACATTGGCCATGTGTCATGTAACAAGAATACAGACCTCATGGTTACCATCTTTCAAAGAAAAACAGTGGCAAAAAGGAAGAAAGGCACACCTCCAATCTCATACATAGATAACATAACCAACATCATCAGCCTTATTCTTCAAGAAATTGTCCACAAAAGTCAAGACAGAGCGGCCTGGAGGGAGATGGTGGTATCCAGATGTGCAGCGGCCAACACCAAACCGGTGACGCCAACAGGTGAGAGGTGATATGAGTATCAGGTCATCAGTAGGTGGTTTATAACTCACAGGCATAATAATGATTAAGAAATTGTGACTGATGATTTCTTTTGGGCATGAGAAATTGTGAGTGATGATTTCTTTTGGGTATGACACAATGCTTTTAGCAAATGATTATCAGAATTACACTGGGGTAATACCGAGGTTATTTAAGTTTAAGCACATGTATTTGATCTGTTTGTAGACAATGCGGACATTTCAAAACCAAGTTTGGTTTGCATTTTCAATGTAAATTGTAATCTTAAAACAATTATGAAATTAATGTATTTTTTGATGATATAATCTGCACATACTCTAAATGTCTAAAGCCAGAGAAAAATGAGAGTGTGTATAACTAAATACAGCCTATAAGTATAACTGACACTGGCGACAGACACAGTAGTTGAGTGGTTAAACATCAGGCTTCCAATCTGAAGGCCCAGAGTTCAATGTCCAATATCTCAGGTTTGTATAGGCTGTATTTAGTTATACACATTCTCTTTTTTCTCTGGCTTTAGACATTTACAGTATGTGCAGATTACATCATCAAAAAATACATTAATTTCATAATTGTTTTAAGTTTTCAGTCTTTTTCTCAAAATTTTTGTATCTGGTGTTTGTTTGTTTGTAATCCTACGCTTGACAAAGGCCAGTTGGCCGAAAATTTGTGCCTGTCTTGTCTTCTTGTATTAAATGCGCGTTTGTATTCTTCTTTCATGTTTTTTCTGGTGAACTCCTGTTTGCTTGAATGCAGGCAGTCACACTTGTTTCGGATCAGGTTTGTATGTCGGCAGATCTGCCAATGTCTTTGTGTGTGTATGTGTGTATGTATGTGTGTGTGTGTGTGTGTGTGTGTGTGTGTGTGTGTGTGTGTGTGTGTTGTGTGTGTGTGTGTGTGTGTGTGTGTGTATTCATACATCAAATGTGCATGTTCTGTAAGTCATGTCAGTGTTGGTGACTTGTGGAAACATGAAAGCATCCAGCATGCACACCTACTGAAGCCTAGAGTACAGTCTTGTCATGCAGTCTCAGTCCAGAATGGAACTTCATGGTTATCATCCTCAGTAACATCATCATCATCACTGTACAAAAACATAATGGAGTGTGGTCAGCTCCACTGAAAGTCTGATGATGTGCAATGGTCTGTGATTTCCAATGAATTAGGAGACTTGTGCTGTATGCGAATGATTTATAATTGATAATAATAGAAGGTCTTGTATATTTATACCTTTTTATTTCAATATTCAGGGTGGGCAAACAGGTGAATGTTCAGGTTCACCTGATCCACTTAGCAGTGGTTGCCTGCGGTGACAGAGGGCCGGAGGTCATGGTAATGTTGAAGTCGGCCATTGTCTTGACGACCTCCACCCCGCTTGTCCTACATATTTTTGCTGAGAGAGATTTGCACAAGTATTTTACCAAACAGGTAATGTCTGGAGTAGTGTTCAGAGCAAATAGCTGTAGATATGTGTGTCGTGTGTTGGTGGAGGGAGGTGGCTTTGAAAGGATAGTGACTGTGAAGGTGTCTATGTACACTGGGTACACGTTATGTTCTGACAACACATCTGCTTCTTTTGTCAGTATAACAGACTGTGCATACACATGGGTGTATACATGGACACGTGTGTGTACACAGTCTTTAATAGTGTATACATGCGCACCTTCTCTTTGCGGGGATGCAGCAGGAGCTTTCAGTATAAATAGTATTCCCATCTCCCAGAAATTCTGTGCTAGAAACTTCTCTTTTCTGTCGCTGTCTTTGTTTCTGCCTTGCTACTTCACTTTTTTGCTTTCTGTCATCTCTTCTAGTCAGTTTCTGCCTTGATGGTCCATTCACTTGTATGTGTTCTATAAAGTCATTCTCTTAGAATTTATAACTGGGTGCATGTATTAAATGCATTTTTGGCTCTAAAGAAATGTGATGTGCAGAAGCAATTTGAGGCCAGTTCTTGTATGTTTTTAGTGTCTTTAGTTATGTTTACATTTGTGTTCGTTTTTTAACCCCCCTGGTAATAAATTGGATGGAATAATCAATGCCAGGCGCATATCCTTAGATTATGTACTTGAATGCACTGATATATGTACTCAATTTTCTTTTTCAAGTTCCTTTTTTTTTCATGATAAGTGAGGTTTTGTGTGTATTTTGAGATGGTTATAGCCCTGATATGGTTCTGTACAGTTGGCCGGGCTTTAAACAGTAAGAAGAAGAATAATGATAACATTTGCACATATATCTGTTAATTCAGAATGGGTCTTGATCTTTAATCATATGATGTGTATGTCTGTTTTTGTCTCTCAACAAATATGTACACAACCTAGCTTATGATTTACTGTATGCAAAATGTATACCCCCCTGAACGCATACACAAACTATGATTCACATAGATAGAGGCACACAGACATACACACACAAACACACACACAAATGCACATAGACAGACACATACACACACACACGCACACACACACACACACAGACAGACAGACATACACACACACACACAGACACACACACACACACACACAACACACACACACACACACACACACACACACACACACACACAAAACACACACACACACACACACACACACACACACACACACACATCACTCTGTGATACACAATACCAACTCAGAGAGACAGACACATATACAGACACAGATGTAACATGCAGACATACAGACACACACACAGACACACACACACAGACAGACAGACACACACACACACACACACACACACACACACACACACACAACACACACACACACACACACACACATACACACACAGACTCTGGAGTGTTACTGATTTTAATGTTCCTATATAACATATCATATCCATGTGTTATACAAAGTGATTACGCTTCATGCTGTGCAGCTGGACCTGTGGTCTCCAGAGGTCTTAGACAGAGTGGAGTACAGGTTGTACGACATTACCTTTCCTGTTGGAGACTCTCCAGAAGAATGGAAGAAGCTGTTCAAGCCATGTGCTTCTTTCAGACTGTTCTTACCAGTAAGTATTACGTAGAGAGTTTAAATGTTTGTAGAAATAGTGCTTTTTTTAGTTTCGCTTTAAAAGAAAAAGGAGAGTTGTTTGATATTTACTGAAGGTGTACATTTGTGGAAGAGAGAAAATGTGTGAATAAGATTTTGTCAGCTTTTTATGAATTTTTCTTTACCAAATTTTGATCAAAGGTGAGGATTGTTGAGGGGTCATGAAAGCCTATGTTTGAGAGGTAAAGCCTCAAGATACAAGATCTGAAAGAGTTGAATAAAATCAGCTTTTTTTTCAGGAAGGTGTGTGAATAGCTTTTTCTCAAGGAAAAATACTTTAAAATCTGTTTTCACTGTTGTGATAGCCTACCACAGTTCTCAGTGCATTTCTAAGTTTATATTGTAACCAAGGATGATTACTGAAAGAGTTCAAGAGCTGTTAAGCTAACTGAGCTGGACCCTGCAGTGTTTCCACCAAGGGGCTTTTTGCTTTGTGATTAGTTGGACAAATGGCTGGTGAAACTGAAATGTAATCTTGGAAGCTACTGTGTAAGGGAAGTAACTTTCTTCAGTACTCTTCAAAATTAGGGGAAAGAGTTACTGTTCTTATTGTAGGGTTGGGTTTTGTAGTCAGCATTGTTATCTATGAACATATTGAATTTTGTCAGTAATGTACTTTTAGTAAAGATGTCCATTTACTTATTTGGTTGGAATGTTGTGATGGTGAATGAGGAGGTTATGGGTTCAAGTATTGTGTAGACCACTTACTGTTGTACAGCAGGATGTGATGTGTCAAGTTTAGTCCACAACATAAAAACTCACTTTACTGTTGTTATACAGCAAGATGTGATGTGTCAAGTTTAGTCCACAACATAAAAACTCACTTTACTGTTGTTATACAGCAAGATGTGATGTGTCAAGTTTAGTCCACAACATAAAAACTGACTTTACTGTTATACAGCAAGATGTGATGTGTCGTTTAGTCCTAATCCACAACATAAAAACTGACCTTACTGCTGTTATACAGCAAGATGTGATGTGTCGTTTAGTCCTAATCCACAACATAAAAACTGACCTTACTGCTGTTATACAGCAAGATGTGATGTGTCAATTTTAGTCCACAACATAAAAACTGACCTTACTGTTGTTATACAGCAAGATGTGATGTGTCTGTTTAGTCCACAACATAAAAACTGACTTACTGTTATACAGCAAGATGTGATGTGTCGTTTAGTCCTAATCCACAACATAAAAACTTACTTACTGCTGTTATACAGCAAGATGTGATGTGTCAATTTTAGTCCACAACATAAAAACTGACTTTACTGTTGTTATACAGCAAGATGTGATGTGTCGTTTAGTCCTAATCCACAACATAAAAACTGACCTTACTGCTGTTACACAGCAAGATGTGATGTGTCGTTTAGTCCTAATCCACAACATAAAAACTGACCTTACTGTTGTTATACAGCAAGATGTGATGTGTCGTTTAGTCCTAATCCACATCATAAAAACTGACCTTACTGCTGTTATACAGCAAGATGTGATGTGTCGTTTAGTCCCAATCCACAACATAAAAACTGACCTTACTGCTGTTACACAGCAAGATGTGATGTGTCGTTTAGTCCTAATCCACAACATAAAAACTGACCTTACTGCTGTTACACAGCAAGATGTGATGTGTCGTTTAGTCCTAATCCACAACATAAAAACTGACCTTACTGCTGTTACACAGCAAGATGTGATGTGTCGTTTAGTCCACAACATAAAAACTGACCTTACTGCTGTTATACAGCAAGATGTGATTGTCGTTTAGTCCCAGTCTGCAGTGTAAAACTGATCTTATTGCTGCCAGTCTAAATGCATCAGTCCTTGTGGTGGTGGTATAAAGTTTCGTATTTTTTTCACACTCTCTCTTCTGGTGCATTCCAAGAAATTGCCAGTGTTTAGGGTTTTGTGCAATCCCAAGGAATGTGCCTGGTAATTGTTGGCAGATTTGTGCCTGTGTAGTCGTCGTGTTATCATTCTCATCACTTTCTGTTTAGTCATTGTTAACAGATATCAGCTGTGACATGACCGTCTGTTTAACCCTTTGACTCCCACACCCTGTCCACCAGCATTCTGCATTATCAACCATGCTAGCAAAGCAAAACTGTAATCCTCTGACTCCCTCACCCTGTCCACCAGCAACCTGTATTGTCAACCATGCTAGCAAAGCAAAACCTTAACCCTCTGATTCCCTCACCCTATCCACCAGCTGCCTGCAGGAAACTGGTGGATAGGGTGCAGAAGTTAAAAGTTTTTGCAGCTGGTGGATAGGGTGTGGGAGTCATAGGGTTATCTTCTTCTTATCATTATCATTATCACTTTGTGTTGCAGTCACTGCTGACAGATGTTGATTCCCTTGTGTATGTGGACACCGATGTCCTGTTCCTCAGCCCTCTGCACAAAATCTGGGCGTTCTTCTCACGCTTCAACTCCACACAGTTAGTGGCCTTGGCCCCTGAACACGAGGATTCCAACACAGGATGGTACAACCGCTTTGCCCGCCACCCCTACGTGCCTCCTCTTGGTACGTTATTGGAACAGGGATCATATAGATTGCAAAACACGATTATTTGAAAGTATACAGTCCAGTTCCATGATATTGTGTCAGCACAACTTGAGTTAATCTGGTAACACATGAGTGTTGAATTGTCACATTGGTTGCAAACTTGTATGTGAATATAGCGTCAGGAACGGCACTCTTTTAGTTAATCCAAAACAAGTGTTACTGCCCGCGTTACTCTTTAGTTAATTACGTACTTATTTTATTGTATAGATTTGACATCACTGACTGTTAATAAGCGTTTTGTGACAGCTTTGTGTATAGTTGTCATAGGTTGAAGATGAAATTAGTAAACAAAAACAGTCAACATGCCAATACAGTTGTAGATTAGCAATATTGTTACTGGCTGGTAAAATGCTGACATACAGGTCTCGTGGAGAGCACGCAGTATTTCTCCAAGCACAACACGGGTCACTTGTTGGTTTTAACACAGTGCATAATTCTTCATACTATTGCAAATACCAGGGCTTAAAACGTTCCGTGTCTGGGTGGAATTCTGCGATTTCGGTTTGTCAAAAAAAAAACAAAAAAAAACGAAAGGAGCAAGGCATCTGTGATCGGCTTGCAAGCGTTCATAGCAAGTTATGGCCCCTGATTTCACCCCCCGACCCCCCTAGTTTTTTTTCCTCCTGTTTTAAGCCCTGAAATACCCCAGTTGTGTTGGTTGAGTGAATTTCTGACCCTGTGTGACAAGAGAACAAAAGCCAGTCAGTCATGTGAATGTGATCTGGAATGACACCATGTGTCATGAATGGAAGTTTCCTTTCACTGTCAGGCAATGCGAGTTTTGGAACGTTTAAGTTGGTCACACTCTGGTTGCTTTTGTAGAATGGTCACCTTCACCTCACTATTTTCCAAACATTTTGTATTAGTGCATCATTCTGTTGTGTTACAATGTACAGGTGTGAATTCTGGGGTGATGCTGATGAACTTGACACGACTGCGTGCGTCGAAATGGTCGCTGTCAATGATGAAGTTCTACAAGGAGTATCGTCTGAAGCTTACCTGGGGTGACCAGGATCTCATCAATATCTACTTTCATTTTCATCCTGGTAATAATCATCATTAGAATGTGTGTGTGTGTGTGTGTGTGTGTGTGTATGTGTGTGTGTGTGTATGTGTGTGTGTGCGTGGTTGTGTGTGTGTGTGTGTGTTTGTGCATGCGTGTGTTTGTGTGTGTGTATGTGTGCATGGTGCGTGTGTGCATGCATACGTGCATGTGTGTGTGTGTGTGTGTCCAGACTAGACTATTGTAACTCTCTCTTTGGTGGACTTTCTGTTGATAAGCTATCCAAAGTTCAACAAATCCAAAATTGTTCATCTTGACTTGTCCTACAGGAGAACAAATTGTGCTGTGCAAAAGTACTCTTGCCAAAACTACACTGGTTACCAGTCAAAGTAAGAATTGAGTATAAAATTGCCACACTCTTGCTTTCAGTGTCTAAATACATGCCAACATATGTATCAGAAATTCTTCTGCCATAGAAACCTTCCAAAACTCATAGGTCTCAAGGGCTTTCTGTCTTTAATTAATTGTACCTTGGTTCTCACTAACAACTTGTGGGAAGACTTTTTTCTCTGTTTTTGGCCCAACAAACTGGTAAAACTTGTGTTTGAGATGAACTGTATGTAACAGTAATAATGATGATAATATTAATGATGATAATGAAGACTTATGGTGCTTAATCTTGAATGAATAAAGCCATAAATGCTTTCAATAATAAAAACATGTATAAGAAAAATAAAAATGCACAAGCCAGACAGCACCATCACTATACACTTACCAACTTGTTACCAACTAGTGTATTTATTACATTCCACACACACGCACACATGCATGCACGCACGCACGCACGCACGCACGCAGCATGCGTGCACACACACACACACACAACACACACACACACACCACACACACACACACACACACACACACACACACACAACACACACACACCACACACACACACACACCACACACACAACCACACACCACACAGAAGAGGGATAATGAAATGAACGCTTATCAAGATACAAACAGAGTAGTTTTCAGAGAGGATTTGAATGATGACAGAGAATCAGAACGTTGAAGTGACTGTGGAAGTTTGTTCCATACAGACGGGGCCTGGAAGGAGAATGAATGTTGGCCAGTGGTCTTGGTATGACAGTGAGGGATGTGGAGGAGACGAGTATCAGATGAGGAATGCAACTGTTGTGATGAAGTAAAGAGTTAAGAAGATTAGCAGCATAGGAAGGAACCAGACCGTTCAGGGATTTAACCCTTTCAGCCCTAAGTACTTCTAGACCTCTGATACCCTCAACCCTGACTATTTTCAGAGAAATTCTAGCGAAAACCGGTGTCTCAGAATAAATTCTTCTAATGCTTAAAAATTTGCCAGGAAGAAAGTATAGGGTGTCTGGAATTCGGTAATATAAACAGGATGTGGCAGAGGAGAGTAGGTGCCGGTAGGTCGCATACCGCACGCCAGCACAATACCAGGCCAGGTCAACCGGACATGTCAGGCCGTTCCTGCGGCCTGCCGGGTCCAGAGGTATTAATCGCACTGGCCGCTGCATCGGCCAGCCGGGTTCAAAGGGTTAAAGCACAGCAGAGCGAGTTTTTGGCTAATTGTTTTTTTTTTTTTTTTACTGTAATGAAAACTTGTGTTACAGATGAACTGTATGTCTACAGGTTACAACTTACATTTCAGATGAAGTGTGTATCTACTGGTTTCAACTTGTGTTACAGATGAACTGTATGTCTACATATACAACTTGTGTTACAGATGAACTTTATGTCTACATATACAACTTGTGTTACAGATGAACTGTATGTCTACATATATAACTTGTGTTACAGATGAACTTTATGTCTACATATACAACTTGTGTTACAGATGAACTTTATGTCTACATATACAACTTGTGTTACAGATGAACTTTATATTGGGCCGAAACACTTGTCTAAAGGGAGTTACTTCTCTGAAGACCTTCTGTTGTCTAGCTCTCCCTAGAGTTTCTTTCTACCACAGGTTACAACATGTGTTACAGATGAACTGTATGTCACAGGTTACACCTTGTGTTACAGATGAACTGTATGTCTATTCCTGTGAATGGAACTACCGACCTGACCACTGCATGTACATGAGTGTGTGTAAACCAGCAGAACAGCATGGAGCCTTTGTCATTCACGGTGCTCGGCGGGTCATGCACAACGACAAACAGCCTGCTTTCAAGGCCATCTACAACGCATTTAAAAGTGTAAGAGATCTTGCTGTGTTGTATGACCTGAATGTATTTATTCCATTCTCATTCCCACTACTGGCATGGCCTGACAGAAGAATCATCATCATCATCAAGTGCCCTGCCATATGGTGTTGGCGATCATGGCCCTCCATATGCATCTATCCCTTGTTGCTGCTAGCACATCTTCCACCCTCTCTGTCCTCAGCCACTCTGCAAGTTCGTCAAATATTTTTTCCTTGGGTCTACTTGGTGCTGTCTTTTCCTCCTGCTTTCTTGTTGTGACCAGCTGCTCTAATTTCCCTTTCTTCATAAAATGGCCTATAAATGTTGCCTGTCTTGTCCTAATCTTCCTCATCAATGATCTTCTTGTGTCTGCCTCCATCAAGACTGTCTTGTTTGTTTTCTTTGCTGTCCATGGAACTCTCAACATTCTTCTTAGAAACGACATCTTGGCTGCCTCAATCTTGTTCTGGCTTTGCTTGTTGATTGTCCATGCCTCACAGCATATAACATTATTGGTTCTGTATAACATTCAAGAACTCTCTTCCTGATGTTAATTGATAGGCATTTGATGGTAAGAATGTTTATCATCTTATTGAATGCTGTTTTGGCTTGGCCGATTCTGCTGGCTATTTCTGATGTGCATCTGCCGCCTAGTGAGATGGTCGTTCCCAGATATTTACACTGATCAACCTGTCTCAAGGTTGTGCAATTTGCTGTTATTTTGCATGAGGGGATTTCATGTTTTTTACTGATTACCATGACTTCAGTCTTCTTGCTATTTAGCTCCAACCTTTTACTTTTGCTTTCTATTTCTGTTATATTTAGAAGAGTGGAACCATCCATTCACCACACCTGACATTGTCATAGTTCACTCTGTAATTTCCGTCACAAGGTGACCTTTCCTGTCTTACTGTGTGAATCAGAATTTCTGTCAGCCAATTGAAGAGGGGTTCTTGAAATAGTAGAGCATTAAGGGATGTAATAAATGCCTTCTGTGCCGTGCCCTGTGTAGAAGACAGCCAGTGATCAGTGCTGTATGTGTGTATTTCATTGTGTGCTCGTGTGAGACCCAAGTGGAAAAAAACTTTGTGAGCCTTGTGCCAGCAGCTGTAGTTGGCTAAACTGTGGTTCTGTTGGTGTGTTCAGCATAATTTCATTTATAGTTTTAAATAAGTGAGCAGTGTTACAGTTGTCAGCTTTATTGTATTTGTGTGAAAATAATGAAAAAAATAAGACCATGTAGGGAGCTTATACAATTGACGATGTAATTGCAAGAAGGTTTTGAAGTTGAAGAGGTTTGACTGTACTGAATGAGTGAATAATTGGCATATAACATGAACATGTAGGCACACACGCACGCACGCACGCACGCATGCACACACACACACACACACATACACACACACACACATACACACACACACACACACACACACACACACACACACACACACACACACACACACACACACACACACACACTCACACACATATACACACACACACATACTGTACTCAGGTATGGATCCAGTTCCCATTCACATCTAGGAATGGGTATGTTCAATGTTGGGGAAGGTAAAGCAACAAGAGAAAGAGGAATGAGTCACTGCTGTCATATAGCTTCTGGTCATATGTTCTTTTCGAACACCTTCTTTATCAGTGACCTGACCGTTGTAGAATAACGTTCCATTCTTTTGCTACACCAGGTATGAGAATTTCTGATTTTTGGTGGACTTGGCAGACCTGCCAACCCATACGATTTTGGCGTATTTAGTACGCCAGTTTACTCAAAATACGACCAATACGCCGACTTAATAAAAAATACGACGAAAAAAAAATTAAAGATAAAAAAATCAAGTACCATTAGAAAGTGAATTTTTGGGCTCAGAATGCTCTAGATTGCACAGATTTGCACCAATTCTTTAAAAATTTTCCGGGGGGGCATGCCCCCGGACCCCCCTAGTTAGCTTGCGCCTTCGGCGCTGCGCACTCAGAATACACCAATATTTTCAAAAATACTCCATTTTTCCTGGACAAATACTCCAACTTAAAAGTCAGGGTTGGCAGGTCTGACTTGGGATTATTTTCTTGTCAGTTTTTTGAAAAATGTCAGAACCAATTTATTCTAAAGCGGCTTCTCCATCCTTAAATAGTGCAAGTCACTACTTTGTAGAGCTTGATATTGGTCAGGGTCACTTTAGTAAGATCTGTGTGTGTGTAAACAGCCTTGTGATGGTTTCTTTATCTCCGGTCAGCGAAGCGAAGATAAAGGTTCAATTGTCAACAGAGGAGATGAATTCAATGAAGACAGTGCAGTAAATCAGTGGAGGTGGGATTGGCTATCTCAGCAGATGGGGTAAGAACGGGTTGGAGAATGGATTAGAAGAATCAGTGTGGTTGGGCTGACAGGATGCTGTCTGTGTTTGATGTTAGTTATGCCAAATGTGGAGTTTTGTGTCTTATGAACCATTTGTCGACCAAAAACATGTATTATTGAAATGAATAGTTGGTACACATGCACAGTCTGGTAGTCTAAATTTGTTTTGGTGAGTTTTGTAATACATGTTGGATCGTTCATTTTGTTCTGTTTTTAGTGTTTGTTGTTGTCACTTTTCATGAAAATAATCTTGATTTTGACTGCCATAGATGTGTGTTTTTTTTTCAGCTATCAGATAGCCCCAGATTGCACAGATTATGTATGACCTGCCTTTCAACACTTTATTGGGGGGCATGCCACCAGACCATCCTAGATGTTCAGACATTTTTTTGTCCTGAACAATTCCCATACCTGCTATGTGGTTATATTTTTGTCATATCTGATTTATCATTGTGTATTGCAGTATCAGTACCTGATTTATCATTGTGTATTGCAGTATCAGTACCTGATTTATCATTGTGTATTGCAGTATCAGTACCTGATTTATCATTGTGTATTGCAGTATCAGTACCTGATTTATCATTGTGTATTGCAGTATCAGTACCTGATTTATCATTGTATGTTGCAGTATCAGCACTAGATTTATTATTGTTGCAGTACCAGTACTAGAACTAGACTTATCATTGTGTTGCAGTATTCATATCAGATTTATCATTGTGTTGCAGTACCAATACCAGATCTATCATTGTGTATTGTGGTACCAATACCAGATTTATCATTGTGTGTTGTGGTACCAATACCAGATTTATCATTGTGTGTTGCAGTACCAATACCAGGTTTATCATTGTGTGTCACAGTACAAATACCAGATTTATCATTGTGTATTGCAGTACCAATACCAGATTTATCATTGTGTGTCGCAGTACCAGATTTATTGTGTGTTGCAGTACCAATACCAGATTCATCATTGTACATTGCAGTACCAATTTATCATTGTGTGTTGCAGTATGAATACCAGATTTATCATTGTGTGTTGCAGTACCAATACCAGATTTATCATTGTGTGTTGCAGTACCAATACCAGATTTATCATTGTGTGTTGCAATACCAATACCAGATTTATCATTGTGTGTTGCAGTACCAATTTGGCCAGGATGTAGAACTTGTGTTGCTGGAGAGCATGAAGGAGAACCTGCAGGAGAGCAGACTGACACAGTGCGGCAAGGTGGGACACATCTTCCTCAAGCAAGTACAGGAGTTTGTTCTTCAGACCAAGGATCATCCTGGAGTCCATCTTGGAGATCGTCGGAATCATCTGCCCCATCCTGAAGCTCCAACTGCCAGATGACCAGCCCTCTGGTGAAGAAGAATAAGAAAAAGGCAGAAGAAAGAAGAAGAAGAAGAAGAACAACAACAACGATGACGGCGACGACAACGACCACAACAACAACAACAACAACAACAACAACAATGCAGACGAGAACTCCGTAACATCATGATCATCATCCCCATCATCATGAAATCATCACTCGTTATAGCATTTTGAAAATTGTCCCAGATTCTGTGGCCCTTGGTGCCCTGATCTTGGGGTGACCTCAGATTTGGTTTTCTCTGCTGCTGCTATGCCTGAGTGGAATTCAACTTGGTGTCTTTGGTGTCAGTAGTTGGTTGGTGGGGGGCTGTTGTTGGAGGGCTGTGGTGGTGTCTTTTTTTTTTTTTTTTTTACTGGTGGTTGTGTGTCTTGCTGGCTCTGTGGCTGAGCCATTACTGTCATTAGGAGGGGGCTTAGTAGGCAGTGTCCATAGCAAGATGGATCAGAACAGGCTGTGTTGAACTCCACTGAAATGATCCAGCAGCAGCGCAGGGTCTTCGCTAGTGGGTTGCTCCATGGGGGCTCAACTTGTCTGGCTTCTTTTGGCTTTCTGGTACTGGGCCTTTGCCTGAATGAAGATGGAGTTGGTGGTGTGTTGTGGAGTCGGAATGAGCAGCGTGGGATCGTGGTCACTCAGTAGGTACATAATTTGGGACCAAAAAAAAAAGAAAAAGCAGATTTTGCATCCTAGCTCGAGTATTCTTGAGTCTGGGCTTCACGTAGCAGAATATGATAAATGTGCTGTTGTGTAGTCCTTGATTTCATGTTGTTATGTCGATGATGATGATTTAATGGATTTCTTTTGTTATGTTGATGATGATTGATTTTTTGTGTGGTTATGTTAATGATGATGATTTGATTGATTTGTTATATCGATGATGGTGACTTGATTGATTTCTTTTGTTATGTTGATGATGATTTATTTGATTTCTATTGTTATGTTGATAATGATGATTTAATTGATTTCTTTTGTTATGTTGATGATGATGATTTAATGGATTTCTTTTGTTATGTTGATGATGATGACTTAATGAACATGTTTTGTAGACTGTGTATTTATTCAGTATATTACTTTGTGAAATGTGTGTAATTTATTGTTTTCTGAACTGTATTTATTTGTAAATTTGTGGGGCATATATATTTATGATGTGTTTATCCATCTGTAGATTTGTTTAAAGCAAATTCCTTCGTTAGTAATTTCAGACACAACATAAAGAATTCCTTTTTTTCTGCTGTAGGAAATGCATTGTGGTTTTACACTGTCGTCATCTTCCCACATCAGCTGTTGATTATCTGTCCACAGATTTGTCTGTTGTAGGGAGTGTATTGTGGTTTTACTCTGTCGTCATCTTCCCACATCAGCTGTTGATTATCTGTCCACAGATTTGTCTGTTGTAGGGAGTGTATTGTGGTTTTACTCTGTCGTCATCTTCCCACATCAGCTGTTGATTATCTGTCCACAGATTTGTCTACTGTAGGGAGTGTATTGTGGTTTTACACTGTCTTCATCTTCCCACATCAGCTGTTGATTGTCTGTCCACAGATTTGTCTGTGTAGGGAGTGTATTGTGGTTTTACACTGTCTTCATCTTCCCACATCAGCTGTTGATTTTCTGTCCACAGATTTGTCTACTGTAGGGAGTGTATTGTGGTTTTACACTGTCTTCATCTTCCCACATCAGCTGTTGATTATCTGTCCACAGATTTGTCTTTGTAGGGAGTGTATTGTGGTTTTTTACACTGTCTTCATCTTAGTGTATTGTGTGTTTTACACTGTCTTCATCTTCCCACATCAGCTGTTGATTATCTGTCCACAGATTTGTCTGTTGTAGGGAGTGTATTGTGGTTTTACACTGTCTTCATCTTCCCACATCAGCTGTTGATTATCTGTCCACAGATTTGTCTGTTGTAGGGAGTGTATTGTGGTTTTACACTGTCTTCATCTTCCCACATCAGCTGTTGATTATCTGTCCACAGATTTGTCTACTGTAGGGAGTGTATAGTGGTTTTACACTGTCTTCATCTTCCCACATCAGCTGTTGATTATCTGTCCACAGATTTGTCTGTTGTAGGGATTGTATTGTGGTTTTACACTGTCTTCATCTTCCCACATCAGCTGTTGATTATCTGTCCACAGATTTGTCTACTGTAGGGAGTGTATTGTGGTTTTACACTGTCTTCATCTTCCCACATCAGCTGTTGATTATCTGTCCACAGATTTGTCTGTTGTAGGGAGTGTATTGTGGTTTTACACTGTCTTCATCTTCCCACATCAGCTGTTGATTTTCTGTCCACAGATTTGTCTGTTGTAGGGAGTGTATTGTGGTTTTACACTGTCTTCATCTTCCCACATCAGCTGTTGATTATCTGTCCACAGATTTGTCTGTTGTAGGGAGTGTATTGTGGTTTATTACTAGTGTACTTCATCTTCCCACATCAGCTGTTGATTATCTGTCCACAGATTTGTCTGTTGTAGGGAGTGTATTGTGGTTTTACACTGTCTTCATCTTCCCACATAGCTGCTTTATTACCTGTTCAATACAAGACGCACAAATAACATGTTTGTGCACATTTTTTGGGTTTTCTTATAATCTGTGGACATTTTCTGAACCATTTTTTTTCCCATTTTTAGATAGGGAATTTTTCTGACTATTTTGTCATTTTTATGGCCATTGTTTTATTTTTTCCTTTTGTAATAATTGTTTTGATTATTTTGTCATTTGTGTGGCCATTGTTCTATTTTTTTCCTTTCAAGATCATTGTTTTGACTGTTTTGTCATTTTTATGGGCATTTGTCTATTTTCTCTTTTTATGGCCATTGTTCTGTTTTCTCCTATTTATGACCATCATTCTATTTTCTCATTTTTATGGGCGTTGTTCTATTTCCTCCTTTTTATGACCATTGTTCTGACTATTTTGTCATTTTTTATGGCCATTCTTCTGTTTTCTTATTTTTATGTCCATTGTTCTATTTTCTTTTTATGACCTTTGTTCTGTTTTCTTTTTATGGCAATTGTTCTATTTTTCATTGTTATGGCCATTGTTCTGACTGTTTTGTCATCTTCTGTCAACAAAGTTTCCTCTGACTTTTTGTAGAAATTTTCTGAGGTATTTTCTTACCTCACTGAGAGCTGTTATTTTTTTAGGATATATGTACATTGTGGTTTAGGTGTGTCTGCATATGTGTTTGGTAGTTTTTTAAAGGCAGGATGGATGTTGGTTAATACAGGCTTTACTAGGCTCTTGTTACTTACTTAGGGGGGCCTGTAGTCGAGTGGTTAGAGCGCTCGTCTGCGGTGCGGAAGGTCGGTGGTTCGAATCCGCTAAACGCTGGTTCGATTTTTCCGGCCTGAAAACTCCCTCTGTCCACCCAGCAGTGAATGGGTACCTGACTTCGGTCGGGGGAGGTTTAAAAAAGGCGGCGAAAGGAGAGGGATGGGCTCCGCCTTTCATAATGCCGTGCCCTAGACACGGTGAATCTTTAACAGTTCACCGCCCTACGGCATATTGACCATGGGACCTTTAACCTTTTAACCTTTAACCTTTGTTACTTACTTGTGTCGTTTTGCTTCATAGGACATGGTGGCTTTCTGGTCTTTAGCAGTGGTGGTACTTGTTTGATCACAATAAGTCATCGAAAAAACGTTTACAATAATAACGTATACTGGGAAAGATATTGTCACTCAGGTTGTGGTAGCACTGGTGCTGGAACACAGGTCAAAGTCTTACACATTTTCTCTTTAGGATTGGTAGTTTGGTATATGTATTAAGTGCATTTTTGGCACCAAGGAAATGAGATATGCAGAAGTAATTTTAGGTCATTTACACCCGTTTTTTAAAAAATGTTTTGGTGTCCTTAGTTACGTTTAAATCTATGTTCAGGTATATATTTTAAATCCCCTGTGTGATAAATTGGACGGAGTAGACAAAGTCATGGGCATCTTCTTAGATTCATCATCATCATCATGTGCCCTGCTGCATGGCGTTGGCCATCATGGCCTTCCATATATATCTATCCCTTGTTGCTGCAAGCACATCTTCCACCCTCTCTGTCCTCAGCCACCCTGCAAGTCCGTCCAATATTTTCCCCCTGGGTCTACCTGGTGTTATCTTTCCCTCCAGCTTTTCTGTTGTGACCAGCTGCTCTAATTCCCCTTTCTTCATAAAATGGCCTATACATGTTGCCTGTCTTTTCCTAATCATCCTTATGAATGATCTTCTTGTGTCTGCCTCCATCAAGACTGTCTCGTTTGTTTTCTTTGCTGTCCATGGAACTCTCAACATTCTTCTTAGAAACGACATCTTGGCTGCCTCAATCTTATTCTGGCTTTGCATGTTGACTGTCCACGCGTCACAGCCGTATAACATTATCGGTTCTACTTAACGTTCAAAAACTCTTTTCCTGATGTTAATTGATAGGCGTTTGTTGGCAAGAATGCTTTTCATCTTTTTGAATGCTTGGCCAATTCTGCTGGCTCTTTCCGATGTGCATCTGCCATCTAGTGAAATGATCATTCCCAGATCTTTAAACTTATCAACCTGTCTCAAGGTTGTGCAGTTTGCTGTTATTTTGCATGAGGGGATTTCATGTTTTTTGTTTTTTTTACTGATTGCCATGACTTCAGTCTTCTTGCTATTTTGCTCCAACCCTTTATTTTTGCTTTCTATTTCTATTATATTCACAAGGTTTTGTAGGTCCCATTCATTTTCTGTAATTAGCACGGTGTCATCTGTGTAACCAATGTTGTTTATCATTTTTCCTGCAACCTTTAATCCAGGGCATTCTTCTAGGTTTCTCATGATGTTTTCGCTGTAAAGTGAACACAGATCTGGTGACAGAACACAATCTTTCCTGACTCCTCTTTTGATATTTTGGAAAGAGCTTATATCGCTCTTAGATTATATGCACAGATACATTGACATGATATATGTATTCAATTTTCTTTTCCTTTTTTTTTTTTTTCCTGTTGAAGTATTGTGTGTGTTTTGAAACAGTCATAGCCCTGATATAGCTTTATGCAGTCAGCTGGGCTTTAAACAAAAATAACAATAACAACAATAATGTTTCAGAAAGTTCTGATGGCAGCATTCATATTAATCACCTTCATCTGTCCTCCTCCTTTCGTTTCCCATCTACTTGGCAGCCCACACAGAATGCGTCTGTTTTTTTTTCCAGTTTTTGTCAGCTACAATGAAGCTTGTTGGTCAGAAGAAATGCAGTTTGCCATGTCGCCTGTCGCTTCACTTAGTAGAAGTGACATTGCTGATATATGTTCAGAGCAGGGGTGGGGGCGTTAATGCGCCATGATGACTTCATGTATGACTTTTCTCTCTTTAATCCCGTGACTCCCACACCCTGTCCACCGACGGCAAAAATCTCCTTTTACTTCCTCACCCTATCGACCAGCTTCCTGCAGGAAGCTGGTGGATGGGATGACGGGTGGAAATGTTAAGATTTTGCTTTGCCATCACAGTTGATAATGCAGGATGCTGGTGGACAGGGTGCGGGACTCAAAGGGTTAAGAATTAAGTGTGATTTGACACAGTGTTGCTGGGTACCTGTTGCATGTTTGTGGGAAGTGCTGGCAGTTTGGTTGTGATAAAACTTGAAACTCTTTTTTGCAAGAAGGATTCTGGGATATTCTGGGATAAAAGGATATACCAGTTAAGAAATAACACTGCTGTGTACACCAACTTTGGAACGGGAAAGTGAGGTGAATTTGCTTTTTAGGTAATTTAGGGTCGTTTCTATACATGTTTTAGTGTCCTTAGTTATGTTTAAATTTGTATTCAGGTATGTTTTTATATCCCCTGTGTGATAAATTGGACGGACTGGTCAATGCCAGGGGCATCTCCTTACATTATGTGTGCAAATGCATCGAATGCATCGAGATGTGTACTTTTTTTTTTTTCCTGTTGAAGTATTGTATATGTTTTGAAATGTTTGTAGCCCTAATGTGGCTCTGCACAGTGGGGAGGGCTTTGGAAGTATTGTGTATGTTTGAAACGGTTATAGCCCTGATATGGCTCTACGCGATTGGCTGGGCTTTAAGCAACAATGACAGTAATAACAGGTGAATTTGCTGAGAGAGATGGAGAGGGAGGGTGGGGTGGGGGGGAACTGCAGATGCTGGTAGTGGAAACAGTTATCTCTATCAGCTGTGCTTCTCATATCACAATCACAAAACTTCATCAGTATTTTATCATCAAGCAGGGAACAAGAAATCAGGCATATCTTCAGAGAAATTGTTTTGAATCTCCATCACATAAATTAATTTGAATCTCTTTGGCAAGGCAGACATGGTGTATGTCATGTAGAATTGTCTGTGTTGTAAGTTGTGTATCCATCTTCAGCAAGTTGAAAGTAAAACTGTTGGGAGACAGAGAGTTAGTTGGCAACAAATTGAAAGTGAAACTGTTGGGAGACACAGACCATTAGCAGCATATTGAAAGTGAAACTGTTGAGAGACAGACAGAGTTGATAACAATTGAAAGTGAAACTGTTGGGAGACAGAGACAGTTGACAACAAATTGAAAGTGAAACTGTTGGGAGACAGAGACAGTTGACAACAAGCTGAAAATGAAACTGTTGGGAGACAGAGACAGTTGACAACAGCCTGAAAGTGAAACTGTTGGGAGACAGAGACAGTTGACAACAAGCTGAAAGTGAAACTTGTTAAAAAGAGAGACAGTTGACAATTTGATTTTTCTTCTTCTTTTATTCACTGTCTCTGTGGTGAGTGGACATCTTGTAATGAATGTTGGTTTCTTTTTTGTTTGTTTTTGTTTTGTCTAGTTCCTGTGAGCTACCATGGAGTGTAGTGGTCAGAGGAGATGTAGTTGGCTGTGTCTCCTGTCATTCCATTTGATAGTGGTGACATCAATGCAATGTATACATCTGTTTGATTCTTTTGATGGGGTCAGTTTGAACTTTGGGTTCATATGGGCATTTGGCCGGTTGTGGCTGGCACAGAGCCTCATCAGGACCACTTTCTGCTTTCTGGACAGGAGATGGTTGTCATCCCTATCTGTCTTAGCTCACAGAATAATCTCATGATGCCTGCTTTTCAATGCATTTGATAGTTTAATTTTTTTTTTCAGCATTCGGCCAGTTTAAAACAAGGGGCTTGATTTCAGTAATAATTTAAAAAAACAACAACCTGCAGGTGTGAAAAAAGTTATCAACACAATTACTAGTACATAACTGACCTGCCACAAAACAGGGTTATCCAGAGGACATGTATCATGCTGTATCTGGCTTTTGAAGATTTTCTTTTACAATCTATCCATTCTGTATTAATTTGAATTGCTCTCTGTAGGGCATTGTGATACCATGGTAATTTTTGTGTGCCATACGACGCTTTGACTCCCTTACCCTGTCCACCAGACTCTTGCATGATCAGCCACTCGATGAAGGCGTGGCTAAATGGATCCCGGAAATTTCCTGTGACATACTATTTTTAGCAGTTTTACAAAAATTCTGAGCCCCTTCTATTTGCAATAAAGGCATAAAGTTATACATTTTTAGAAAGCTCATTATGTCTACTTTTTAAAAATGAAACCAACTTGTATGAGTAATGCAGGTAAAATTTCCAAAATGTCAGGTCAAAATGCCATGTAAATGCAAAACATAAAAAAGTTCTGAAGTCATATTTACATACATGCAACATTATGAAATCAGTTCATTGTCAAATATTTTCCTACCGTTAGTGTCTTTTTGGGTCAAATAATGACAGGAGAAGCTTTAAACAGCAAATTTCAGTCAGTTTGATCCTTTTCAGTCACTTATGCCACAAAATAAAAAAGATTATCAGTCACAGTCGCTTACGGTACGGCAAAAACAAGCCCGATTCAGACAAAGAAACGTGTTGGCAGACAGTCTAAGGGAAGGAACTGTGTAGTGGAAGGTTTCAACTTGATGACTGGTTGATTTCCCTTGAATAGCAAGGTCGCTTCACATAGTGAAAAATTGACAACGTCCGCCACTTCCCTGGAAGCGGCACGTCGTTTATGTCACAGACGGCCGCTTCTTCGGAAGCAGCACGGCGTCATTGAGAGAATAGCAAAACAAAACTTTAACCTTTTGACTCCCTCACTCTCTATCTATCCGCTTTCTGCATTGTAAGCCATGCGAGCAAAGCAAAACCTTAACCCTTTGACACTCTTATCTTTTCAGCAGGTGGATTTGGTGAGAGAGTCAAAGGGTTAAGTAAAAAATAATGGCTGAAGGTGTACAGCCTACAACTCGGTGATTAACCAGGACATAGTCATTTGTATGGACTGTATTATGTTTGTTTATAATATGATTATAAACCATTTTTGTGTAGCAGCATTCTCCAAACTCATTTGTATTCACTGTACGTCACACATAAACAGACTTTTTAGCGGAGCACAGAGAATTCATGCTGGTAGGTGAGCTGACCATTTTACACTGTGTTATTATATGATCTGCATCTTTGTGTTCATGCATGCTAGATGTTTTCATTTTTCCATTACCAGCCACTGACATGACTTGCAAGATCTTTAACATGCATTTTTGATATTCTGCATGCATATGCACATGAACAGGATTTCGGCACTGGCAGGTCTGCACACATGTTGACCTGGGAGTTTGACTAATCTGCACCCTTTATCTATCAGCGGAGGTCTGTTGGTGAATTGAACCCAGGATATTTCGTTGGAAGTCCGACATTTACCCTCTTGACTGCTGCACCCATCAGGAAGCTGGTGGATAGGGTGATGGGATCAAATGGCTGAGTTTTTGTGTTTGGTGGATAGGGTGTGGGGGTCAAAGAGTTTAAGTCACTGGGTTTGGATTTGCCAGTATTATGTGTATGTGAAGCTGTGTGGACATACTTTTTTGAAATTTTTTCCCACTTTTTTATCATCCTTTGCTCACATTTCAAACTATCTGTGCTCGTTCAAATCAATTTCTATATTCTAGGCATGATCAAATCAGTTTATATGTTAAAATACACTTTGCACAACAGCTGAGTTAAAACTTGAGACTGTCCTCACTCACTTCAAATAATGACATCTCGAAATGGCCACTTGCCAATGGAAATTTGAATCTGCATTCAGAATATCCAATGACAAATTTTCTGACATTATTTCGAAGCTTGTTCCCCTACTCTGTAACAATACCATTAACTGGAAATTTTCAAAAGACACTTGATATGCCTGTAGTGGGATCACATACACACACACACACACAGACATATATATATATAGATATAGGCCTATATATGTATATACATATACATATACATATATGTACACATACATACATACATACATACATACATACATACATACATACATACATACAAAATATACATATATATGTATATGTGTGTGTGTGTGTGTGTTTTATCTACAATATATATATATTTTTATTTTTTTTAACCTTTCTTTGTTATGCGTATACATTTGTACGCAGGTGTTTGTCTTAAACATCCTAATGATAAATTTGGCTGAATGGTCAATGTCAGGGGCATATTATTTCTATTAGATTATGTGTAAACGCATTGATATGTGTACTTGAAGTAATTTTTCTTTTCCAGTTTCTTTTTGTTTAAAGCCAGTGAGGGTGGTGTGTGTTTTAAGATAATGATAGCCCTGATATGGCTGTGCCCAATTGGCAAGGCCTTGAACATTGATAATAATGATGATGGTAATAACACTTCACTCAGCACGCATTGATTGTGTTTTAAAACTAATTGCATGAAGTATCATACCAAAATTCCAAAGCATTGGGCGTATAAGCCATTATGGTATTGCCATTATTCTCCATGCCAGGGAACAGCATGTCCTTACCTGTTCGAACTTTCAAAGACATTCCTGAAAACGTGAACTTGTACTTGCATGAATAACTTTTATCAGATGAAAGCACAAGACACTGAATGTGGATGGCTATTTGACTGATGTACAATTGAAAAGAACTGTAGAAGTTTCTGTAATTGTAGTCTTTATTGTCTTGAAACATGTGATGATATTCGTTGATATGAACAAATCACTGCTGGCAGTCGACATACAGTAATGAACAGATAACAAGATGTATTCAGTGTGTTTGGTGAAACGTTGGTTTTTTTTATTTTGTACAAATTGTTGTTAGGTACAGGTTCAAGCCATTTTCATGTTGGCCTTCATCGTGAACTTGTTACAAATGTTTGTTTAGTTCCTGTACACAAATGATTTGTTTTGTGGGTGTGCGGGGTATTGGAAAAAAATCCTTCTTTGTTGTAGTTGTCTGCTGTATTTATTGCAAAGCTGGCAAGGGATGAAGTTTGATGGATGTAATCAAAAATGTGTTGATTGAGAGATTTAGTAGGAATTCGAAAATATGTGATGATAAATAAAATCGAAATCTCTTACTGAAGCTTGTTTGTGTGTATGTGTGCGTGCACGCATGTGTGTGTCGTTGCGTGTATGTATGTATGTGCGTGCGTACGTGCATGTGTGTGTGTGTGTGTGTGTGTGCAAGGAAGAGAGAGAGTACTGCTCTTGCAATGCGTTGCAAACAAGTTCATTCTGGTACCAGTGTGTGTAGGGACATGCGCATGTTTGTGAAAACGCCTGTGTGTACACAGCTAGAAACGTGGTTCTAAGAAGAATTAACAGTTAAGAGTTCCATGGACAGCAAAAAAGAAACAAAAAAAACACACAAAAAAACGACAGTTTTGAAAAAGAGGCAAACACAGACACACAGAAAGACCCAACACACACACACACACACACACACACACACACACACACACACACACACACACACACACACCAATTAATGAAGAAGACTAAGAAAAGACAACTAAGTAACATAACTCTTGAGAGTCACGGAGTTATCTCCCATGTAGAATTTCTCAAACCCAACACAGTTTGCGCTACCCATTCAGCTAGCATAGACGCAGCCACAAAGCATAAAGGAATGTTCTGAGCTTGCCACTTTATGCTTTGTGGCTGCGTCTATGCTAGCTGAATGGGTAGCGCAAACTGTGTTGGGTTTGAGAAATTCTACATGGGAGATAACTCAGTGACTCTCAAGAGTTATGTTACTTAGTTGATATTTAAAATTCTCCCTGCTTCCCTCTTATTTCCTTTGGTATTATAAGAAAAGACAAGCAACATTTACAGGACATTTTATGAGGCAAGAGAAATTAGAGCACATAGTCACAACAGGAAAGCCGGAGGGAAAAAGAGCACCAGGTAGACCTGGAGAGAAAATATTGTATGGACTTGTGGAGTGGATGAAGACAGAGAGAGTGGGAGATATACTTGAAGTAACGAAAGATAGATTTGTATGGAAGCCCATGACTGCCAACGCCATGATTATGTGTATATACTCAGGCGCATGTGTTCCACTCCCCTTAGACCCATCACACTCCCAGCATGTATGGCTAATCTCATTCAAATGTATATGTTCATCGTGGCTGATCTCATTCAAATGTATATGTTCATCATGGCTGATCTCATTCAAATGTATATGTTCATCATGGCTGATCTCATTCAAATGTAATATGTTCATCATGACTGATCTCATTCAAATGTACATGTTAATGACCAAAATCATGGCTGATCTCATTCAAATGTACATGTTAATGACCAAAATCATGGCTGATCTCATTCAAATGTACATGTTAATGACCAAAATCATGACTGATCTCATTCAAATGTACATGTTAATGACCAAAATCATGACTGATCTCATTCAAATGTACATGTTAATGACCAAAATCATGACTGATCTCATTCAAATTACATGTTCATGACTAAAATCTCATTCAAATGTACATGTTAATGACTAAAATCATGGCTGATCTCATTCAAATGTACACGTTAATGACTAAAAGCATGGCTGATCTAATTTAAATCTATGTTAATGACAAATCATGGCTCATCTCATTCAAATATATGTTAATGACTAAAATCATGGCTGATCTCATTCAAATGTATATAATATATTAATGACTAAAATCATGGCTCATCTCACGCATATGTGTATATTAATGACTGATATCATGGCTAATCTCATTTAAATGTACATGCTGATGACTAAATCATGGCTAATCTCATTTAAATGTACATGCTGATGACTAAATCATGGCTAATCTCATTCAAATATATGTTAATGAATAAAATCATGGCTGATCTAATTCAAATGCACATGTTAATAACTAAAATCATGGCTCATCTCACGCAAATGTATAATATGTTAATGACTAAAATCATGGCTCATCTCACGCAAATGTGTATATTAATGACTGATATCATGGCTGATCTCGTTTAAATGTACATGTTGATGACTAAACCATGGCTGATCTCATTCAAATGTATATGTTAATGACTAAATCATGGCTGATCTCATTTAAATGTACATGCTGATGACTAAATCGTGGCTAATCTCATTTAAATGTACATGTTGATGACTAAATCATGG
>JAPXFY010000024.1:31950061-31957561 GCA_030674185.1 Monoplex corrugatus
CATTTTTCTGTGTTTAATTTTCTATTTTGTTCATTTTTTCTATGTTTAATTAATCTTCTACCTGGGACGCACATATGACTGGTTTAATTATTCAGTTTTGTGCGTTTAACATTCTCCCTGAGGCGAATATTTTAATGGCTTAATTGTTCATTCTTCTGCGTGTAATCTTCTCGTCGAGGCGAACATATTAATGGTTTGAATTAATTGTATATTTTTATCTGCGTTAATCTTCTTCTTGATGCGAACATATTAATGATTTAAATTAATTGTTAATTTTTCAGTGTTTAATGTTCTCCTTGAGGCGAACATATTAATGGTTTGATTGTTCATTCTTCTGTACTTGATCTTCTCTCTGAGGCCAGAATATTTATTCATATGGGCCTATGCAGTAACCTCATTTGGTCTTCATGCCACAACATTGTCACCCAGGAGCGAGTGACCCCCCCCCCCCCCCCCTGAAAGGGAACCATCAGTATCAAGTTTCCCTTAGCCTGCCCACCAGAGAATATCCAGCACTGCTGCTAGGTCACCTGACTGTGTTACCTGGATACCTATTGTGATCTAACGTACTGAAAGCACAGTCCAGACTCGCTTTAGTATATCTATCTATCTATCTATCTATCTATCTATCTGTCTGTCTGTCTATCTGTCTATCTATCTATCTATCTGTCTGTCTATCTGTCTGTCTGTCTATCTATCTATCTATCTATCTGTCTGTCTGTCTATTTGTCTATCTGTCTATCTATCTATCTATCTGTCTGTCTGTCTGTCTGTCTATTTGTCTATCTGTCTATCTATCTATCTGTCTGTCTGTCTATCTGTCTGTCTCTATCTATCTATCTATCTGTCTGTCTGTCTGTCTATTTGTCTATCTGTCTATCTATCTATCTATCTGTCTGTCTATCTGTCTGTCTATCTATCTATCTATCTATGTCTATCTATATCTATCTCTCTATCTTTCTATATATATGTACACACACAGAGATATATATATACATAGATATGTAAATATTTGTATATATATGTATATTTATGCATATATATAGATAGATGGATAGATACACACACACACACACACACACAACACACCACACACACACACACACACACACACACACACACATATATATAATATATATATGTATATATATATATATATATGTGTGTGTGTGTGTGTGTGTGTGTGTGTGTGTGTGTGTGTGTGTGTGTGTGTGTGTGTGTATGTATACATATATATACATCTATGTGGGACAGCCCCATGGTTACAGTCACACTGAGAAGTTTCCCCCTTCACTCCCGTCCTGCCATGAAATCTTTCACCATATGCCTTTAACGTGGATAACCTTCCTGATACACTGGCACTGAAAACC
The DNA here is from genome assembly GCA_030674185.1 of Monoplex corrugatus. Classification (NCBI taxonomy): domain Eukaryota; kingdom Metazoa; phylum Mollusca; class Gastropoda; order Littorinimorpha; family Ranellidae; genus Monoplex; species Monoplex corrugatus. The sequence continues at coordinate 31,951,432 of JAPXFY010000024.1, forward strand.
TTGACATGAATCAGTGTGTGTGTGTGTGTGTGTGTGTGTGTGTATCTGTGTGTGTGTGTTGTGTGTGTGTGTGTGTGTGTGTGTGTGTGTGTGTGTGTGTGTGTGTGTGTGTGTGTGTGTGTGTATCTGTGTGTGTGTTGTGTTGTGTGTGTGTGTGTGAAGACAGACTTGAACAGTGAAAGTTGTATTTGTGAAGTAGAAAGACTTTTCATTTTGTCTTGCAGCATGGTTTATACCTCAAATCGTCAGTCAGGTGGTCTGGATGAAGGGTGTAGTTTTTTTTTTATTCAGTTCTCTTTGTTAACTAAGAGCTGCTCTTCCAGTGTTGTCCCATGATGCCACTACTCATTTCTGTTTTTTTTTTAACTGCACAGTGGACAAAACTGTAGAATATGCTCTGTAGACTGTGGTCCTGTCTGGCGTGGACATCCATCTGTGTGGGACAGCCCATTCAGCACATATGTTGGAGACTGTGGTCCTGTCTGGCATGGACATCCATCTGTGTGGAACAGTCCAGCTAGACACATATGTTGGAGACTGTGGTCCTGTCTGGCATGGCATACATCTGTGGAACAGTCCAACTAGACACATATGTTGGAGACTGTGGTCCTGTCTGGCATGGACATCCATCTGTGTGGAACAGTCCAGCTAGACACATATGTTGGAGACTGTGGTCCTGTTTGGCATGGACATCCATCTGTGTGAGACTGCTCCATTCACAACATATGTTGGAGATCCCCCCAAAACAAAACAAAACAAAACAAAACATATAACATAAGAAAATAAAACAAAATAGAAGTGTGGGAAGAAAATGGTTGGAAGCCTCACAGAAAAGAATGTTCAAGGTATTTGTAAAAATCAAATTGCTGATTCCCGATTAATACACACTCACATTCAACAAATTTCCTTCCTACTTATTTTTTTAATATCGTTTAGAGAACTTCAAAATGAGATGATGCATAAACTTTTTTTTATGTTCACATGATCATTTCCCTTTCTGGGTCTGACGTCATTAAAAATCAACTTATCTAATCATTTCTGTCCTTATAACATTACAACTTGCTATGATGATGGTTGGGATAATAATAACTAAATTACTGCAAGGAACCTTTCTGTCGGAATTTGTGGTGGGTATAGCTGTTTATTTTCACCCAGTCAGTAGCCTGTCCTACAAAACATAGGACATCTATAGGACATTTAATGAGTCAAGAGAAATTAGAGCACCTGGTCACAACATGAAAGTTGGAGGGAAAGACAGCAGTAGGTAGACCCAGGAGAAAATATTCGACGGACTTGCAGAGTGGCTGAGGACAGAGAGGGTGGGAGATGTAGGCCTACATGCAGCGACAAGGGATCTATTCGTATGGAGGGCCGTGACCGACAACACCATGCGGCAGAGGACACGATGATGAGTAGCTTATGTCTATAAAGAAATCCAGTCTGTCCGTATTTCAACAGAGCTGTGGACAGTGACACTGCGTTAGGGGTGGGAAAAGCCTGGCGACGAAGGTCAAGATTTTGTGATCTGGTCAGCATCTGGGAAGCAGTGTGTCCATAACATCAACCGATCTCTGAGCCAGCTGGGTGAGAGCGGTTCCCATCACCTCTCTCTCCACGCCATATCTTCCCCATTTCTAAACAGGTGCAGGTACCATTTACAGCTGGACAGACAGGGGCTGTGTATTCAAGCAGTTCACGATCGTACAGACAATAATTATTTCAAATGGTCAAGTTTCTCTTTTCCACGTCAACTGATTTTTTTTAAAAATCAGACACCAATATCAAATGTTTGTCCCAGTGAATCACTGCTATCCAGTGTTATGGCACTGTTGGTGTGTGGTACAACGTTTTATAATTTTTTCCTCTTTCATACACTGTCACAATTCCCTTTGCTTCTAGTTTGACCCAATACGAAAACTGAGTCTTTAGAAGACACATGTTTCCTAGCTTCCTTAACACCTCACGATTATGTAAACACTTTTTCACTCCAGGACTGCTCAGTCTGTGAAATCATTGATTTGCGTGTACCGTAAAACGACAGGTACCATAAATCAAGATTTATGAAGTCTTCTGTTTTTATTTATTTATTTATTCATTGGCGTTCTGACTTTTCTTGGATGCGTATACAGCAAGTTGTTTTTGTTCACACTGCGCAGATGGTACGTTGCTGCACAGTCTGCATACTTTGTCTTTGGTGGGTGTGCACGCTGGGTGTTTTCATGTTTCCATAACTATCAGACATTGATATAACTTAACAGGAGGATCTTTCGTGTGCACATTTGATTTCTACGTCTGTAGGGGGCTTGTGGGCACTAAGTGGTCAGCGCACACACGTTGACCTGGGACATGGTAAAAGCCGTCCCCCTTTATCCAGCAGGCAGGGGTTATTTAGGCGGTATCGAACTCAACATTTCAGCTGAAAGTTTCACGTCTTAACCACTTGGCTCTGGCTCCCCCGTCGTGGTTCCCAAGCAAGGAAACGAATTATGGAATCAAGGTGTACCAGCTGCCATGGTATGAGAGAGAGAGAGAGAGAGAGAGAGAGAGAGAGAGAGAGAGAGAGAGAGAGAGTAGACAGAGAGAGAGAGAGAGAGGTATGGACAGATAGAGAAGGACAGAGAGAGAGAAATAGAGGGAGAGATAGAGAAAGAGAGAGAGAGAGACAGAGAGAAAGAGAGAGAGGCAAAGAGAGAGAGAGAAAGACAGATATATATGTACACACACACACACACACACACACACACACACACACACACACACACACACACACACACACCACACACACACAATATATATATATATATATATATATATATATATATATATATATAGAGAGAGAGAGAGAGAGAGAGAAACTGAAACTGAAACTGAAAATGGTTTTTGATTGCCATTGCCGGAACATAACAATATTTTTCCGGTGACGTTATAATATAAAAATAATCATTAAATTTTATAGTATATTATATATATATATATATATATAGAGAGAGAGAGAGAGAGAGAGAGAGAGTTTTCACTTAAGGTCTTTTTCAACGGACTATCAACTGAGAGGTTGTGGATTTGAATCCCCACCAGTCGTTTCAAAATCACTGTAGGATATCCCGGCCCTCAACGGCTTCTACCCAGAGTTGAGTGTGCTATAGGCTCTTTGGGAAGACTTGGGACCACACAGTCGAGTCTCATCCAGTTCACGGATGCGTCATTGAAGGTGTTGCTCAAATCTTCTGACTAACACCGTAGACATTAGTATCTCTCGGGCCTGGTTAACACCAGGATATGTTTTGACAATAAACGTAGAAGACAGTCCTGTCACGCAGTCTCAACCCTGGGTAGAACTCCACAGCATCATGATTATCATTCCCATTATTCGTCATCATCGTAGTATTGTGAAAATTGGTCACAGATTATGTGAAAAGAAAGCAGAAAAACATGAAAATAGAATCAGAGCGTGTGTTTGTTATAAGAAGAGGAAACAGGCGCAAATGTTCGTCCAACTGGTCTTTGTCAATGTAAATGGACAAAGTAGGAGAGAAGTTTTGCACTTTTTCTCCTAATTTCTATATTTGCTCTTTGATATCTGTTCTTTGTTATCTTACGTTTCATCATCATCATCAGGTGCCCTGCCGCATGGCGTTGGCGATCATGGACTTCCATCTGCCTCTATCTCTCGTTGCCCCTAGCATCTCCCCCACCCTCCTCGTCCCCAGCCACACTGCAAGTCCGTCCAGCATTTTCTCTCTGGGTCTACCCGGTGCTCTCTTTCCCTCCAGCTTTCCCTTTGTGACCAGGTGCTCCAAATCCCCCTTTCCTCATAAAATGGCCTATAAATGTTGCCTGTCTTTTCCTAATCTTCCTTATGAGTGATCTACTTGTGTCTGCCTCCATCAAGACTGTCTCGTTTGTCTTCTTTTGCTGTCCGTGGAACCCTCAATATTCTTCTTAGAAACCACATCTCGGCTGCCTCAATCTTGTTCTGGTTTGTTTGTTGACTGTCCACGCCTCGCATCCGTACAACAGTATTGGTTCTATATAACATTCAAGAACTCTCTTCCTGATGTTAATTGATAGGCATTTGTTGATAAGAATGCTTGTCATCTTCTTGAATGCTGTTTTGGCCAAAACAGCATCTTACGTTTACGCTTGACAAAGGCTGGTTGGCTGAAAATTTGTGCGTGTGTTGTCTGGTTGTATCAACCCTTTGACTCCCGCACCCTGTTCACCAGCACCCTGCATTGTCAATTACGCTAGCAAAGCAAAAAAACGTAACCCTTTGACTCCTTAACACCATCCATCAACTTCTTGCAGAAAGCTGGTGGATAGTGTTAAGGAGTCAAAAGGTTAAGGGTTTTTTTGCAGTTGGTGAATAAGGTGCGGGAGTCAAAGAGTTAAACACGCTTTCTGATTCTATGTTCATGCTTTTTTTTCCCCTTCTGGTTGTTTGAACAGGGCGGTTATACTTGTTTTGGATTTTTACAGACTATGTGGCCATAAATATGACGTAGGAAAAGGGACGGACAAAAAAGAATATTCAAAAAGACAGGATTTCTCACTTCCTTATAACCTCAGTGTTATATGATAACCTTCTTTTTTTTTTTTTTTTTGCACCAGGATCGTTCACACTCTGTACACTGAATGACACACACGTGTGGGTCAAACCACATGTGCTATAAAACAAGGTATAGGAGGCCACAATGGGCGTGACCTGTTGGGAGGTCATGCACCTATACACCAACCTTCCTCCAGCCAGCCAGCGACATCCTGACGACCTGTAGGTGCACGTACACCAACACCTGACCTGACCTTGAGGTCAGCCCCGGTATGCGTGTACCGCGGTGATGTTTTTTTTCTGCTGTGTCATCGTCAACATGCACGGACACAGCATTAATCATCGTTGATGGCGCGTGACCTACACCCTCTCTCCATCCCCCCTCTCTCTCTCTCCCTTCGGTTCTCCTGGGAGACCCCACCCTGCCTTCCTCGCCCCCCCTCCCCAGTAGCACTCCCTCGTCCCCAACATAGCTCCATCTTTGTCCTCCCTGTTCTTTCCCCACCCACATGAAGCAACATTTCTACATAATTGAAAGAGAGAGAGAGAGAGAGAGAGAGAGAGAGAGAGAGAGAGAGAGAGAGAGAGAAAGAGAGAGAGGGAGACAGAGAGAGAGAGAGACAGAGAGAAAGAGAGAGAGAGAGAAAGAGAGAGAGAGACTGATACACACACACACACACACACACACACACACACACACACATATATATATATATATATATATATATATAGAGAGAGAGAGAGAGAGAGAGAGTGAGAGACAGAGACAGAAAGACAGACAGAGACAGAGAAAGAGACAGAGAGAAAGAGAGAGAGAGAATGAGAGAGAGAGAGACAGAGAGAATGAGAGAGTAAGAAAGAGAGACAGAAAGAGAGAAAGAAAGAGAGAGAGAGAAGAGAGAGACAGAGAGACAGAGAGAGAGAGAAAGAGATAGAGAGAAAGAATGATAAACAATGAGAGAATTAGAGAGAGAGGGAAACAGAGAGAGAGAGACAGAGAGAGAGAGAAAGAGAGAGAGGAAGAGAGAGAGAGAGAATGAGAAAGAGAGAGAATGAGAGAGAGAGAGAGTGTGTGTGTGAAAGAGAGAAAGAGAAACAGAAAGACAGAGACAGAGAGAAACAGGAGAGAGAGAGAGAGTGTGTGTGTGTGAAAGAGAGAGAAAGAGAGACAGAAAGACAGAGAGACAGAGAGAAACACAGCACAGAGAGAGAGAGAGAGAGAGAGAGAGAGAGAGAGAAGAGAGAGAAGTTTTCAAGGTCTTTCTCCCTCACAAAGGAGTATGGTGAGTGTGCAACTATCAACAATATGGTCGAGCCTTTCTGAGCAGTCTCCTGGTTTACATAAAGCTGATTACAGAAAATCCCGATTTTGTCCTGCTCAAGGTCAATGTGACCTTGAAGAGACTTCAGCTGTCCATAAAATTTGACCTGTTGTTATTGTTATTGGTGTTTAAAGCCCAGCCGTCTGCGTAGCATATCAGGGCTAAAAATGTGACCTGCATGGCGTCAAGTGGTGTATTGCCACAACAGGAAAACCAGATATTAAATATGATAGAAGTTCCTGAGAGGGTATCGTTCACATAC
>JAPXFY010000024.1:31960061-31965061 GCA_030674185.1 Monoplex corrugatus
TGCGTGAATGTACGTGCGTGTGGGAGGGCATGCATCAGTACATGTGTGTGTGTGTGTGTGTGTGTGTGTGTGTGTGTGTGTGTGTGTGTGTGTGACGTGCAATATTTTTATGCATCATCTTCTTGATAGTATCAATTGTACAGGCTCATGAGCGGCAGTGAATGCTGAGGCTTTCATCATCATCACATCATCATCATCGTCGTCATCGTCATCGTCGTCGTCGTCGTCGTCATTAATCATCATCATCTCATCATCATCATCATCATCAACATTTTATGAGGCAAGAGAAATTTGAGCACCTAGTCACAGCAAAATCTGGAGGGAAAAAGGGCGCCAATTAAACCCGGGGGAACTTATTAAACATTTTTTCAGAGTGGATGGAGACAGAAAGGGTATGAGATATCATCATCATCATCATCATCATCATCAGGTGCCCTGCCGCATGGCGTTGGCGAACATGGACTTCCAACCATCTCTATCTCTCGTTGCCCCCAGCATCTCCCCTACCCTCCTTATCCCCAGCCACTCTGCAAGTCCGTCCAGCATTCTCTCCCTGGGTCTACCTGGTGCTCTCTTTCCCTCCAGCTTTCCCGTTGTCACCAGGTGCTCCAAATCCCCCTTCCTCATAAAATGGCCTATAAATGTTGCCTGTCTTTTCCTAATCTTCCTTATGAGTGATCTACTTGTGTCTGCCTCCATCAAGACTGTCTCGTTTGTTTTCTTTTGCTGTCCATGGAACTCTCAACATTCTTCTGAGAAACCACATCTCGGCTGCCTCAATCTTGCTCTGGCTTTGCTTGCTGACTGTCCACGCCTCGCATCCGTACAACAGTATTGGTTCTGTACAACATTCAAGGACTCTCTTTCTGATGTTAACTGATAGAGATATAGTATAGGTATGAGATATAGTATAGGTATGAGATATAGTATAGGTATGAGATATAGTATAGGTATGAGATATAGTATAGGTATGAGATATAGTATAGGTATGAGATATAGTATAGGTATGAGATATAGTATAGGTATGAGATATAGTATAGGTATGAGATATAGTATAGGTATGAGATATAGTATAGGTATGAGATATAGTATAGGTATGAGATATAGTATAAGTATGAGATATAGTATAGGTATGAGATATAGTATAGGTATGAGATATAGTATAGGTATGAGATATAGTATAGGTACGAGATAAGTATAAGTATGAGATATAGTATAAGGTATGAGATATAGTATAGGTATGAGATATAGTATAGGTATGAGATATAGTATAGGTATGAGATATAGTATAAGTATGAGATATAGTATAGGTATGAGATATAGTATAGGTAGAGATTAGTACAGGTATGAGATATAGTATAAGTATGAGATATAGTATAGGTATGAGATATAGTATAGGTATGAGATATAGTATAGGTATGAGATATAGTATAGGTATGAGATATAGTATAGGTATGAGATATAGTATAGGTATGAGATATAGTACAGGTATGAGATATAGTATAGGTATGAGATATAGTATAGGTATGAGATATAGTATAGGTATGAGATATAGTATAGGTATGAGATATAGTCGCAGGAAAAAAAAAAGAATCGTATGGAGAGTCATGATCGCCAACACCATGCGACAAGTCACATGACAATGATGATGATGATGATGATGATAATGACCAAACCTTGTACACCGTCATCATCATCTAATCCCGTCATCTGTGGTAATATGGAGGAGAGGGCGGGGTAGGGGTGGGGGACGGGAGACTGTTGAAACACAGTAGCCAACGGAACAGTCTTCTCTGGGATGCAGAAGCAAAGAGTTCAAACAGGCTGAGGTTGGTCCTGTGGACCCTGGACAGTCAACAAGCAAAACCGGAACAAGACTGACGCAGTTGATATGTGGTTTGTAAGGAGAATGTTATGAGTTTCATGGACAGCAAAGAAAACAAACGAGACAGTCTTGAAGGAGGCAGACACACACACACACACACACACACACACACGCACGCACGCACGCACGCACCCACGCACGCACGCACGCACCACACACACACACACACACAACACACACACACACACACACACACACACACACACACAAAACATTAATGAAGATTAGGAGAATGCAAGCAACATTTATAGGACACTTTGTGAGGAAAGAGGAATTTGAGCACCTAGTCGCAACAGGAAAACTGGAGGGAGACCCAGGGAGAAAATATTGGACGGACTTGTGGAGTGGATGAAGACAGAGAGGATGGGAGAAATACTTGCAGCGACAAAGGATAAATTCATACGGAGGGCCATGATCGCCAACGCCACGCGGCAGGGCACACGATGATGACGATGACGAGGTTGGTCCAGTCTTTGATGTAAACCATCCAGCAATTCCTCTGTCGACGAAGGCGATGGCCTCCTTCCAGGGTGTCCCTGAGTGTCTTGGACAGTGTTATCATGGCGGGTGATGTGACCAAACAACGACAGCTTGTGTTGCATCACAGTCATCAAAGGTGGTCCCTGGTGGTCCTCCATGGTGCTGATCTTATTCATCAGTTAGATTGTATCAGCTGACTCCACTTTTTTGTGTTTCTGGGCAAGTACCAGGTTGCAGCAAAAGTCTTCCTGGTCACCGGCCGCTATGGTCCAGTGATTAAGGCAACGGTCTGACGACAGGAAGGTTGCTGGTTCAAATCTCATCGGTCCTGTCAAAATGAGTGATTAAAAAAATAATATAAAGTCCTATGGGCTCATTGGGGAGATTTGGATCTCACTGTCGAGTGCCATCCACTTTATGAGAGCGTTAATTGAGGGTGATACTCAAATCTCCTGACCAGCATCGCAGGTGTCGTTGTCTCTCGGGCCTGGTTAACGCAAGGAAACATTGTAAAAGTAAGTGTAGAGTACAATCCTGTCACGCAGTCTCAATTCAAAAATGAATTCCATAGCATCATGATTATCATTTCATTTGTTATCCTTTATGGTGAACTAGTTTCTAGCAAGAGATCTGTTGGCCGACCCCGGTTACGATACAACACCCATGGGGATGCTGGGGGCTCTTTTAGTATAAATGTATCCCCACCTTCTGGAAATTCTATGATAGAAATTTCCTGTTTTCTGTCACTCTCTTTGTTTCTGTCTTGTGTCTTTGCTTTCTGTCATTTCTTCCTATCATTTTCTGCCTTGCTGGTCCAATCACCTGCATGTGTTCGATAAAGTCTTACGTACTTTCTCTTAGGATTGATAATTGGGTATATGTATTTAGTGCATTTTGGCTCCAGTGAAGTGAGATATGCAGAAGCAATTTTAGGTAATTTAGGCCCGTTTTTACATTTGTTTTAGTGTCCTTATGTTTAGATTTGTATTCAGGTATGTTTTTTTGAAATCCCCTGTGCGCTAATTTGGACGGAGTGGTCAACGCCGGGGGCATTTCCTTAGATTATGTGTACTAACGCATTGATACATGTACTTAATTTTCTTTTCCTTTCTTTTTTCCTGTCGAAGTATTGTGTATATTTTGAAACGGTTATAACCCTGATATGGCTCTACGCAGTCGGCTGGGCTTTAACTCACTCGGTACGGAGAGTTTTTCCCCTTGCGTTTCCCCAGGTACGGCCCATTTTGAAGGGTTAGGAAACAAATCACAAAAAATACAAAACATAAAGGATCACAATGAAACTTTCAGATCTGAATATTTACATGCTGGGTTAGTTCATGCCAAAATACTGAAGTTCTCCCTTGAATATTTCTTCGTCATGTGCCATGTTGAAAATACCCCAAATTTTGTGGTCAGGATCACTGTACAGTCACACACTCTGATCAGCTCCAAGAACACACAGTCAAAGGTGAGAAGGTCAGGAGAAGTGCTCATTCTGCTTGCCAATCAGTTCTCTTATGCCTTCTGTTATGACAATGGAATTTAGAAAGTCTTCTGTCACAAACTGATTCAAGAAATCAAAGGGGGCGTGGCACTGAACTGGGACATGCAGGCCACAAGAGCCAGAGAACAGAGGCAAAGTGGGAGAAAAACTAAAATCTTCGTGCCAGTCAAGCATAGGAAAGTGAATGAAACCCCCATCAGACATGCGACTCACTGTGCTTGACCCCCTGACCGCTCGCCTCTCGTGACGTGTACGCCCACCTCCCCCTTCCACTTCACTGTCGTCTGAAATTGGGTCATTGTCAGTTCCTCCTTGCTGGCAGCTTCCATCACTTGATACACTTTCACCATTATCTTCATCGTACTCCTCGATGTCCAATCCTTCAGTCTGAAACACTTCAATCACTTCAGCAGCAGTAAAACGCCGCCGTCGCGATCGAAAACTCGTACTCGCCTGCGACGCCATTTTCAACACGAATGCAGATTAGCCATTCGTGTAGGTTGCCGAAGTCAATCGTTTCCTGACGAGAGTATGGCGACGGAATCTCACGAAGTAACTTTCCCTTTGACCCTTGACATGTTTGCAGTGACCAGTGTGGCTATGGTAGGCGTGCAGGATCTAAAGGGGAGCGTCGAAAAATTTTTAAATATCGAAACCGCTATAGCGTTCCGTCGTACGGAACCGTGCCTTTCGTCACGACCGCTATAGCGTTCCGTCGTACCGAGTGAGTTAAGCAACAATAAGAATAAAGTTACGTTGCAAAGACGTATGCAAGGGCGATATGAAAACTCATCAACACAGAGAGTTGGGAAGACAGCAGACGACCGCAACAGATGGCGCAGTGTGCTTCAGAAACAACTCAAGTCGGGGGAAAAGAAGATCAAGACCAAGCTGAGGAAAAGAGAGCCAGGAGGAAAGCAAGCTCTTGTAAAGGCAATCCCATGGCCAGCATCCACACGTGCATCCAATGTCACCGAGTCTGCCTTTCCCCCATCGGCCTTACCAGCCACAGCCGACGCTGCACCAGAATCGTCAACTCGACACGACGGGACACTAGGGCGCATCATCCATGAGTCGACGCCGGCTGGTGGAAGCCAATCTTTGGGCCTACTATCTACCTACTTCTGTTAT
>JAPXFY010000024.1:31970061-31972561 GCA_030674185.1 Monoplex corrugatus
CAACTGTCTGTACTCCCTATCCACCAGTTTTGTATAATCCTCATATTCCTATCCACCAGGCTCCTGCACTACCTCAAGCTGTCTGTCAGCTTCAGTCAGCTTCTCGAAGCCGGGTGGATAGTCTAAGATAGAACACAAAACTGCTGATTAGCTTGAAGAAGCCAAAGCCGGAAAGCTGGTGGATAGGCCCAGGAAAATACAGAAAGCTGCAGGGTAAGATGGAGGGAGTCGAAGGGTTAAAGAGAAAGAGGAATCCTGCTTGACATAAAAACAATCCGGCTTGTTCTGTCTGTGGTAGGAAGTGGACCGTGTAGTGTGCCAGTCGTCTGTCCGTCCCCGTGTCTGTCCACCGTGTGAACAGTGGTCTGATTCATTTCTACCACACCCTGACCTCCAGTCATTGACCACATCCTGATTCTCCACAGCCCTTGTTCTTACAATACATACATGTACACCACGACTCCAGTTTGGCTGCATGTTTGACTGTATCAAGTCTTCAGAAATCACCTAAAACAGGGGAAAAGGTCATGTGTATCGCGCAAAGTGTTCATGTTCGTGCTATGTGCACTTTTCATAGAGAGAGATACAGAGACAGACAGACAGACAGACAGACAGACAGACAGACAGACAGAGACACAGAGAGAGAAAGAGACGGAGAGAGAGAGACAGACAGACGGACATTCAGAGAGAGAGAGACAGAGAGAGAGAGAGAGACAGACAGACATTCAGAGAGAGAGAGAGAGAGAGAGAGAGGACAAAGACTGAGAGAGAGAGACAGACAGACAAAGAGAGAGAGATACAGAGAGAGAGACATTCATAGAGAGAGAGGGGGAGGAGAGAGAGAGAGAGATAGACAGTGACAGAGACAGAAAGAGAGACAGGGAGAGAGAGAGAGAGAAAGAGAGAGAGAGAGAGAGAGAGTGACAGTGACAGAGACAGAAAGAGAGACAGGGAGAGAGAGAGAGAGAGAAGGGAGAGAGAGAGAGAGAGAGAGAGAGATAGACAGTGACAGAGACAGAAAGAGAGACAGGAGAGAGAGAGAGAGAGAGAGAGAGAGAGAGAGAGAGAGAGAGTGACAATGACAGAGACAGAAAGAGAGACAGGGAAAGAGACAAGAGAGAGAGAGAGAGACACACACACACACACACACACACACAGAGAGACAGAGACAGAGAGAGACACAAACACAGAGACAGAGAGAGAGGGAGGCTTGATGTCTTTGTCCTTCCAGACAAGTTTCAGCCTGAACAGTACTTGATGCTGTCTTCGCTGCCCTTGAGAGGATTTCAGCTTTGGGTCGCTCAGTGCTAATGATGGATTCAGGTCAGCGAATCGTTGAACAGGTCCAAACTTCAGTCCATGGACAGTTGTATCAGTATGAGTGATGGTGGTGATGTGGCTGACCATCAATTTGGTCTTCTCGGCACTTCTCCAGCTTTTCTGTTGTGACCAGGTGCTCAAATTTCTCTTTCCTCATAAAATGTCCTATAAATGTTGCTTGTCTTTTTCTACTCTCCTTTATTAATGATAATGATGGTAGTGGTGGTGGTGGTGGTGATGGTGGTGGTGGTGGTGATGGTGGTGTGATGGTGATGGAGGTGGTGGTGGTGGTGGTGGTGGTGAAGGTTGGGGTGAGGGAATGAGGGTGATGGGGACCATAACTTGTGTTGGAGATGTTGACGGGGGCTGTGTGTTATGGTGTGTGGGTGGGTTTCTTTGATGCGTGTTGTGGTGTGTGAGTGGGTTTCTATGACGTGTGTTGTGGTGTGTGGGTAGGTTTCTGTAACCTGCCTGTGTGGGGCGTTGGTGCTGTCTATTCGTGCTGGGAGGCCGGATGTGTTTTCATCCATGTCAAATGGGGATTGTAGTTTAGGAACGTATTTACTGACTCATTTTTAACGAAATTGTGGGGAGATGGTCTGCGCTGAGTAAGAGTCTATTTCTGTCCCTACGTGTTTTTCTTACTAGCTGAGCGGAGAGGGTGGACAGGCAGGGGTTGCGCCTTGGGTGGGTACAGATGGTCCGCTCTGGTGAACTGGTTGTGGTGATGTGTGTACTGTGTGGCCAGGGTGATAAGCTGGGGGCAACCACTGGGTCTGGCGATCGGTGTGATGACCTGTTGTGGGCTTGATTGTGAAGAGACCCTTGAATGATGGGTGGAAGATTGATTGATTGATTGATTTGGTTCAGTTTTTACGTCGACACCCAACTCAGGTGATATGGCCGACGGTGGATAACCATCCCAGGGAAGTAGGGGGAAGGGGGACTTATCTAATCCTATACTGACACCACCAGAACAACGATGATGTTGAGATGGGACAGTGATAAGGCCAGTTTGAATGTAGCGCACCCCGGATTCGAACCCAGAACCGTTAGCATGTGAATCCGACGCTCAAACCAACTGAGCTACTGGGGCCCGCGTGGGTGGAAGATTGTTTTGTTTGTTTTGTTGAATTTAAAATCCTACCACTTAGAGTATGAGGATTAGCACTGTATGACA
>JAPXFY010000024.1:31977561-31980061 GCA_030674185.1 Monoplex corrugatus
GCCGGGGGGCTCTTTCAGTATAAATAGTATCTCTACCTTCTGGAAATTTTGTGCTAGAAATCTCTTCTTTTCTGTCACTCTCTTTGGTTCTTTCTTCCTCCTTTGCTTTCCGTCATTTCTTCCTATCCTTTTCTGCCTTGCTGGTCCATTCACCTGTATGTGTTCGATAAAGTCTTACGTACTTTCTCTTACGATTGACGATTGGGTATATGTATGAAGTGCATTTTGTGGCCCTGGTGAAATGCGATATGCGAAAGCAATTTTAGTTAATTTAGGCCCATTGTTATGTATGTTTTAGTGTCCTTAGTTATGTTTAAATTGTATTCAGGTATGTTATTTAAATCCCCTGTGCGATAAATTGGAAAGAGTGGTCAACGCCAGGGGCATCTCCTTAGATTATGTGCACGAATGCATCGATAGGTGTACTTAATTTTCTTTTCTTTTTTTCGTTGAAGTATAGTGTTTATGTTTTCAAACGATTATATCCCTGATATGGCTCTACGCAGTCGGCTGGGCTTTTAAACAAAAACAACGGTAACAGTGACAGTTACTGAGAGGGAGGAGAGAGAGAGAGAGAGAGAGAGAGAGAGAGAGAGAGAGAGAGAGAGAGAGAGGTGTGTGTGTGTGTGAGAGAGTGTGTGTGTGTGTGTGGGTGGAGAGAGAGAGAGAGAGAGGTGTGTGTGTGTGTGTGTGTGAGAGAGAGTGTGTGTGTGTGTGCGTGTGTGCGTGCGTGAGAGAGAGAGAGAGAGAGTGAGTGTGTATGTGAGAGAGAGTGTATGTGTGTGTGGGAGGGAGAGAGAGAGAGAGAGAGAGAGAGAGAGAGAGAGACAGAGAGACAGAGAGAGAGACAGAGACAGAGAGAGACAGAAACAGAGACAGACAGAGAGAAAGAGAGAGAGAGAGAGAGGGGTGATAAGGAATTCAGAAAGGTGGATGAGTGGGGTCGATGTGTCTTGGATTCCCTTAATGACCAGTAACGATGCAGCGGATTCCTGGCAACTGTGGCATCTAAAGAAACAAACAGACAGACAGACTGTCTGCCGAAAAGCAGGAAGCAGACTACACCAGAGACAAAGACCTTCAGGAAAGTAAATTTCCACCCTAAACATAACAGAAATGACCTCATCCACTTCCGTGAACGGCAACAACGAATCACAATATGTTCCGCACAATGTTCCGCCTGTGGACTGGACAATGTCAATTACTCCAACATATGTGCCGAAGTAGGATGTCCCATCCGGATGGTTGTCTATGCCAGACAGAACCACAGCCTCCAACATATGTGCCGAACTAGGATGTCCCAGACAGATGGTTGTCCATGCCAGACAGCACCACAGTCTCCAGAGCATATCCTTCAACTTTAACCACTATTCATAAAATAACAGAAACGAGCAGTGGCCAAATGGAATAACTCTGGTTTATTAAACAAACCTGGAGCAACGAAGAGAATGTGATTAAAAAAACCACATCCTTCATCCTGACTAAGGACGAACAATTTGAGGCGTAACCATTCTACCAAGTGTGGTGATAGTTTTTGTGGTTGAATGGCCAATGAACCCATTCAAGTCTTTATGTTTTCAGTGCGGTAGTTGTGTTCTGTAGATCTTCAATTATGCCGGCTCGCTTTGTGCTTTATATATAATTGTACGGCTCGCTTTGTGCTTTGTATATAATTGTGCGGCTCGCTTTGTGCCAAGGCCTTTGAGCTCTGTCACGTACACGATTTCTTGGTCGTCAAACCAACATAAGACCCCAGCTATGAATACAGCTAAACAACACCCTTCACAACATGTCCGTCTTGAAGAAATCTTGCTCTGTCATGCTTTGGGCCCAAACGGCGCACCATACAAGTAAAAGGCATCAACCTCGGGTGACCTTTTGACGTCACTTGGGGGAACCCGACACACCGTGCGTGCCTTCCGTCTTGTCGATTACGGCTCGTTGCTATGGTAAAGTTCGCGCGTTCCAATATGCAGTACGTTTGAACCGACGAGCGCTGCGGGGAGGAATAAGACAGTCTTACCTTTCCAGTTCGTGCTCTTTTAACCTTTTGGCTTCTGCACTTTGTCCACCAGCATTCTGCATCGTCAACCATGCTAAAAAGGCAAAAACTTGACCCTTTGACTCCCTCATCCTATCCACCAGCTTCCTGCAGGAAGCTGGAGGATGGGGTGAAGAATCAAAGGGTCAAGTTTTTGCAGTTGGTGGATAGGGTGCAGGAGTCAAATGGTTAGTAATACATTTTGAACTACGTTTATCTTATCACTCACACTGGTGCAGCGGTTAACCTAACAGATTAAAGACATAGGTTGTGGGTTCAAATCCGATCATTTCTGTCAAAATCACTGTGGGAATTAATTATTCGGCTCCGACCGGCTGCTACCTTAAGTTCAGTGCGCTGTGGGTTCATCGGGAAGACTGGGTCTCAATGAGTTTCAAATGTCCTGACCAATACCGTAGGTATGTGTATTTCTCGGGCCTGTAGATGCAGGGTGTATGA
>JAPXFY010000024.1:31985061-31995061 GCA_030674185.1 Monoplex corrugatus
CACCGGTCACTGACATGGCTTACAAAAATTTTAACGTGCATATTTGACGTCATACATGTTTTTATACGCTCAAAGGGAGTTCAGACACTTTGCACACAATATGTGCTGGCCTGGCCGATCGGAAAAGTTTACCTCCCTTACCTATGAAAGAGGAGGTACCCACGGAGGACTGAACCCTGACAATCCGATTGAAAATCCGATGTTCACCCGTTTGACCAAGGTGCCCATGGAAGTGACAGCAACGCTGTGAATAACACAGCAGGAAGCGGGAAGGCCGACATAATACACTGTCAATGACAGTCTATTAAGTGTGGCTGATGTTCATGGAACTGGAAAAAAAAAGAGTTTTGTTGTGCTCTGTGTGTGTGTGGGTGTGGGGGGTGGTGGTGGTGGTGGTGGAGGCGGGCGAGTGCGTGGGCGGATGTGTGTATGTCTGTATGTGTGAGTGTGTGTATACGCGTGGGCGTGTGTGTGTGTGTGTGTGTGTGTGTGTGTGTGTGTGTGCGTTGTGTGTGTGTGTGTGTGGTGTGTGTGAGTGTGGTGTGTGACTGAGAGAGAGCAGACGACAGACAGACAGACAGACAGAGAGACAGACAGACAGAAAGACAGAAGACAGACAGACAGACAGAGAGGCAGGAGAGAGAGACAGAATGGGGTTGTGGTTTTTGGGTGTGTGTGGTGTGTGTGTGTGTGTGTGTGTGTGTGTGGCGTGCGTGTGTGTGTGTGTGTGTAGTGTGTGATGTGTGTGTATGGTGTGTGTTGTGTGTGTGTGTGTGTGTGTGCGTCTGTGATGTGTGGTGTGTGTGTGTTGTGTGTGTGTGTGTGTGTGTGTGTGTGTTGTGTGTGAATGTGTGTGTTGTATGTGTGTGTGTGTGTTGTGTGTGTGTGTGTGTGTGTGTGTGTGTGTGTGTTGTGTGTGGTGTGTGTGTGTGTGTGTGTGTGTGTGTGTGTGTGTTGTGTGTGTTGTGTGTGTGTGTGTGTGTGTGTGTGTGTGTGCAGGAGTAGAGGTATAGGGGGATGGGAGTGTGTGGGTGAGGGCATTGTATTGTATTGTTTTGTTTTGTTTTGTTTGGTGTGGGCGGTAGACAGACAGGAAGGCAGACAGATAGACAGACATACAGACATACACACAGACAGACACACAGACAGAGAAGAAAGAGAGAGAGAAGACAGAAGAGAGTCAGAGATAGATAGATAGAAGAAGATAGATAGATAGATAGATAGATAGATAGAGAAGAGAGAGAGAGAGAGAGAGAGAGAGAGAGAGAGAGGAGAGAGAGAGAGAAGAGACAGAGACAGAACAGACAGACAGAACAGAGAGAGAGAGAGAGAGAGACAGACAGACAGACAGAGGCAGAGACAGAGACAGAGACAGACAGAGACAGAACACAGAGAGACAGAGACAGAGAGAGAGACAGACAGAGACAGAACAGAGAGAGAGACAGACAGACAGACAGACATACAGACAGACAAAGACAGAGACAGAGAGAGATGGGGGATGGGGGGGGAGACAAGAAATAAAATGGTCAAGCCAACCTAATCATCTCTCCTTTATAGATAATTTTCTTTCTTCCCACCACACACTCCAGATTTTGTACACATTACGGTCACGATAACCACGAAGAAGGATCAGAGGAAGTGCAACATGACGTGAAGCAAGGACAAGGGACAGACTGTCACAACAATGAACACTGATTGTAAACATTGTGACACGTTCCTGAGACAGTTCTGTTGACATTGTAGACATGCACATACCGTCTTCACAAAGCGCTCATTTCAGGTGTTTTTTTTTTTTTTTTTTTTTTTTTTTTTGAGGGGGGGAGGGGGCGGTGTTTGTGTGACCTTGACAACGCCATTCTGATGTCCAAATATACACATTCACGATCGCTCAAAGGTCGACCATACCTTTGACCCAGAATTGGTAAAGATCCATCCATAAACAGTCCAGGACTTCTCAAGAGCAGATTTTTTTGTCATAGGAATAAACAAGCACATTAACATACACGCGCGCAAGCACGCACGCACGCACACTTACACACACACACTTACACACACTCACTCACAGACAGACAGGGCAGACACACAAACACACACACACACACACACACACACACACACACACACACACACACACATAACACACACACGTAGAGGCACATACACTTACAGAGGCATATAAAACACACACAGAGGCACACACACACAGAAGCACACACACACACAGAAGCACACACACACACAGACACAGGTATACACATAGGTACACAAATACACACACAGACACGTAAACACACAACAGACACACACACACACACACACACACACACACACACACACACACTCACATACATACACATACACACACACACACACACACACACACACACACACACACACAACACACACAGAGCAACTCACAGAAAGAGGCACACACATAGACACACACAGACACACACGAGTACACACACAGACACAGGTACACACATACACACATGCACATAAACACTCACACACACACACACCACACACACACACACAACACACACACACACACACACACACACACACACACACACACCACACACGTGTATACACATACACAGGTACACACATACACACAGACACATAAACACACACATACACACAGACATGTACACACACACACACACACACACACACACAACACAGACACAGACACACATACACACACACACACAGACATGTACACACACACAGAGCACACACACACACACACACACACACAGAGCACACACAACACACACACAACACACACACAACACACACACACACGCACACACAGAGCACACACAACACACACACACACACACACACACACACACACACACACACACACACACACACACACACACACACACACCTCAAGCAGATATAAAACGATCTTCTCCCCTCCTTTTTATTTTGATTTTGTTTTTTGTTGTTTTAAAGAGAGATTGTAGGAGAGTACAACTACCGGATACAGTGTGACGAAACCTCCACGCCATTAACAGCCCCACCCTATAACATCTACCCACCCCTCTGTGACCACCACCCTGCTCTCCCCTTACAATCACCCCGTCCCCACACCATACCTCCACGTCCTCAGACTATTCAATGGAGAATGACAAGCTTCCCATCTGACCAAGGCTTCCAGCAAGTGAGAAGACCCAGAGGAGTAGTTCCTTTAGTGGATCCCGGCTCACTGTGGGATACAAGACAACGTGATGGTAGATGAACCAGAGTCCCCCCCCCCCCACACACACACACACCCCTACCCCACCCATGGGGATGCCGGGGGCTCTTTCAGTATAAATAGTATTCCCACCTTCTGGAAATTCTGTGCTAGAAATTTTCATTCTTTTCTGTCACTCTTTGTGTGTGTTGTGTGTGTTGTGTGTGTGTGTGTGTGTGTGTGTGTGTGTGTGTGTGTGTTGTGTGTGTGTGTGTGTGTGTGTGTGTGTGTGTGTGTGTGTGTGTGTGTGTGTGTGTTCTTCTTTGCTTCGTCATTTCTTCATTTTCTGCTTGCTGGTCATTACTTATGTCGACAAAGTCTTTTTTCTCTCTCTCTACTCCCACACCCCACACCAACACACACACAAACACACACACACACACACACACACACACACACACCACCACAACACCACACAACACACACAAGTTGTCATGGGTGCAGCGGGGATATGGAACATTTGTGAAACATCCAACTGTTTCGCATGGTCGTGCTGTCATACATGACCTTCTTTTGTTCTGCCCTTGCTCTCTCCATTTCTCTTTCTGTTCACACATGACCCTCTGCCTCTCTCTCTCTATTACTCCGCCATCCACTCAAAAAACTAACGACGAACACACACACCACACAACGGACATATGAACCTGAATCGAACCACTACAACTGGACAACGAACCTGAGGTATATGCATGGGTGCGAACGCCAGGAGGAACATAGATCGGGAAACATGGTGAGAAAAGACGAAGAAGGGATAAGGAAGAAGGTCGGTGTAGAAGAAGTAAGAAGAAGAAGATAAGAATTTTATAAATGAGAAGAAGAAGAGAGAAGAAGAATCGAGAAGAGTAAGAAAAAGAGAAAAGAACTAAGAAGAAGAGAGATATATGAACTGAGGATAGAAACGGAGATCAGAAGAGAAGATCGAATGGGAACAGAAGGAAGTAGAAGAAGAGAGATCGAAGAAGACGAAGAGAAGAAGAAGAAGAAGAGAAGAAGAAGAAGAAGAAAGAAGAAGAAGAAGAAGAAGAAGAAGAAGAAGAAGAAGAAGAAGAAGAAGAAGAAAGAAGAAGAAAAAAGAAAAGAAGAAGAAGAAGAAGAAGAAGAATGTATGCATGTATGTATGTATATGTGTATGTCTGTCTGTCTGTCATCTGTCCGTCTGTCTGTCTATCTATCTGTCTGTCTGTCTGTCTATATGCATGCATGTATGTATGTATGTATGTAGTATGCATGTATGTATTATGTATGTATGCATGTATGTATGTATGTATGTATGTATGTATGTATGTATGTATGTATGTATGTATGTAGTATGTAGTGTGTATGTATGTGGTATGTGGCACTGTCTGACCTACCAGATCGCTGTTTCCGAAAATAACCACTTTGTTTACAGTGAAGGAAGATATGACTGGTTCTCTTTGTACTGATCCTGTGTCTGATATCAAAATTACTTTGAAACGCTTCATACAAGAAGTGTGGTCTGCTTGATACGTGAGACTACAAGCCTGGCTGGCCCATTTGAACAAGCCGTGTAACTAACCTTGATTTCAGTCTTAGCCACAGAGAGAGAGAGAGAGAGAGAGAGAGAGAGAGAGAAGAAGAAGACAGAGAGGGGAGACAGACAGACAGAGAGAGAGAGACAGAGAGAGAGAGAGAGAGAAGACAGACAGACAGAAGGAGAGAGAGAGACAGAGACAGAGACAGAGAGAGAGGAGAGAGAGAGACAGACAGACAGACAGAGAGAGACAGACAGAAGAGAGAGAGACAAGAGAAGACAGACGAGAGAGAGAGACAGAGACAAGAGAGAGAGACAGACAGAGCAAAGGACGAGACGAGAGAGAAGAAAAAGACGGGAAGACAGACAGAAGAGAGAGAGAAGAGAGGGAGAGACACAGAGACGAGAGAACTAGAGTAGAAAGAAAAGAAGAGAGAAGAGAAGAGAGAGAGAAACACATATCCCATCCCAGAAAACTTTAAACGCTAAAAACAAACGAAAGGAAGAAAAGAAAAGAAAACAAAAACAAGCAAACAAAAATAAAATCTCAGCCCTCGACATAAAAATTGCTTGTTTACTGCCCATCTTAACGCTGCCATGATTCTCATAGTGTCATTAAAATCATTCATAGCACCCCCACCCCCTCCCCCTCCCCCTCCCCATCCATTTACAAACATTCCCCGGCCCATGGGGTTTTGCCAGCCCATGACTCATGGGTTGATATATTTGGCCAGAGCGCATGTGGAATGGTCTGAGTACTATAATCCCTCTTGAGGAAAATTTAAACTTTAACGATGCTGGTCATCTAAGATTCTGGACCACTGAGACACACACCACACACACACACACACACACACACACACACACACACACACACACACACACACACACACACACACACAGCACACACACTCACACACACATACACACACACACGCACACACACATACACACACTCATACTAACAACACACACACTCACGAGCGCGCGCGCGCATGCGCTCACATATACATCCACATATAATAATACACACACACATGCACTCACACACAAATACACACACACACGCACCCCCTCCCACCCCTACCTCCCACATACATACACACACACACATAAACACACACACACACACACTCTCTCTCTCTCATTCACACACACACACACACACACACACACACACACCACCTCTCTCTCTCTCATTCACTCAACACACGCGCACACACGCACGCACACACGTACATAGACACACACTCACTCACATTTACACATCACACACACACACCACACACATGCGCGCACGCGTGCACACAGAGCTCGATAGTCGCGTAAGGACTGAAATTCATGAAATTAAAAAAAAAAAATCAAATGACACAATAACATCTTTAGCACGGATCAGTACAACATTAATTAAATCTATCAAAACATGAAAACAGTCGTTAAAAACCAAATGAACGGAATTTCGGTGTACACACACACACACACACACACACACACACACACACACACACACACACACACACACACACACACACACACACACACATGCACACACACACACACACAGACACAACCACACACCACACACAGACACACACACACACACACACACACACACACACAGAATGCCGCGAGCCGATCTGAATCAGAAGCCTTAAAACTACAGAAGTCAAAACGGAATCAGGCAGGGACCGCATTATTGTCGATTTCCGCGCTTTCACCGCACCTCGCGATGACGTAGGGTGCCGGGGAATCCCCTACTGGCTTAATCTGCCTTGACATTGGCTGAGAGCGCGCGCTCACGTGGACCCGCCTTCCTGCGTTGCACACTGCTTTCGCTTCTCTCTCTCTCTCTCTCTCTCTCTCTCTCTCTCTCTCTCTCTCTCTCTCTCTCTCTCTCTCTCTCTCTCTCTCTCTCTCACCCCTATTCCTCCTCACTCCTTCTTCCTGTTTGTCTCTTATCGCAAATCTGTGCTGTCTTTCTCTCTCTGCCACCTCCGAACCAGTGGACCGCTTGTCCGACATTTTTGTTGTCTTATGTGCACACTACGTGTGTTGTGTTTTGTGTGTGTATGTGTGTGTGTGTGTCTGTGTGTTTGTATGTGTGTTGTGTGTGTGTGTGTTTGTGTGTGTGTGTGTGTGTGTGTTGTGTGTATTTGTGTGTGTATGTGGCGTGTTTTATGTATGTATGTATGTATGTTATGTATGTGTGTGTGTGTGTGTTCGCGCGCACGTGCATGTGCGTGTGTGTACGTGAGATAGATAGATAGATAGATAGAGAGACACAGAGACAGAGACAGAGAAAAGGTATGTGTGTGTGTGTGTGTGTGTGTGTGTGTGTGTGTGTGCACGCGTGCGCGCGTGAATGTGTATTTATGTATTTATGTATGTATGTATGTATGTAGGCCTATGTATGTATGTATGTATGCATGTATGTGCGTATTTATATATGTGTGTATGTGTGTGTGTGTGTGTGTGTGTGTATACGTATATATGTGCATGTGTGTTTTGTATACGCGCGTGTGTGTGTATATGTGTGTATGTGTGTGCGTATGAGTGTATGTGTGAGTGTATGTGTGTGTGTATGTGTGTATATGTGTGTGTATGTATATGTGTGTGTGTGTGTGCTAACATTCTTTACTTTTTCATATATATCCCTGAAACGAATTCTTTCTCTTCAATCCCAGAGTCCAATCGAAATCCCATGTTTTTCTTCAATAATATCATCGATTTCGTCGGAACGTTCCTTCTCTGTCGCTCTCTCTTTTCTTTTAGCAGTTTCCTATTTTGTGTTGTTGTAGTAGAAATAGATAAGCAAGGGCATATGAGTAAGTTGGCCTTTGTACTAATTAAGATAATATCTATTACTCATGGAAAATCTAGTTTCAGTTCCTTTCTCTGTCTCGTTGTCTCTCCCATCCCGCCCTCTCCCTCTTTCTCTCTCCCTCTTTCTGTCGCCCTCTCTCTCTCTCTCTGTCTCTCTCTCTCTCTCTCCCACTCTCCCTCTCTCTTTATCTATTTATTGTATAGAACTCAAACTTGCTTTTTGTTATTATGACTTTATATGTGGCATAGCAGTGTGTGTGTGTGTGTGTGTGTGTGTGTGGGGTGTGTGTGTGCGTGTGTGTGTGTATGTGTGTGTGTGTGTGTGCATGTGTGTATGTGTGCGTATGTGTGTATGTGTTTGTGTATGTGTGTGTGTATGGTGTGTGTGTATGTGTGTGTATGTGTGTGTGTGTATGTTTGTGTGTGTGTGTGTGTGTGTATGTGTGTGTGTGTGTATGTGTGTGTGTGTGTGTGTGTGTGTGTGTGTGTGTGTGTGTGTGTTATAGAATGCGTGCGTGGTTACTGCACTCGATTTCCTTTGATAGTGTCATTGTTATATGACACTATAATCTCCGTGTTTGAACGCTGAGCGCATATGTGTATATATGTGCACGTGCGT
Organism: Monoplex corrugatus; assembly: GCA_030674185.1. Classification (NCBI taxonomy): domain Eukaryota; kingdom Metazoa; phylum Mollusca; class Gastropoda; order Littorinimorpha; family Ranellidae; genus Monoplex; species Monoplex corrugatus. The sequence continues at coordinate 31,993,246 of JAPXFY010000024.1, forward strand.
GAGTGAGAGAGAGAGAGAGAGAGGGGGGGGGGAGACAGAGAAACAGAGAGACAGAGAGAGAGAGAGGAAGAGAGAGAGAGAGGAAGAGAGAGAGAAACAGAGAGAGAGAGAGAGAGAGAGAGAGTGTGTGTACGTGTGTGTGCTCGCGTACATTGTACATGTAAACCATGTATGGTGTGCTTTCTTTTTTAAAAATATATATTATGATCAATATTTACATTAGTTTGAAGTTCTCGCTTTCTGTGAAGTTTTTGTTCATTGTCCTTGTCATACTGTTTGAATAATCTGATTGTTAGTAAAGTAAACGTTTGACACCAAAAGGACAGACAGCCAGCAGGTCAGGGCAGACAAAGAGAAAAACAGAAAAACAGAAAAACAAAAAAACAGAAAACGAACTGATGGCAATAGAAAGAGAACGCCAGGTAACGTCTTATCGTTATTCTTGACCGTATCGGTAATAACTCCTCCCCGCCCCCCCCCCCACCTCCAGTTCCCCCTCACCCCCCCCCCCCCATCCCATCCTTGCCAACCGAGCCACATGTGAAAATTCTTGACAAGAAGGGTAAGGAAGAAGAGCACAAACCGGATCTGTTACACAGTCATGTATTTCATCACCGGCACCAGTGGTCAACCAGCGCACACAGTATATATATATATATATATATATATATATGCACAAAATGAATACATTTCACTTGATACTTCATGTACATTCCTTCCCCGTTTAGAAACATCACAAAGCCACAAACTTATTCATATACAAATCAACCGAAAGGATATTTTCTTTAGCGCGCATTAGATTCAAACAGGATTGTCAACTGAAATGATGAAACGGCTGGAAATAATTTGTTGAGGGTGCAGAAAAATATTATCACCGTCCACTGCAACACAAAGGACAATTAAACAAATTCACTACGGTTAGGTTATCCACATTTTGCTTAATGGCGAAGGATGATAGTGAAATAAACAAACAAACAAACAAATAAACAAACAAACAAACAAACAAACAAACAAACAAACAAACAAACGAACAAACGAACGAACGAACGAACAGACAGACAGACAGACAAACAAACAAACAAACAAATAACCGAAGGAACGAACGAACAGACAGACAGACATACAATCAAACAAACAAACAAATCACCACCACCACCACCATCACTACCACTACAACCTCTGACTCTGTCTGTCGCTATCTGTTTACCACCACCATCACCACCACCATCACCAGAGAGAGAGAGAGAGAGAGAGAGAGAGAGAGAGAGAGAGAAAGACAGACAGACAGACAAAGGGATAGAGAGAGAGGGGGGAGGGAAAGACAGACAGACAGACAAGAGGATAGAGAGAGAGGGGGAGGAAAGACAGACAGACAGACAGAGGGATAGAGAGAGAGGGGGAGGGAAAGACAGACAGACAGACAGAGGGATAGAGAGAGAGGGGGAGGGAAAGACAGACAGACAGACAGAAGGATAGAGAGAGAGGGGAGGAAAGACAGACAGACAGACAGAGGGATAGAGAGAGAGAGGGGGAGGGAAGACAGACAGACAGACAGAGGGATAGAGAGAGAGGGGGGAGGGAAAGACAGACAGACAGACAGAGGGATAGAGAGAGAGGGGGAGGGAAAGACAGACAGACAGACAGAGGGATAGAGAGAGAGGGGGGAGGGAAAGACAGACAGACAGACAGAGGGATAGAGAGAGAGGGGGGGGGAAAGACAGACAGACAGACAGAGGGATAGAGAGAGAGGGGGGGGGAAAGACAGACAGACAGACAGAGGGATAGAGAGAGAGGGGGGAGGGAAAGACAGACAGAC
>JAPXFY010000024.1:32055061-32057561 GCA_030674185.1 Monoplex corrugatus
AGACAGAGAACAGAGAGATATAGAGACAGAGGGAGACAGAGAGAGTGACAGACAGACAGAGAGACAGAGAAACGGGATAGAGAAATGGAGAGAGAAAAGAAAGAGAGAGATGGAAAGAAAGGGATCCACACACACACAGAGACACACACACAGACAGACAGACAGACACACACACACACACACACACAACACACACAGAGACACACACAACAGACAGACAGACAGACAGACAAACACACACACACACACACACACACACACACACACACACACACACACACACACACACAACAGGGAGACAGGGCACTTACACAGAACATTATCACCCATTTCCTCTCCCCCCCCCCCCCCACACTCCACCCTCCATTCTACATATTGTCGGTTTGTTAAAATAATTTGTTTCACATTTTAACAGAAATGTGCAATAGGTTGTAGTCCGCTACGAACACTACCCATTGTTGAATGATCTGCATCATGACAGACAACCGACAGATAAATAGGTCATCCCAGCCTGATGTCTGTACACTCTTCCTTTACCACCTTATCCCTGCTCTCTCCCCCCCCCCTCCCCTCTTTCCCTAACCTTCAGAGCATGCAAGTAATGGCAGGTTTGCAAACCAAACCAAAACAGAACAAGACAAAACGATAACGAGGCTCTTGGTTATTTACTTCTACTTGTTGGAAACTAAAGTATCAATATCGATCATCATCGTCATCATCGTCATGTGCCCTGCCACATGGCGTTGGCGATCATGGCCCTCCGTACGAATCTATCTTTTGTCGCTGAAGGACATCTCCTACCCTTTTTGTCTTCATCCACTCCGTAATTCTGTCCAATATTTTCTCCCTGAGTCTACCTGGTGCGATTTTTCTTTCTAGCTTTCCTGCTGTGACTAGGTGCTCAAATTTCTCTTGCCTCATAAAATGTCCTACAAATATTGTTTGTTTTGTTTTTTCCTAATCTTCTACATTAATTGTCTTTTTGTGTTTGCCGCTTTCAAGACTGTCTCGTTTGTTCTCTTTGCTGTCCATGGAACTCTTACCATTCTTCATAGAAACTACATTTCAGCTGCCTCAATCTTGGTGGTGATCTTGTTTGTTGACTGTCTAGGTTTCGAGTTCTTACAATAGTATTGGTTCTATATAACACTGAAGAACTCTCTTCCTGATGTTAATTGATCGGCATTTGTTGGTAAGAACGCTTTTCATTTTCTTGGCCGATTCTGCTGGATATCATTATCCACTCAACAGGAAAGTTTGGTTGTTTTTTCACTAGTTTTTGTATCTATTGTTTTTCACTTGTTGACTTACGCTAAGGCTTCACAAAGGCCAGTTAGCTGAAAATTTGCACCTGTCTTGTCTGGTTACATTGAATACGCATTCTCATTCTATTTTCGTGGTTTTTCTCGTTCCTGTTCGTCTGAAAGCGGACGGTCATAATAATTATTGTTTTCAATCATTATCTCTAGTGTTATCAATATTAGGGGGTAAAATTTGGGGATTCCCCTCTCTATCTGATCTTTACCTTCACACATTTTTTCGCCCTCCATCTGCTCCCCACTTTCAGACTCTATAGTATTCTCCGTCTCCCAAGCTGTCACATCATCAATCACCACAGACCATAGCATGCTCATCTTACTGTCAGGTGAACACACAGCACACAGGCAGGGGTAGCTCCGTTACCCAGGGCCAAGCTAAAGGTGTGTGTGTGTGTGTGTGTGTGTGCGTGCGTGCGTGGTGTGTGTGTGTGTGTGTGTGTGTGTGTGTGTGTGTGTGTGTGTGTGCGTGTGTGTATGTGTGTGTGTGTGTGTGTGTGTGCGTGTGTTCGTTCGTTCTTTGATTTAACGTCTTTGCACTATAAGTGATATTAGACGGTGTGTGCGTGTGTGTGTATGTGTGTGTGTATGTGTGTGTGTGCGTGTGTGTGTATGTGTGTGTGTGTGTGTGTGTGTATTTGTGTGTGTTTGTGCGTGTGTGTGTATATGTGTATGTGTGTATGTATGTGTGTATGCGTGTGTGTGTATGCGTGTGTGTATGTGTGTGTATGTATGTGCGTGTGTTTATATGGGCGTGTATGGGAGTGTTTGTATGTGTGTGTATGGATGTGTATGTGTGTACATGTGTGTGTATGTGTACGTGTGGGAGTTTGAGTGTGTGTTTGTGTGTATGTGTGCATGTATGTATGTGTGTGTGTGTGTGTGTGTGTGTGTGTGTGTGTGTGTGTGCGTGTGTGAATGTGCGCGTGTGTATGTGTGTGCGCGTCTAGTCTGTATATGCGTGTGTGAATGACTGTGCGTGTATGTGTGTGTGTGTGTGTGTGCGTATGTATGTGTATGTATATGTGTTTGTGCGTGCGTGCGTGTGTATGTGTATATATATATATGTATATGTGCATGTTGTATGTATGCATTCATGAATGTATGTATGTATGTATGTATGTATGTATGTATGTATGTATGTATGTATGTATGAATGTATGTATGTATGTATGTATGTATTT
>JAPXFY010000024.1:32065061-32067561 GCA_030674185.1 Monoplex corrugatus
ATATGATTTTTTCGGCAGTCTATTGTCTTCCATGTGCAATGGTTTTAACCAAAATTGAATACATCGTAGAACTGAATGAACAAACAATGGGTATCTGTTTGTTTCTCCATACACTAAATCATTAGATGTGCGCTTATCCAGTCCTAAAAATCCTTTCAAAGCAAATAAGTGTACAGCTTCACAATGCATAACTGCCTTATCTAATCCCCAAATTTCTGCTCCATACAGCAAAATTGGCTGTATTTGTGAATCAAATATTTTGACAAGTAAATCAAATGAATTATTATTTAACATATTCAATCTTTTCATCACACATAGCAATGCATTTTTTGCCCTGCTAGCAATATCTTTACAAGCCAGAGTAAAACTCAAACGTGTAGAAAAATAAATTCCTAGGTATTTATATGCATTTACAACAGGCATAACTGTATCATTGTACACCCATCTCTCTCTAGCAGCTAAGTGTCCTCCTTTTCTAAATACGACAACATTACTTTTGTTCAAATTTACCTTAAGATGCAAAGAAGTTGCTGCTCTGTGTAGAGTATTTAACTGCCTCTGTAAACCTACAACCGTTTCAGATAACAACAGCACATCATCTGCCAACAAAAGAATAAACAATTCTAACAAATCATGTGGAAATTTGGCCCCATGATGCCCATTGCTGATAACCTCCAGAGCAAGCTCGTTAATAAACATAGAAAATAACACAGGGCTACAAACATCTCCTTGTTTAACTCCAGTTGTACACTGAATATAATCTGTAAAATGAAGCCCACAGCGGATTCGACATTTAACTTTTTGATACATTGCCTTTATACATTGAAACAATTTACCATTTACACCGTTCTTCAACAAAATTGGCCAAAGCAAATTTCTATCAATAGAATCAAATGCTTTTTCAAAATCGATAAAAGCAACATACAATTTCCTATTACAAGAAAACTGTTTCTGAATAAAGGAGAGGAGAGTAAACATATGATCTATTGTAGAATATCCCTTCTTAAAGCCAGCTTGGTGATCTCCTGTAATATCATTACTTGTAACCCATTCCTGTAACCTCTTATTGATAATGGTGCTATATAATTTACTGCTTATATTACAGAGAGAAATTCCTCTGTAGTTATTTGGATTACTGGCGTCCCCTTTCTTAAATAATGGCAAAATTATTGATTCTGACCAACTTTCTGGAAATATGCCATCATCAAAAAGTTTATTGAATAGTTTCAGGAAAAACTGAATTGTATCATCTGTCCCATTTTTAAAAAATTCACCAATAATAAGATCAGGACCTGCAGCTTTATCATTCTTTAGTTTACGCATGGCGGACACAACTTCATCCACCGAAATAGGACGATCAAGATGGTCATCTGTTTCCTCGTTGACTTGCATAGTATACTCAGCCTCTTGCACAACATCTTTATCCAACAGAGAACGAAAATGTTCAAACCACGTGTTAACAGTAATGCAACGTTTTGAGTGACTTCTTTTAAATGATGCCTTTTTAACGGATTTCCAAAATGCCTGTTGGTCATTCAATGTGGACACCAAGCTGTTCAATAATGCTAGATTAAAGAATCTTCTCTTTCTTTTCAGAAGATTTTTATATTCTCTTCTCGCAATAGTATACATACATCTGACCTCATTGCTTAAAGTTTTTCTAAATCTTTTTAACAATCTTCGGACATTCCGTTTGGCTTTTAAACATTCAAAATCGAACCAATCACTGTTTATGTTTGTCTTGTTACTATGCAAGTATCTTTTCATATTTTCAGCATTATCTTTAATACAGTCATTGAACACGTTCAAAGCATCATCTACATCTACATCAATCAAATTCATAGCAGATTGAAATTTCAAACGCGTCTCCTCTTTCTGTAAATTTGATCTATAAACATGACCATTTTCATCACTCCACACAAATTTTTCAATCACTGTGTCACTGTCACAAACATCTGTTCCAAATGTATTTTCATTTGGGAAAGTAACATGTAACTGAACAGGAAAATGGTATGAATCAATGCGATCAGATATATATAAGGTACAATCATTACAAACAGAAGAAAAAAGATCTTTAGAAATAAGAAAATAATCATTCACGCTGCATCCGTTCTCAGATACGTAAGTATAGCGACCCTGATGGTCGCCTTTACAAACTCCATTCAAAATATACAAACCAAATGCAGCACACAAATTCAACAACATTTTACCGTAATTATTTAAAACTGAATCTTCAGATCTGCGATCTGTACATGACGGTTGACTATTCGTCAACGAGTCAATACCAAAACAGTCGTAAATTTCTGGAGAAAAATTTGACGTTCTACTGTTCAGATCTCCACAAAGTAATATTTCAGCATCACCTAACGACAGTAAACAATCAACAAGACATTCTTCCAAAGCAGATATTCCGTTATCAATATCGAAATAGGTATAGTAAGGTGAACCTTCTGGCTGAACATAAGCACAAATATACAAAACATTTTTTGAAGTACCAAAA
>JAPXFY010000024.1:32077561-32080061 GCA_030674185.1 Monoplex corrugatus
CGACCGCGGTTACCACGGGCACGCAGAGCGGGACAACTTCCATCACATCTATACCAAGCTCTGCGGAACTCGTGAGTACGATCGTTGAACTAAAAAACATCGTACTGGATCTGCGCAACCAGGTCAGTACCTTAGAAAGGACTGTGCTTGCGCAGATCGAGGCCCGGTCGACAGCAACCGCCACCATCAAACCGACCAGGAACAGTCATACACAGACAGATAATTCCACAACAACTCCCACGTACGCAGACGTTCTAAAACAAAAGCACACACGCAGGCAGGACGTCCAACAGGCACAACGATCAAACACAACAAAAACTAGCAGCAGTTCACGAGCGAAAACAGTGCTTGAAAAGAAAACCAAAGACGGGAAAGAACACCATGACATCAAAAAAGCTAAAGACGTCACATCACAGCTCAAGGACGCAACGTCACACACCAAAAAGATTTCAGAACAACGTAAAACAAACCACGACCTTCCCTATGTTCTGACTATCCATGATTCGGTGTTGAAAGGTGTCAACTCGAGACGACTGGGACGATCTTATGATTTTGAAGGAGACTCAAGTACTGTGAATAACATTCATGACATACAAAAATCTTTAGACAAGTCACTTTCCAATTTTGACAATCCTGCAGACTGTATTGTTTTACACTGTGGTGTCCACGAACTGAATAGCAAAGATCTCAAAGCAACAACACAAAATTTAGCTTCTTCCATCAAACATATAACACAAAAATATCCAAACACAAAGATAGTCATCAGCAAGGTCGCCCCTGTACGACATTCACGTATGGAAGTTCGGCGGAATTTGTTTAACGCCTTTTTATCTGCTGAGCTTGTTAACATAAAAAAACCTATCATTTGTCTCCCATGACAACCTTCGAACTAACCAGCAGTTTCTACAGGACAATATTCACCCCACTGCCAGAGGAAGCAGCGTGATAGCGGGGAACCTGGGAAGACACATTCGGGATCTATTTTGGGAGACGCCTAGGAGACCAGGAGGATCACGATCTTCACGGCCACACGCCTCTAGATTCTCCTGAGGACCGTTCCCCTATTTTGACAGCTATGAACCGTGGTGGCTATCATACAACATGTTTTGAATGAATCGTAGTAGATCTACAGTGACCAACGTTTCATGTCACAGGACTTTTTCCTCGTCATCTCTGACAGTTCTCTTGGTGAAAGTGTATAAACGCTAGGAATTAGTCAGTCAGGACTCAGACTATAATCTCTGTACATTTGAAGGCGTGTATACTATTATTTAATTTATTTATAATTTATTTCTGTTCTAGATCAAAGTCTTATCTTGATTAGCAGGACTTCTTTTCTCCATAGTTTTACTCATTTTTTGTTTCTACCTTTACTTTGTAGTAAAAGTAATCATTTCCCCCCCTCCCCATTTTCCTCGTACACAGAAAACCAAATATACGTGATTTTCAAACAAATCACCGTTAATTGAAAATAAGGGATTAGCCGACAATGAAAATCAATTTTTTACAGTGGAATTGTAGGTCTATTTCCACCAATTCAGCATACCTGGAACATTTCCTCGCCTCAAATCAGTGTGAAGTCTTGATTCTGCAGTCGCTTAATGTTATACCAACCAAACTTCCCAATTTCCAAAATTACTATTATCCATCAGTGTATGCCTATGGGAATCCCGGGAAGAAAGTAGCCACTGCGATATAGGCTACATACTTAAAGAGTTACAATATCACATATTTACTTCCCCAGTTTTAACGTCAACTGAAGACTTACACGCTTGTGCCGCTACAGTACAATTCAGTAATTCTTTTATCCTGAACGTTTTGTCAGTCTACCTGCCAACAGGTCCAAATGACCACAACACAGAATGGCTGCGCACGATTCCGGATCTGCTGCACGGTAAATGGCTAATAGGTGGAGACTTTAATTCCCACTCCCCGTTTTGGGAAAAAGATTGCTGTACTGTGACAAGCAATCGTTTAGTAGAAAATATAGTTGACAGTTCGCTTTACCTTTTGAATGATGGGAGTGTCACTAGAATTCCTGATATTTCCAAACATCGGGCAACAGCCATCGATCTGTCTTTAACCTCACCAGAATTAGTACCCTGCTGTACCTGGGACACTCACAGAGATACTTTAGGAAGTGATCACTTACCTATCCTCATAACACTAACTAACGAAAACATCAGGATGAAAGACAGCATTCCTGATATTATACCAAAATATAATTATACACGCGCTGATTGGTCCTTGTTTCAGACTGTTCTTTCTAATCGAGATTTCACACATTATGGAAGTGAAAATGTAGACGTTATGTTTTCTAAATTCCAGGAGTCAGTTCTAGCTGCTGCAGACCTTTCCATTCCCGAAACTCAAAACTTTTAAGTCTAATAACCATTTGGGTAATGTTTGGTGGACGGAGGCATGTGAGCAAGCAGTTCAGTATAAAAAAGAGAAATACAAAATCTACATCAAAAGCAGGAAACCTGAAGATCATATGGAA
>JAPXFY010000024.1:32085061-32087561 GCA_030674185.1 Monoplex corrugatus
ACCACTACTACTACTACTACTAATGATAATAATAAAGCACACTGTCCAGAAAACTGCTCTAGATGTCATACAAAAAGAAATGATAAAATGACAGAAATGATAGAGAACAACGTATACAATACATACAATATCATACATCACACATTACGTAACTATTACACATATACACACACAAATTTGCATGTGACAAAAAATGCATTCATAAACACACACACTACACTGACAGCAGTCAGTATTCACATTCATTTCTGTTTGTCACAGTGGAATTACCATGTGAAACTCGGGGTACTCTCCCCTTTGAAAGCGCGTCGCCGCAGTGCAGCGCCACCATTTTTTTTTTTTTTTACCAAGACTTCAGAAAGACAAGGAGGGTTAATTGGCTTTCAAGGGATGGGACCTGGGAAGTCAACCTATCTCTCCAATGTTTTTTATACAAGGGCAGCCAGGCGAGTATCCTGCTCTTCACGATTTTCAACGGCCGTGGAATCTTAAGCGTGCGCAGGCCAGAAGGCACACGTGTCCAACTCATTTTTTGGTCCCCTTCGGATGGGGAAAGAAAGAAAGGAAGGAAAGAAAGAAAAAAAAAACGTACACATTTCATTACATTCGCACCTACATACCTGAACGCACACTTACCCAGTCAAACATGTCACACACGTGTAGGAGTACATATTGTTCAGACGGATATGCTACAACCAGACCTATTGATTGGAAAAGAGACAGGTTTTAAGGCCAGATTTAACGGAGGTAGACAGGTTTTAAGACCAGATTTAACGGAGGCAGACAGATTTTAAGACCAGATTTAACAGAGGCAGACAGATTTTAAGGCCAGATTTAACGGAGGTAGACAGTTTTAAGACCAGATTTAACAGAGGTAGACAGGTTTTAAGACCAGATTTAACAGATGTAGAAGGTTTTAAGACCAGATTTAACAGAGGTAGACAGGTTTTAAGACCAGATTTAACAGAGGTAGACAGGTTTTAAGATCAGATTTAACAGAGGTAGACAGGTTTTAAGACCAGATTTAACAGATGTAGACAGGTTTTAAGACCAGATTTAACAGAGGTAGACAGGTTTTAAGACCAGATTTAACAGAGGTAGACAGGTTTTAAGACCAGATTTAACAGATGTAGACAGGTTTTAAGACCCGATTTAACATAGGTAGACAGGTTTTAAGACCAGATTTAACAGAGGTAGAAGGTTTTAAGACCAGATTTAACAGAGGTAGACAGGTTTTAAGACCCGATTTACAGAGGTAGACAGGTTTTAATGCCAGATTTTAACAGAGGTAGACATGTTTTAAGGCCAGATTTGACCAAGGTGAGGGAGTCAGAGTATGGGAGATAGTTTAGGAGTTTGTTCCTAGTCGTGAACAGGGTTGGTTCTCTTCTTTCCAACACAGGGTTTGTTCAAGGAGATAAGAAGAACAAGTCGAAAACCACAGAGTTTACCAGCAACAACAAAGCAGACTGCAGGCCTGTTGAAACTTCATTGACATCTGTGTGATTCATTTCTTCTTTTTTTGTTTTTCAAACTTTTCATTTTATAGGAAAAAAATAACCTCAATGACGTGCATTATCAGCAAAGCTGTTACACACATATCACAAGATTTTTCTCTTTTCTTTTCTTTTCGTTTTTGTGTACTTTTTGTGCCTTAGTTACAAGCAGGTCGCTGAGCCCCTGTTTTTGTTTTTAAATTTCTTTTTCTTTTCTTGTTTTTCGTTTGTTTGTTTTGCAGCAGAAGACTTAGATTTCAAGATGCACGCAAGACGTCGATATTTGAACAACAGATTTACATACGTGTTCTAAAACATGTATGACTGCCCGCGTTCAAGCAAACAGGAACCAGAAAAAAAAAATCTACGAAAAAAGAATAAGAAACGCGTATTTAATACAAGCAGACAAGACAGGCGCAAATTTTCGGCCAGCTGGCCTTTGTCAAGCGCAAGATTACAAACAAACAAACACCAGATACAAAAATTAGGAGAAAAAGACTGAAACTTCCCTGCTGCTCCGTCCGACAGAAGGCAGGATGAAGTTAGCCAGTCCTTCCCATTCTTTACATACCATACATACTGTTTTGAAATTTCTTTTTCTTTTCTTGTTTTGTAGTTCTTGTTGTTTGCGGCACAAGACTTTAAATGTCAAGACGCACGCAAGACATCGGTAATTTGAACAGAAAACTGGCCTTTGCCAAGCGTAAGATCACAAAGGCCAGTTGACCGAAAATGTTGCGCCTGTCTTGTCTTGTTGCATTAAATACGCGTTATTATTCTTTTTTCGTGTTTTTTTTTTTAATTGCTTCCTTACATACGTGTGTTAGTTGCAATTATTTGATAAACGTAATATGTAATATGCACAGGCACGTCAAAACAGCCAAACGTTTTTTTTTGTTTGTTATGTCACTGCAGTTATTATCTGTAGTGTGTGTGTGTGCACCAAGTCATGTTCTTATCAACTCCTCACACAAACAGTATGTATGGCACGCGAAGAATGGGGA
>JAPXFY010000024.1:32090061-32095061 GCA_030674185.1 Monoplex corrugatus
GACAGACAGACACACACACACTTGATAATATTACATTATGTGGATAGACGTTTAATGAAATTGAGAAACACACACACACACACACACACACACACACACACACACACACACACACACACACACACATACACACACACACACACACATACACACACACACATACACACACACACACATACACACACACACACACACACACACACACACACACACACACACACACACACACATACACACACAACACACACACACACACACACATACACACACACACACACACACACACACACACACACACACACACACACACACACACACACACATACACACACTAAAAAAACATCGTACTGGATCTGCGCAACCAGGTCAGTACCTTAGAAAGGACTGTGCTTGCGCAGATCGAGGCCCGGTCGACAGCAACCGCCACCATCAAACCGACCAGGAACAGTCATACACAGACAGATAATTCCACAACAACTCCCACGTACGCAGACGTTCTAAAACAAAAGCACACACGCAGGCAGGACGTCCAACAGGCACAACGATCAAACACAACAAAAACTAGCAGCAATACTCGAGCGAAAACAGAGCCTGAAAAGAAAACCAAAGACGGGAAAGAACACCATGACATCAAAAAAGCTAAAGACGTCACATCACAGCTCAAGGACGCAACGTCACACACCAAAAAGATTTCAGAACAACTTAAAACAAACCACGACCTTCCCTATGTTCTGACTATCCATGATTCAGTGTTGAAAGGTGTCCACTCGAGACGACTGGGACGATCTTATGGTTTTGAAGGACACTCAAGTACTGTGAATAACATTCATGACATACAAAAATCTTTAGACAAGTCACTTTCCAACTTTGACAATCCTGCAGACTGTATTGTTTTACACTGTGGTGTCCACGAACTGAATAGCAAAGATCTCAAAGCAACAACACAAAATTTAGCTTCTTCCATCAAACATATAACACAAAAATATCCAAACACAAAGATAGTCATCAGCAAGGTCGCCCCTGTACGACATTCACGTATGGAAGTTCGGCGGAATTTGTTTAACGCCTTTTTATCTGCTGAACTTGTTAACATAAAAAATCTATCATTTGTCTCCCATGATAACCTTCGAACTAACCAGCAGTTTCTACAGGACAATATTCACCCCACCGCCAGAGGAAGCAGCGTGATAGCGGGGAACCTGGGTAGACACATTCGGGATCTATTTTGGGAGACGCCTAGAAGACCAGGAGGATCACGACCTTCACGGCCACACGCCTCTAGATTCTCCCGAGGACCGTTCCCCTATTTTGACAGCTATGAACCGTGGTGGCTGTCATACAACATGTTTTGAATGAATAGTAGTAGATCTACAGTGACCAACGTTTCATGTCACAGGACTTTTTCCTCGTCATCTCTGACAGTTCTCTTGGTGAAAGTGTATAAACGCTAGGAATTAGTCAGTCAGGACTCAGACTATAATCTCTGTACATTTGAAGGCGTGTATACTATTATTTAATTTATTTATAATTTATTTCTGTTCTAGATCAAAAGTCTTATCTTGATTAGTAGGACTTCTTTTCTCCATAGTTTTACTCATTTTTTGTTTCTACCTTTACTTTGTAGTAAAAGTAATCATTCCCCCCCCCCTCCCCATTTTCCTCGTACACAGAAAACCAAATATACGTGATTTTCAAACAAATCACCGTTAATTGAAAATAAGGGATTAGCCGACTATGAAAATCAATTTTTTACAGTGGAATTGTAGATCTATTTCCACCAATTCAGCATACCTGGAACATTTCCTTGCCTCAAATCAGTGTGAAGTCTTGATTCTGCAGTCGCTTAATGTTATACCAACCAAACTTCCCAATTTCCAAAATTACTATTATCCACCAGTGTATGCCTATGGGAATCCCGGGAAGAAAGTAGCCACTGCGATATACATACTTAAAGAGTTACAATATCACATATTTACTTCCCCAGTTTTAACGTCAACTGAAGACTTACACGCTTGTGCCGCTACAGTACAATTCAGTAATTCTTTTATCCTGAACGTTTTGTCAGTCTACCTGCCAACAGGTCCAAATGACCACAACACAGAATGGCTGCGCACGATTCCGGATCTGCTGCACGGTAAATGGCTAATAGGTGGAGACTTTAATTCCCACTCCCCGTTTTGGGAAAAAGATTGCTGTACTGTGACAAGCAATCGTTTAGTAGAAAATATAGTTGACAGTTCGCTTTACCTTTTGAATGATGGGAGTGTCACTAGAATTCCTGATATTTCCAAACATCGGGCAACAGCCATCGATCTGTCTTTAATCTCACCAGAATTAGTACCCTGCTGTACCTGGGACACTCACAGAGATACTTTAGGAAGTGATCACTTACCTATCCTCATAACACTAACTAACGAATACATCAGGATGAAAGACAGCATTCCTGATATTATACCAAAATATAATTATACACGCGCTGATTGGTCCTTGTTTCAGACTGTTCTTTCTAATCGAGATTTCACACATTATGACAGTGAAAATGTAGACGTTATGTTTTCTAAATTCCAGGAGTCAGTTCTAGCTGCTGCAGACCTTTCCATCCCGAAACTCAAAACTTTTAAGTCTAATAACCGTTTGGGTAATGTTTGGTGGACGGAGGTATGTGAGCAAGCAGTTCAGTATAAAAAAGAGAAATACAAAATCTACATCAAAAGCAGGAAACCTGAAGATCATATGGAAATGAAAAAAGCTAACACCCAGTGTAATAAAATCATCGCTGAAGCAAAGAAAAATTACTGGGCATCATACTGCACAAAAGAAATTTCAGATTTCAAGGATTTCCATAAAGTCTGGACAAAAATGAATCAAATGAAAAATGGAGCCAACTTACCTAGGTGTCCAATAATGATTGATACAAGTCACAAATTTCTTTCCGACATGGACAAAGCTGAAACTTTTGTGGAACTTTTTGCCCAAAATAGTAAAGTAGATGGTTTGACTCCTACCTGCAAACACTACAGGGAAATGGCAGCTAACAACCCTATCTACACTGATCCAATACCTCAAAATGATCTCTGGTTTAATTCTCCAATCACCTTAGAAGAGTTAAAAAACACTATCTTGTCTCTGCGCAACAAAAGGAGTTCGGTAGGTGTTGATGCAGTTTCAACTGAAATGATTAAACATCTTCCAGAAAACTATATTATTTTTTTACACAAAATTTTTCAGAAATGCTGGGCTGGTGGAACTATACCACAATTATGGCAAACGTCTGTTGTTATACCAGTATTAAAAGCAGGAAAGCCTAAAAACAATAAAAACAGTTACAGACCTATTGCTTTAACGTCCCATACGAGCAAACTATTGGAAAAATTGGTATTAACCAGACTTGTACATTACTGTGATAAAAATAACGTTATTCCAGTAAATCAGGCTGGTTTTAGAAAAGGGAGATCTACAGTTGAGCACCTGGTTAAACTTACCACTCACATCAAGAAAGAGTTTGCCCGCAGAAAAAGTCTTTTAGCTACATTTTTTGATGTGAAAAAAGCTTACGATCAAGTTTGGCATACGCGTTTATTGTACAAGCTGAAATCTATTGGTTTATCTGGCAATATGTATGATTACATTAAGTCTTTTTTAGCCAATAGAACTATTCAGGCAAGAGTGGGAACTAGTTATTCTACTTCACGACATCTTGATATGGGAATTCCACAAGGTTCAGTGATAGCACCGCTTTTATTTAATATCCTTATACAGGATCTTCCTAAAGCACTCTCAAATCGTGTTGTTTTGGCACAGTATGCTGATGATATATGTATTTGGATGAATATTACTTTAAAAAAGACAACTCCACAGAGAGCACAGAATTACATTAGGAAATTGTATCAATCTGATCTTGATAATCTTGGAAACTATATGTTAGAAAATGGTCTGTCGTTGTCAGCGGAAAAAACTAACATGATGCTATTTAATTCTGGTGGTACTTTAAGTAACTTGCCTACTTTCAGATTGCTTGGTGAAGTGTTACATTACAAACAGGTTGTAAAATTTCTGGAGTCTTTATGACATCGAAATTAAACTGGAATGTCCATTTTGATTATATTTCAACAAAAGCAAGAAAAGCCCTAAATTTTCTAAAGATAATAAGCCGATTACCTTGGGGAATGGATACGAACATACTAATTCATCTGTCAACAGCACTTGTACGATCTAAATTATCCTATGCGCAAGAAGTGTTTTTCAGTGCACCAAAATATTTATTAAAGAAGATACAAAGCTTAGACTGCAAAAGTATTAAAATTGCTCTAGGTGTCCCTACTCATGCCTCTAATCTGGAAACGTACAAAGTTGCTGGAATTCTGCCTCTGAACAACTATCGTGAGCTAGCGACAGCAAAATTTGCAGTTAGAACTACTTCACAAACGGACAATTTTGTGAGTAAGGAAATTAAAATCAGGTCTGATGTTGACTTTCCAAAGCGAGCAAAAAGCATTTCATCACAAATGACTGTTTCAACTTACATATCTGACTTGGTCAAACAGTCTAACATAAATATGGATGAAATAGCTGAGACACCATCAACAACGCCTATCCCTACATGTGAAATGCAAAAAGCCTCTTTTGATATTGATTATACAGACGCTAAGAAATCTGAAAACGTCAACATTTCGATATCCACAGCAAGAGAACACATCGATGAAAAATACCGTACCCACCTTCACATTTTTACCGATGGATCAGTCTTAGAAAATAAATGTGCTGGAGCAGCTTTTTATGTTCCAAAATTTAAGATAAAAAAGTCATTTTTCGTTGGGGCAAACTTATCGATCTTTACAGCGGAATTAGTCGCTATTAATCAAGCATTGCATTATCTAGTAAATCTTAAAACCATGTCTTTCAAAGTAGTTCTCTTTGTTGACTCAAAATCTGTATTATATGCCTTACGGTCTTTTAATGCCGACACAAGACCTGATTTAATTACTGAGGCAAATCATCTT
>JAPXFY010000024.1:32100061-32110061 GCA_030674185.1 Monoplex corrugatus
ATTAGCATGTGAATCCGACGCTCAGCCAACTGTAGCTATGAGAGGTGAGGTACTTACTGCCTTTTATTCGAAGATGTTACGGTCAAATACAAAATACACCAAATGAAACTAAGTAACCAAATACCCACCAACAGCCCCCATCCCTAAACTTAAGTGCAGATTTTAAGCACAATCGAGAGAAAATGCCAAGTGATAACCTTGTAAAATTCTAGACTCTACAGTCACAAGACCGGCTTGACATTCAACCCCATTTACGATTTTCGTTTCTCCACTCTCTGCCCCCACCCGTTCTCGATCCCTGTTCTTGATAACCTTTTGAACACCGAGTATGTGCATGTGTGTATGCGTGCGTGCGTGATTGCGTGTGTGATGTGTCTGCTCGCTCGCTAGTGTGTGCATCCGTATGTACTTACCATGTTTCCCACAGTGCTCGAGCTCGTGCGTCCGCGCGCGCGCGTGCGTGCGTGCGTGCGTGTGTGTGTGTGTGTGTGTGTGTGTGTGTGTGTGTGTGTGTGTGTGTGTGTGTGTGTGTGTTTCTCTGTGTGTGTGTGTGTGTGTGTGTGTGTGTGTCTCTGTGTGTGTGTTTCTCAGTGTGTGTGTGTGTGTTTCTCTGTGTGTGTGTGTGTGTGTGTGTGTGTGTGTGTGTGTGTGTGTTTCTGTGTGTGTGTGTGTGTGTGTGTGTGTGTGTGTGTGTGTGTGTGTGTGTGTGTGTGTGTGTGTGTGTGTGTGTGCGCACATTACTGCACGCGTGCCTTTTCTACCCAACTTTGTCGGCGAAGGTGAGAGAATTCAGGAGAAGATAAAGGGGAGATAATGTAGGCCAATCCCAGCACACGGCTGTGCTGTTAGCATTGCACAATTGGCCTGGTAAGATCGACAACTCTGCTGATAACGCGGGCGGTCAGTGACGTCATTTGCTCTGATTCGTTGTTTCATCCGCGTTACTTTTTTTTTTTTTACATGTTCCCGGGGTCACCCAGTTCAAGTTCATATTGCTTATAGCCCAGCCAACTATTAGAGCTGTATCAGTGCTAAATCACAGTCACCCAGTTCAAGTTATATTGCTTATAGCCCAGCCAAATATTAGAGCTGTATCAGTGCTAAATCACAGTCACCCAGTTCAAGTTATATTGCTTATAGCCCAGCCAACTATTAGAGCTGTATCAGTGCTAAATCACAGTCACCCAGTTCAAGTTATATTGCTTATAGCCCAGCCAAATATTAGAGCTGTATCAGTGCTAAATCACAGTCACCCAGTTCAAGTTATATTGCTTATAGCCCAGCCAAATATTAGAGCTGTATCAGTGCTAAATCACAGTCACCCAGTTCAAGTGCAGATTGCTTATAGCCCAGCCAACTATTAGAGCTGTATCAGTGCTAAATCACAGTCACCCAGTTCAAGTT
Organism: Monoplex corrugatus; assembly: GCA_030674185.1. Taxonomy (NCBI): domain Eukaryota; kingdom Metazoa; phylum Mollusca; class Gastropoda; order Littorinimorpha; family Ranellidae; genus Monoplex; species Monoplex corrugatus. The sequence goes on from JAPXFY010000024.1 coordinate 32,101,466, forward strand.
ATATTGCTTATAGCCCAGCCAAATATTAGAGCTGTATCAGTGCTAAATCACAGTCACCCAGTTCAAGTGCAGATTGCTTATAGCCCAGCCAACTATTAGAGCTGTATCAGTGCTAAATCACAGTCACCCAGTTCAAGTGCAGATTGCTTATAGCCCAGCCAACTATTAGAGCTGTATCAGTGCTAAATCACAGTCACCCAGTTCAAGTGCAGATTGCTTATAGCCCAGCCAACTATTAGAGCTGTATCAGTGCTAAATCAGTCACCCAGTTCAAGTTCATATTGCTTATAGCCCAGCCAACTATTAGAGCTGTATCAGTGCTAAATCACAGTCACCCAGTTCAAGTTCATATTGCTTATAGCCCAGCCAACTATTAGAGCTGTATCAGTGCTAAATCACAGTCACCCAGTTCAAGTTCATATTGCTTATAGCCCAGCTGACTATTAGAGCTGTATCAGTGCTAAATCACAGTCACCCAGTTCAAGTTCATATTGCTTATAGCCCAGCCAACTATTAGAGCTGTATCAGTGCTAAACCACAGTCACCCAGTTCAAGTTCATATTGCTTATAGCCCAGCCAACTATTAGAGCTGTATCAGTGCTAAATCACAGTCACCCAGTTCAAGTTCATATTGCTTATAGCCCAGCCAACTATTAGAGCTGTATCAGTGCTAAATCAGTCACCCAGTTCAAGTTCATATTGCTTATAGCCCAGCCAACTATTAGAGCTGTATCAGTGCTAAACCACAGTCACCCAGTTCAAGTTCATATTGCTTATAGCCCAGCCAACTATTAGAGCTGTATCAGTGCTAAATCAGTCACCCAGTTCAAGTTCATATTGCTTATAGCCCAGCCAACTATTAGAGCTGTATCAGTGCTAAATCACAGTCACCCAGTTCAAGTGCAGATTGCTTATAGCCCAGCCAACTATTAGAGCTGTATCAGTGCTAAATCACAGTCACCCAGTTCAAGTTCATATTGCTTATAGCCCAGCCAACTATTAGAGCTGTATCAGTGCTAAATCACAGTCACCCAGTTCAAGTGCAGATTGCTTATAGCCCAGCCAACTATTAGAGCTGTATCAGTGCTAAATCACAGTCACCCAGTTCAAGTGCAGATTGCTTATAGCCCAGCCGACTACTAGAGTCTTATCAGGGCTAGATCTGGGGCTCCTAGTTCAACTTTCTATTGCTTATAGCCCAGCTAACTGTCAGAGCCATATCAAGGCTAAATCAAGTTCATGCAGTCCAAGTTTACATTGCATATAGCCCAGCCGACCACAAAAGCCATATCAGGGCTAAATCAAGGTCTCCCATTTAAAATACATATTGCTTATAGCCCAGGCGACTACTAAAGTCGTATCAGAGCTAGATCAGGGGCTATTCGGTCACGTTTATATTGCTTATAGCCCAGCTGACTACTAAAGTCATATGGGGGCTAGATCAGGGGCTATTCGGTCACGTTTATATTGCTTATAGCCCAGCTGACTACTAAAGTCATATGGGGGCTATATCAGGGGCTATTCGGTCACGTTTATATTGCTTATAGCCCAGCTGACTACTCGAGTCATATGGGGGCTAGATCAGGAGCTGCTAGGTCACGTTTACATTGCTTATAGCCCAGCTGACTACTCGAGTCATATGGGGGCTAGATCAGGAGCTGCTAGGTCACGTTTACATTGCTTATAGCCCAGCTGACTACTCGAGTCATATGGGGGCTAGATCAGGAGCTGCTAGGTCACGTTTACATTGCTTATAGCCCAGCTGACTACTAGAGTCATATGGGGGCTAGATCAGGTCTGCTAGGTCACGTGTACATTGCTTATAGCCCAGCTGACTACTAGAGTCATATGGGGCTAGATCAGGGGCTATTCGGTCACGTTTATATTGCTTATAGCCCAGCTGACTACTCGAGTCATATGGGGGCTAGATCAGGAGCTGCTAGGTCACGTTTACATTGCTTATAGCCCAGCTGACTACTAGAGTCATATGGGGGCTAGATCAGGTCTGCTAGGTCACGTGTACATTGCTTATAGCCCAGCTGACTACTAGAGTCATATGGGGGCTAGATCAGGGGCTACTATGTCACGTTTACATTGCATATAGCCCAGCTGAATACTCGAATCAGATCAGGGCTAAATCAGGGTCACCCAGTCCAAGTTTATATTGCCCCTAGCCCGCGCAACTACTCGAGTCAGATCACGGCTAAATCAGGGTCTCCCATTTTCAATACAGATTGGTTATAGCCCAGTCGACTGCTAGAGTCATATGGGGGCTAGATCAGGTGCTCCTAGTTCAAGTTTGATATTGCACATAGCCCAGCCGACTATAAGAGCCACATCAGGGCTAAATCAGGGTTTCCCACTTCAAAATACATATTGCTTATAGCCCAACTGACTTCTAAAGCCATATCAGGGCTAGATCTGGGGCTCCTAGTTCAAGTTTATATTGCATATAGCCCAGCCTACTACTCGAGTCACGTCAGGGCTAGATCAGGGTTTCCACGCCAAGTGTATATTGCATATGGGCCAGCTGACTTCTAAAGCCATATCAGGGCTAGACCAGGGGCTTATAGTTCAAGTTTATATTGCACATAGCCCAGCTGACTACTCGAGTCACATCAGGGCTAGATCAGGGTTTCCACGCCAAGTGTATATTGCATATAGCCCAGGCGACTACTAGAGCTTTATCAGGACTAAATACAAGTTCATATTGCATATAGCCCAGGCGACTACTAGAGCTTTATCAGGACTAAATACAAGTTCATATTGCATATAGCCCAGGCGACTACTAGAGCTTTATCAGGACTAAATACAAGTTCATATTGCTTATAGCCCAGGCGACTACTAGAGCTTTATCAGGACTAAATACAAGTTCATATTGCATATAGCCCAGGCGACTACTAGAGCTTTATCAGGACTAAATACAAGTTCATATTGCATATAGCCCAGGCGACTACTAGAGTAGTATCAGGACTAAATACAAGTTCATATTGCATATAGCCCAGGCGACTACTAGAGTAGTATCAGGACTAAATACAAGTTCATATTGCATATAGCCCAGGCGACTACTAGAGTAGTATCAGGACTAAATACAAGTTCATATTGCATATAGCCCAGGCGACTATTAGTGCTGGATCAGGGCTAAATCAGGGTCACCCGTTCAAGTTCATATTGCTTATAGCCCAGACGACTACTGGATCCATATCAGGGCTAAATCTAAATCAGGGTCACCCCGTTCAAGTTCATATTGCTTATAGCCCAGACGACTACTGGATCCATATCGGGGCTAAATCAGGGTCTCCTGAGCGGTGAGTAACCTGGAACGTTTTTCGGTTGTCTTTTTTCTTATTGTTGATTTAACAGTTTGTACACATTTCGATTTGGTCACAATAGGTTTACCATATGAAATTCAGACTGCCTTTTGCGGATAGAGCGCGTCACGAAGGCATAAAAGTGCAGCACCACCCGCTTTTATCATGTGTTTATTTCTTTTATCCTATGAAAATGGATTGTTCTACAGAATTTTTGACAGGAACAGCTTCCTGTACTGCCGTAGAATCTTTAACATGCGCTGAGTGCAAGCTGCACACTGGACCTCGGGTGTGTTCTCTCATTCGAAAGACTAGCACCCAGACCTCCAAAAATCTAGTGGCAGGGGGAGAAAAATCCCTGTATAGTCACCAGTACCTTCAAATATCAACAGCATACTTAAAGTCACGAATGGTGTATTTACCAGGACCTTCAACACCAACAGCATACTTAAAGTCACGTATGGTGTATTTACCAGTACCTTCAAACACCACAGCATACTTAAAGTCACGTATGGTGTATTTACCAGTACCTTCAAATACAAAAGCATACTTAAAGTCACGTATGGTGTATTTACCAGTACCTTCAAATACCAAAGCATACTTAAAGTCACGAATGGTGTATTTACCAGACCTTCAAATACCAACAGCATACTTAAAGTCACGAATGGTGTATTTACCAGGACCTTCAAATACCAACAGCATACTTAAAGTCACGAATGGTGTATTTACCAGGACCTTCAAATACCAACAGCATACTTAAAGTCACGAATGGTGTATTTACCAGGACCTTCAAATACCAACAGCATACTTAAAGTCACGTATGGTGTATTTACCAGGACCTTCAAATACCAACAGCATACTTAAAGTCACGTATGGTGTATTTACCAGGACCTTCAAATACCAACAGCATACTTAAAGTCACGTATGGTGTATTTACCAGGACCTTCAAATACCAACAGCATACTTAAAGTCACGAATGGTGTATTTACCAGTACCTTCAAATACCAACAGCATACTTAAAGTCACGAATGGTGTATTTGCCAGACCTTCAAATACCAACAGCATACTTAAAGTCACGAATGGTGTATTTGCCAGGACCTTCAAATACCAACAGCATACTTAAAGTCACGAATGGTGTAGTTACCATGACCTTCAAACACCAACAGCATACTTAGAATCACGTATGGTGTAGTTACCATGACCTTCAAACACCAACAGCATACTTACAGTCACGTAATGGTGTAGTTACCATGACCTTCAAACACCAGCAGCATACTTAGAGTCACGTATGTGTAGTTACCATGACCTTCAAACACCAACAGCATACTTACAGTCACGTATGGTGTAGTTACCATGACCTTCAAACACCAACAGCATACTTAGAGTCACGTATGGTGTAGTTATCAGGACCTTCAAACACCAACAGCATACTTAGAGTCACGAATGGTGTAGTTATCAGAACCTTCAAACACCAACAGCATACTTAGCGTCACGTATGGTGTAGTTATCAGAAACTTCAAATACCAACAGCATACTTAGCGTCACGTATGGTGTAGTTATCAGGACCTTCAAACACCAACAGCATACTTACAGTCACGTATGGTGTAGTTATCAGAACTTTCAAATACCAACAGCATACTTAGCGTCACGTATGGTGTAGTTATCAGGACCTTCAAACACCAACAGCATACTTACAGTCACGTATGGTGTAGTTATCAGGACCTTCAAACACCAACAGCATACTTAGCGTCACGTATGTGTAGTTATCAGAACCTTCAAACACCAACAGCATACTTAGAGTCACGTATGGTGTAGTTATCAGAACCTTCAAATACCAACAGCATACTTACAGTCACGTATGGTGTAGTTATCAGAACCTTCAAACACCAACAGCATACTTAGCGTCACGTATGGTGTAGTTATCAGAACCTTCAAACACCAACAGCATACTTACAGTCACGTATGGTGTAGTTATCAGGACCTTCAAACACCAAACAGCATACTTAGCGTCACGTATGGTGTAGTTATCAGAACCTTCAAACACCAACAGCATACTTAGCGTCACGTATGGTGTAGCTATCAGAACCTTCAAACACCAAAAGCATACTTAGCGTCACGTATGGTGTAGTTATCGGAACCTTCAAACACCAACAGCATACTTAGCGTCACGTATGGTGTAGTTATCAGGACCTTCAAACACCAACAGCATACTTTGAGTCACATATGGTGTAGTTATCAGAAACTTCAAATACCAACAGCATACTTAGCGTCACGTATGGTGTAGTTATCAGAACCTTCAAACACCAACAGCATACTTAGCGTCACGTATGGTGTAGTTATCAGGACCTTCAAACACCAACAGCATACTTACAGTCACGTATGGTGTAGTTATCAGAACCTTCAAACACCAACAGCCGTCCAACCTAAATACTGGCACCAAAATGCACCATTGCGGATCCTGAACTTAAAGACATCTGATCCCCTTCTTCTCACCGCGGGAATAGCACACCTTTTCCGTCTCCCATTTCCTCACTCCACCCCAACCCAACAAAAAGCAATTTTTAAACTAAAATGTCCAACAATACCTTTTTTTTTTCGAATAGTGATAATCCCCAAAATGGTTAAAGAGGAAAATTTGTACAACAGAAAGATGAATGGTTTTTTTTTTGGTTTTTTTGTTTTTGTTTTGTTCACATGTGCCGTTCTGATGCAGGCACCACAACTAGTCCATATGCAAACCAATGTAAGCCAGTGTCTGGTAAAGTGCTTTATCAATGAAACATTGCATTGGCTGGATCTTGACCAAATCTGAACAAAAAGTCCGGTTTAACAGAAGAAGCACACACAATATGGACGCTAGAAATGGGCATGACATATTGTTTACATCAGAGTCATAGAAAATAGGAAAACATTTGGCAGCAAAATTTCAGATGTGTGTTTCCGAGGTTTAAAAACAAACACAACCAACCAACCAACCAACCAACCAACCAACCAACCAACCCACCAACCAACCAACTAACCAACAACAACCAACCAACCAACCAACCAACCAACAACCAACCAACCAACCAACCAACTAACCAACCAACCAACCAACCAACCAACCAACCAACAACAACCAACCAACCAACCAACCAACCAACCAACCAACCAACCAACCAACCAACCAACCAACCAACCAACCAACCAACCAACCAACCAACCAACCAACCAACCTAACCAACCAACCAACCAACCAACAACCAACCAACCAACCAACCAACCAACAACACAACCAACCAACAAATCAAGAGCAAAAGCGAACCAAACTAAAAACGATACAAAATGCTTGACCCCACAAACTCGCCTCTAAGAGTTTAATGAAGATTTGTCAGTTTTGCAAAATTTAAAGGTACATGTAATATTTTCAGAGAAGATAAATGTACAAAGGAAAATTGAACGGTTCTCACATCTTGTTTGTTGTTGTTGTTGTTGTGACAGTCAACCAATTAACCAACCAACTAAGCAATCAACTAAACAACCAACTAACCAACCAACTAAGCAATCAACTGTAACCAACCAAACGTCCACACACCCCAACAAAGAAGACGTTGTACAGTTGCAAAAATTAGCTGCACACAACTTGAAAGAAAGACACAGACTGAAGCAGAGCGACTGAGATATTTTAAACCATTTCTACCATGATTTTCATAAACACACGGTGACCAAAAATCACTAAAAGAATACAACACTCATTCCCTGGTTACTACAAACAGTAAGGGGAAAATAACTCTTAGATGACACGAAGTTGCTACAACATGATGAAAAGAACGAAAGAAGGCAAGAGGAAAAGAACGAACGCACGAAAAAGCATGTTTAACAAATAAATAAATAAAGAAAGAAAGAAATAACAAACAGCAGACAATCAATCAATCAAACAAACAAACAAACAAACAAACAAACAAACAAACAAACAAACAATCTAGCCATAAAAATAATCGTCATAATAAATATCATCTATGATTTCCTGTCCCCTTTTCCTCCTTTGGTTTTACCCTTAAACCTGTTTTCTTTATGTCTTTCGTTATCTGCTTAAATTTCTTGTTTAGTCTCTCTCTCTCTCTCTCTCTCTCTCTCTCTCTCTCTCTCTCTCTCTCTCTCTTCCCCCCCTCTCTCTCTTTTTAAATTTTTTTTTTTTTTACAGTTTTCATTGAATTGTCATATCCATATTTTTGTCAGTACATGAAGGTTTGTGGCCCATCTTGATTTCAAACCCACGCCTCCTGTGTTGTCATCACGACTTCTGACCAACTGACCTTATAAGTCTGACGGGGGTACATTGTATATTGTATACTGTCTGCTGTCTGCTGTGTATTGCATATTGTATGTTGTATATTGTATATTGCATATTGTATGCTGTATGTTGTATATTGCATATTGTATGCTGTATGTTGTATATTGTATATTGTGTGCTGTATATTGTATTTTGTATGTTGCATATTGTATATTGTTTGATGTATATTGTTGTATGTTGTATATTCTATATTGTATGTTTCATATTGTCTATTCTATACAAAGTACAGCATTCGTCACACGTATTGTGACAATGGTTGTTGAACTGATTGTGCATTGTCAGTAGTCTTTGAACTGATTAAGAAATTGTCAGTATATGGTCACAACAGGAAAGCTGGAGGGAAAGAGAACACCAGGTTGGCCCAGGGAGAAAATACTAAACGGACTTGCAGAATCGCTGAGGACAGAGAGAATAGGAAGACGACGTACTTGCGGAGACAAAGAGATAGATTCGTGTGGAGGGCCATGCCATGATCGCCAACGCCACGCGGCAGGGCACTTGATGATAGCATTCCTTATGGTGACAATTAATAGCCGTTGAACTGACAAATAAACAAACAAATGGACGAAAAACTTCGTGAGCAGACCAACTACAAATCAAATTATGCACCAAAGGGTTTGCACGACATGATCCGGCTGCTGTCTTGCAGCGGAAACGATGTGTGATTGGTCAGTAGGAAATGACGTCCTCGCGTTTCATTGGTCGTTGACTGGCTACATCCGCGTTAGTTTGGTGTTGTTGTGGTTGTTTACGTGTCGCATCGTGACTTGGATAAGTCTGTCTTGTCTTCATGGAGGGGGAAATGACAGTGCATGCACACATGTGCACAAAAGCAAAAATCTGCCGATGAAACAATGCCTCTGGTTCATTCTCCTCATTGTTTGTTCTCATATGTTAATGGAAAACGCCTGAGGTTTGGGGGACAAAACATAGGACACGCACGTACACGCAC